>JARHVA010004500.1:275000-637500 GCA_037957365.1 Torreya grandis
AATTCTGAAGCACATCCTAGATAATAAATAAACTGAGAAGTTCAAGCATTATTGTCTACATAAGATGTCATGTCCATATGGGATAAGACCTATATAAAATCTATAGAAATAAAGGTATAAAATAGAATGATTAGAGAAGAAAATGGGAAGTTTAAAGAGGAGGGTGAGGGAGCAAATAAAAAAACTTAGCAAGCAAAGGCCACCCTTCAAATAGCTTGTGAGATAGGTGAAAAAAATATGGTCTATAGGAGATCCTCATTTTTCTATAATCATTTCCTTCAAGAACAATTCTATCAATTGCAATTGTTGAGAATCTCTTGTGATCAAAACCATCAAATAACAAATGAAAAATATTTTCTGTAAATCTTTGTAAACAGTACTCCAAACCATCAAGATTTGTTATGTCAATTCTATTTGTGTGATTTTATTCTAAGGAATAAGTCTAGGTTCTTGATCAATCTTTTCATAGGCTCTCATTTCTACCTTTATAAATAAATTTGTATAGGAGCAAAGAACTGATGAGTATTTTGATAAAGCAAGGATAGTATGAATTTACATAAAACCTCAAATTTATATTGTACCTAGATTTATATAAGCATTCAAAATTTAATAATTTTGGTATATGTAATATCACTACTTAATAACTCTATAACAAAACATTTTAGGTTTTGATAGATTCAATCAACACCATTTTGAAGACATTGTAGTGGCATGTATGAAATGGTGGGATACATTGAACATCCATTTGAAAAGAAGAGAAGTAATCTCTAAAACTAATATTTTATGGTGTTTCCATAGATATAGGGTTGTTATATAGATAATCTCATAAGTCATCAACCAATGAGGAAACAAAGCTTGGATTGGTATGAGATGTAAGCCACCATAACTTCTCATCACTATGTCATCTTGGTAACATGCATTATGACAATCCTTTGAGTATTTTAAGAGATGGATGACATTTTTTGTCTAGGAAATGGGATTCCTACCTATAGTTGAGTACAATTTATGCAATCACTATGATATTTATGATCTTAGCTAAAATTTAGAGCAAATAGTATTCAACTATGAGGAAAGAAGAGTGTATTTTGTAAGAATATTTGTAAAAGGTAAAGTGTGGGGAAAATGATGAGCTGATTTTATGACTTAATATATTTGTATACACATTATTTTTGAAATTTATCAATTATTGATGTTTTTTAATCTTATAAGAGTCTATTGAGTCTCAATCTCTTTGAGTGCATGTATGAAAGGGTGCAGTGGAAAAGGGGTGGGAAGACCATTGGTGCTTCACAAGTTTATTGTTCCTTATACCACCACTTGAAACCAACACAAAGCTATCCTATACTTTTCCCTAAGATTTGATACCTACTTTACACAATCTTCTAATAAATTCACTACCACAAATAACCCCTACCTAAGCCAAAATCTCTTTTTTCCATTTACTGTACAAATTCAAATGGGTTGATCATGTTCTTAAAAATGAGCATGTTATGGGACTAAACCAACCCATCCAACCTAGTATGGGACCTAACTACTTCATTTATTAAATAATAACATTGATTGGGCTAACTCTATCAGATAAAAAATTATAAGGGTTTAGGGTTAGATCTAGTTATATAAACACATCATTTTCACCATTTTCATTAGAGAGAGAGAGAGAGAGATAATCATTTATTTTCATATCTGGTTATCCACGATTCTACTTGAGGAGTCATTACTTAGGTTTTACACTTGGAGAGAATAATCTTGTCTTGTGGAAAAGTATTGGATGCATATGAGAAATCGTATAGCCTAGATCTGGCCTATATTTATGATCCTTACAAACCACAACAATCTCTTATAAAGCACAATTGGTTAATCGAGAGGTTGAGCCTCGAAAAGTTCATTTTCAAGGTAAGTATTTATAAATTTTATTCTTCTATTTTGGTAGATATAAGTAACATAAGCAATAGATTTTTAATGTATTTCTCTCTCCATACATTAGGAGTATATTTATATTTATTTGGTTAGATTTATTCTTTGTATATTTACTTTTATATTTATTATCCCCATTTTGTGCCACATACTTTGGTGAGCACTAGATTAGTTTTAATTTACTTTGTATTTACTTTAATAAGAAAACATAGGACCTAACTAGGGTTATTGTGTAGTATTTCTTTACTAGGGGCTTTGAAGCCATCTATAGTGATATTATCTAGTAGGGGAAACCTTAGTTAGGTCTAGCAGATCCATATTGGTCATGACCTTGATTGTATAAATGTACCAATAAGTGGAATGGCTAGTTTTATTTATCTTCTTTGATCTAGGATTGATTTACACATCAATTTCACTTTTATTTATATATTCTAGTAAACCTAACATGAAACTAACCCTTACATGTTTTATTTCATACCTTCATTTATTATGTTGGGTGAATATTTTGTCATTGAAAAAATGGTACTTTTAGCCATAGTATGATGAGATTAAATCTCTCTTCAAGGAAAAGAGAAGCACCCTTCTTATTGCTAACTAAAAAAACAAGTAATTAATTACATTTATTTACACTACTTTTATCATGTGGGTGTTTCCATATTATCCAATTCTAATTTTTTTATAAAATTGATGTTCACTTAAAAACTTATATTATAAGTCATTTCGATTCTTCCAATGTATCATGAAAACACGAAACTACTTGTTGGATCAATAATAACTGATATTCAGATTAGTTAGACATAAGAATAACTAGAATAATACCTATGATGTAATGTGAATAAATGGAAAAAAGTGCAGCCCAAAGTATCCACATTATTTCCAATGAAGATTAGATAACCAAAGAAAATAATTCAGAACCCAAAGTCTCCATGGTCACTTCTAATAAACACAAACCCAGTAACGATATTGTAGCTCAAAAGACATCAAAATCAGCTTCCTAACACCTTATGATTTATATAAATTTATGCCACAATTCAATCAAAAACAGAAAAAATGTAATGGAAAATACATAAGAAAATTTCTAATACACCACAAGTTTACTCCAACACAAATATTTAAGGATCACTTGATTTTTTTATATTTAAGGAATTAAATATTTACAATTTGAATACAAAGTTTCAAAAATTTCTTCTCAACTCAGCAGTGTTTCTCTTTTATAACCCTGGTGATCCTTTTTACAAAAGAGAATCCTCATATTTATAGAGAGGAGCTATGAAAAAAAAAATGAAAACATAACTACTTTGACTTATTCTTGATAAAGTCCAATTTTACTTAAGACTATGAACTTTTCCTACATGTAAATTACATACAACAAAACTACATATGAAAAACTATGAAAATAAACTAAGTGTCTGTATACATAGGAATTTATTCCTTTTTATTCTTCTCTAGGTATGATTTGTATCTCTTTAGGGGTGCTTGAACTTCACTATTATCTTACCTTGATATTATTCTAGAGATGGCGAGGACCCTTATGATGGAGTCCACTAGATTGACTAACATGCCTTAATTTTTATCCAATATTATCTACAATTTATCCACTATTACTTTAAATTCAACCAACTTGTCGATGGATTCTAGAATGAAAGTTATTATTTCAACATCAATGCAAACCAAGGAAGTGAACTCTTGAATAATTATTTCTGCAGGGAGGATTTTTTAAGAGTCATATATTTATTGATAGGGAATTTCCCCAATCTTGTCTATAAGGTCTAATCCCTTGTTTATGCATAAGTTCAAGGCTTATTCAATATCCTTAATTAGATTCTAGAGGACTTATTTCTTATTATTCATGACCTCTATATATTTTCAAACATCTTCCTGTTAGGAATCACTTTTTACTCAACCAAAAGTTCCAACATGAATTGGTGCAATTAGGTCCATGTATAAATATAATTATCTATTAATTTCAAGTCTTGTGAGAGTGTATCAAGTGTTTACTGCATTTCCATATTTACTTCACTCACGTTATTAAGAAGATCAATGTTAGAATGTATCTATTAAGCACCTTGTGTTAACAGTCTCTCTATCCAAGCATTGATTGCCTAACCTTGTGACCCAATATTATCTACATATTGAATAGTTTTTTTAGTAGCCTCAATCCCAATAAGATATATTGGTTTAGAATATTGAGTTATTTTCAATAGAACTAGGTTTAATTATTCTACCTATGCTTTGATTTGATCCTTGATCACATTATCCTTGTCATATCTCTCAAGTAAAGATGTCATCGTTGCTTGTAGATCTTCTTTTTCACTTTAATACAATTTTTTACTAAGATATATCCATCCAATTTCATATTTAGATGCTTTTATATCTTCAATGTTTTAACCTTCTATAGGAACTGAAACTTTGGCATACTTGTTACTAGAATAAAAAATCACTCTTGATATTGTTTTGGCATTTTTGCTATTTTTGGTTTTACTGGCTCAAGTTGACTAAAGTCAAAATCATCTGGTGACACAACTTGATTCTTCTGCTTAGGAATTTGAGACATCAACCAAGGGGTAAGGGTAGATGAATCTTCTTATGTAGATGATGTCAAGGATTGGTATAATGGGAGAGGATCGATGGTTTGTGAGGTGAGTGGAATGGAGGTATTTGGTAATGGAACATATATCGATGGATTGGTGGCAATGATAGGTGGAATTTGGGTTGGTATAGCAAAAACTTTGATTTCTTTTGGCACATTAGACATGGGAGTGAATAAGACTTGAGTTTCCAACTTAGAAGATGAAGTAGACATGAACTTATCAATGTCTTTCTAGGTAAACTATAGATTGGTAAGTGATCCTAATGAATTTGAAGGAATAGGAAAATTAGAAAGGGACCCAAACACTTGGTCCAAAGTTATATGAGAAGGAACTTGAAAGAGTGTATCACTGGTTGGTGAGGAAAGAGAATAATAAATAGTTTGTTAAGGCACTGTAAAGGTGATTGGTATAAGAATGATTGGGGGAAGAGAAGAAGACGATACTTGGGGAGACTCAAATTGAGAAGTCACTAGATGCACTAATGCTTCCCCTATAGTAGGATTTTATTCTACATTAGTTAGAACAATTTTCTCCTATGTGTCAGTACCCTTGCTTTTACGTTTACCTTTAATTTTGAAAATAAACTTCACTTTTTGTGTAGAGGTAGGGATATATTCCTTAGTATTTGTTCTTAGCTCTTCCCACTTTTTAGAAGTCTCTTTCACTTACTCTTCCTTATATATAGTCTTAAAAAAAATTAATCTAATGTCCTTCCCCTCTAACTAGGTATTGGTTTTAGCAAGAATGAGCTAGAATCTATCATTTATAGAAATAGACTCATTTATTGACCATTGTATTGGTGGAAGAGGAGTAGAAGCCACTTGAATACACTCATACAAAGGGTCCAATACATTTTCATCATCTTCCACATCTTTAGAAACATCAACTAACTTCAAATTTATAATTTGTTCTAGAGTGATATGGTTGCAGTCAAGCTTTCTCACATCTTTCTCTATCTTGCACTCAACCCAAATATCCTCTTTTCTATGCATGTGTGTGTAATTTGTTTTGAGATTTTATTTCATATTCCTATAGTCAAAGTATTATTGGCTTTTAAACCTTTTGAGAGTGATCTATTGTAGTTTAATTTCCATTATCTTAGCCTTTGGACTGGTAGACACTTTATACTGACCAATACTTATTAGAAACTTGAAACTAGGTTTATGGGAATATAATTGTTTCTTTTGTATGATCATAATCTACCAACATATCTCCATTAAAATTAGACTATCTCTCAGATATATGGGTATCATATAGGTTTTTTCACTGAACCCTCTTATTCTGATGTAGGTGAAGGTTGGGAATTACAAGAATATACAACCAACCTTATTCACTTGATCCCATGCTACATCTAAAACTCTCTTCTTCTCAAAGTCTTTATCAAAAGTAAAAATGTACTTGTAAGAAAAGGCATCATTGACCCTTTTGTAATATTTTAATCTTTCTTTTCTGGTCAATTGTGGATAGTACTGTAGACACCCAAATCCCACACATTAGATTATGACTATCAAACCCCTAAATAATTCCTTAGACCCTTTAAATGAACCAAAACCCATTTTTTTAACTAATCAACTAATCAGACTTAAAAGAACCCTTTTTTCTACTTTTGGTTGTTAGCTTCGATCATCAATGGTCAAGCTAACCATTGATGGTTAGCCTAACCATGGATGGTTGGGCCCCACTACCTAGACTTTTCCATGCAAAAAAATATGCAAACACCAAAAAATAACCACTTACCTTTTATAAATATAAGTTGTGCAAATCCTCTCATAAGATCTTGCATGATCAATTTATAATTAGAATCACCTCTTAAACTTTCACTTAAGCATCTGACCCTTCCCTATAAGAAGAGGAGAGCAACAAGAGATCAAGGAATCTACAATTATTATAAAGAGCTTAGGTATTTCAAGTTTTCTTATTACAAGTCATCCAACATTATCAAGCATCATCAACCATCTGTTTGAGAGAGCTAATCTGACATTCCCTCTTAGATCAAGTTTCGAAGCATTGTCATTCTACCAGAATTAGACTAGATTCCACCTACAAATAAACAACATTTACTAATCAACCAATCCATTTATGGTAAGTCAAATACTTGATTATTGTCATTCATCTATTTTATCCCTTTTCATGATTAATAGACCCTACACAAAACTCTCAAGATTCATTTCTTGAATCTTGTCACTAGTTGTTGATAAGTCTAGAATTGGACAGTCAAGCATTTATGGTTGTTTAACCATCGACAGTCACCCTAATCATTGATGGCCACCTTTGGTAGGTTAAAAAATATCAAGCTAAATTTCCCTTTCTTTTCTAACTAGATCCTTCTTTTTGAGTTCCTATCTATTCTCCAAACTCTACTAGATTCTTTGAATCACACCTTCACCCACTAGTACTAATTAGTTTCTCACTAATTAGATCATTTTAAATCTATCTACTTTATCAAGCATATCTTTTTTTTTCAATTTCAAATATATTTTGATTATTGATGCAAGTACATTCTATTTAGTTGTATAAGTTTAATTATTTTTAAAGGTAGATTGACATCCCCTAAGGAATCCCATGCTTTTAAGATCTAGCTAGTGCTAGGTAATCCACCTAACTACTTGTCTAATGAACAAATTTGCTTTACTGATATCTTATGATAGGTTTTACTCCCTAGCCAAAGAGGAGTTATTCATAATTTTTTGATTCAATACATGCACCTTTTATTAGGTATTTCTACCATAACCCAAATTTTTAGTTTTACTACCTTCTTTTAAATAATAGAAAAATCTAAGTGAAACATTATGGCATGCCTAGTGGGACCCTAGTCTTTACTTGGTTTTTATTTTTATTTTGATCTATATCCTTCTATCTCTATCTATGTTCTCATAATTTAAATCTAAAAAATTCATTTGGTTTTAAAACTTACTACATACATTGATTGCCTATTTATTATAAGCTCACCTAGTTTAATTAAATAGCATCAAGATTAAGTGTAGTCTACTTATGTTACAAAACCAAATCATGAAATAAAGAAAACATCATAACATATTTGAGACAAGGCCTAACTAATATTTTACCACTCAATAAACACCTTACCCTACTTGGTGATCCTGCTTGGATTTCATCACTAAGGAGAGGACCCACTGAATTTTCTAGCTAAGTATAAGCTCTAAATAAATGGTATATATTGGTTAAGTAACCTAGCTTAAATTCAATATCATGGAGTGAGGGGAGCAAGTACCAAACACCAAGCCACATACATGATTCAACATAGATTATTTGAGCACCAGAATTAACCCAAAACTATCTTTAGACTGCTTATCTAGTACCTGATCTATAAACCAATCTACTACACATTTTCACATTATGGCATAAGCCAAACAATGAGATAATTAATCAATCATATGATTTTAATTAACTTAATGTGTATTTACATTTCATTGGGTTTTTATTTTACTTTCTTTGTGTTAAATTCTAAAATCATATATTGGTACTTCTCTTATAGCCTTATATGGTACTTACCTAGTAATAACAAAGAGAATTAGCAAGTCAAGACCCATCTATAGACTACCCAATTTCTTCCACCTCCTCTTCCATGGATGAATATTGATAAGTAGAGATTTCATCTCACCATTTTGAACCTTCCCATATCCTTGAGATTGTTCCTCAAGTGGATTCTAACTTTGATTCCCTTTTAGATAACAACCCAATCACCTTACAACAATATCTTAATACTTTTCATCATATAAGTCCTATCTCAACTCCACCTATAGATCCTCTTTATGGCATGCCATCCTACTTGATGTTGGATCCTTTGGTAACTACTGTTACTACCCAAACATCTGCATCCACCAACCCCTTTGATACCATAGGGGGAAATCAACCCATCTAGCCAACTATTTCCCTTAAACCTTCTACCCCTACAATTGACTCCTCTACCTTGGGAGTGCCTACCATTGATAGGTCAGACCCTCCTTTTACCAACCCTAGTCTATTAATCACTACCCCTCTTTAGAATCTATAAATGACCATACCTACCACTACACCTCTTATTAGTAACAAAGTCACTACCTCACCCTTAATTTTTAATACAACCATGACTCCCACCCAACCTACAGTAACCTCTCAGTGATTTCTAGCCATATCCAAACTAGGTTATGTCCCTAACCTACAAGAGTATTTCCATGTTACCCAACCACCAACTGTCACTTACCCTTATATATCTTCCACCCAACCTATGATCACCTCTCAACAATTTCCAACCATACCCAATCTTGGATATGTCTCTAACCCACAAGGACATCCCCATATCAATCAACCACTAACCATTACCTATCCTCATTTACCTTCAACCCAACCGTCTATACCTACTTAACAATATGGGGTAATCTCCCAACCACCAATGAATTAATAATATATTATCCCCTCTTAGCCACAATTTGTGACCTAAAATCCTCCAAGTCTACCACCATAGACAAATTTGATGAAAATGATCATGGACAAGATGAGAAACCTAGAGTCATCCATTTTTGGACCTCATAATCTCTTATCTTATGATCAAATATGTAATGAACCAATTCATCCTTTGGTCCCTATTAGACCATATCTGACCCAATGGGAACTTCCTAAATTTACCAAATTTAATAGTAAAGAAGATCCCCTGTAGCATTTAAAAAAAATTAAGCATTCTTTTTACATGATTGCTTATGATGGTGCTCTTTTTTTGTGCACATTTCCTATGTCACTTTTCAGCCCAACATTGGACTAGTATAGTGCCATTACCAAACATTCTATATTTTCTTTCAACCAATTGGCTTAGATATTTTTAGACCATTTCTCCATTAACATATCTAAGAAGGTCTCAATTACTGATCTTTATGCCATCTACCAATTTGAAGATGAGTTTCTAGTTGATTTCATAGCTCATTAGAGAAGTCTCATCAACTAATTATCATTTTCTTTACCTCAACTAGATCTAATCGAACTCTTTGATCATGTTTGTACAAATCACATCTCTTCCACCTTATGTGTCCAAATTTTTATAACTTTTACTGAATCCTTTACCATGTCACACAAATTGGAAAATAGAGCCATAGATGAAGGTAAATTGAAGTTACATAATAAAAATACCACCTTTAAAACCAATGAGACTTCTTTTTCTAAACCTGGTAACCAAACCAATATGGGAACCAAGGGTAAGGTAAATATGAATATAGCTATCCTTAAAACAACTCCTCTACCAAATATTAGTCAACAAAACTCTTTTAATCTTCTTAACCAAAACATGGGAAACCCAAACTAAAATAACCTGAAGCAATTGACCCCACTAAGAGAATATTATGCCTCAGTTTTGGACAAACTATTAAAAAGCTAATCTCATATAACTTCTACCAATTAAACACCCATGATGGGTGTCATCATCCCCTTCATTTAATCAACTTTTTGTTGATGTCATATTTAATTAGGGCTATGTCTAAAGCTATATGCAACAAGAACAATCGTAGTGATATAGTAATTGAATGGAGGTATTTGTATTTTATTTGTTTTGGGAGGGTTTTTAATGTCTTAAGGATTTATTGGATAAAACCTTATTATAATCAAACTATGCAAATCTACCAGAAATAAATACATGTTGTAGAAATGAAATAGATTACTAGAAATAAACACACGTTGCAGAAATGAAATTGATTGTTGGAAACAAACACACATTGCAAAAATGAAATAGATTGCTGGAAACAAACACACATTGTAGAAATGAAATAATTTGCTGGAAACAAACACACGTTGCAAAAATGAAAATTTAATATAAAATGCCTATAGGAACAAATTTACAACAAATCTTAACTTTACGGAGTTGGAAGCATTTATAAATTTAATAGAGTTACCTATTTAATTTTGTGAAAAGAAATATAAATACTGACAAAAATGAAGATCCTAGTTCTTTGGAGGAGTGGGCCCTTGCTCCACCTAGAACAGGATTTGAATAATTTAATTTGCTTTCAGAATAGAAATGGCTATTTCATTGATAAAATGTTCTATATTAAAAATGTACTAATTTATCCTTTATCTCTTTATTCTTCAATGATTTTATCTATCTTCTATATTCTATATCTTTTTTACTAAATTCCTAGGTCTGTATATATAGATGCTTTGATGGTTGTAACTATTTCATAGATATGATGGAACTAAATCATGCCTAGAATAGATGCTAAATCAAGATGTGGCTGGATGTCCAGCTGTGTGATAAATGTCTTGATTCTACAAGTTCAGACAATTGGGAATATGTTCCTGATTTAATGGGATCATTGATCTGACATATCACTAGCCATTTAGAATAGATCCTCATTATCTCCATATCTAGCCACAAAAGTTCTGGAGCTTATATGTAGGAGTATCAAAGCTAAATATAGAGTTCTAGAGCTAAGTCCAAAAATACAACTTGAAATAGTATGGTGGAGTTTTAGAACTAATTGTGATGGTTTTGGAACAGATTCTATAGGCTTCAGAACTAACTATGATGATTCTAGAATAGATTTTGTAGGTTCTGGAACTAATCTGAATTGAGTCCAATGCTTCCAAAAATATGCAATCCACTTTATATTTGTTCTTTAGCCTGATGATGACCTATTTTATTGCAAAAATAGAGTTTTTCAACACACTTTTTAGGAATTATAGGTCTTTCAAAATGTTAGAATCACAATCAACAAAAGATGGATAATCACATCCTAACTCATCTCAAATCAAAATAAAAGTTACAAAATTCAAACAAACTTAATAAAAAGAGAGAGTAAGATGAGGCGATTTATTATACATTTATTGGGAATATCCTAGCCTCATCACTTCCCCTATACTTCTTGTTTGTAAGTCCCTTTACAAACTTCACTCTTTAAATTTGGGATTGTATATCTTGCATTCCATTTGATTGCTTAGATCAAATGGCTGGGACTAAATATCCCAATGCTTTGATTCAGAAGTACTATACTTTGCTCCTGCTTCAACTTTTATTTTCCATTCTTCAAATCGAGTGGGATGTTAAGGTTCTCTATTTCACCAAGGAGATATGGAGGTGAGAAGTAGATGTGGCCTTGTCCACATTCCTATCCATATGCTCAGGGGAGTTTCATTGATCCGAAGAATTATTGTGAATAAAGCTTTTGCCCTTTCTAAACTCTAGATCAAATTTGAAGGGGATATTACTTCCCTTCTTTTCAATGCCACTGAGAGAAATTCCCATATTTTTATACATGCATCATAGATATTATCAAAATTTGCCCTTTCATAAGAGGTGAAGACATCCATGCTTTGCTATAAACTAAAAAGATAAGGTCCCTTGAATTTATCATTAAATGCATGGGATTGGAAATGTTTAGCAAACGCGAGTGGATTACCATAATGAATTCTTATACAGAGCTTAGATGAACTAGCCTTTGACCAATGCTCTAACTCCCTTTCTTTCCATGTAATCTAATTTTGAAGAATAAAGACAAATCTGTTAAGTTGGCTTTCTCCTACATTAAAATTGATCATAAAACCTGTATTTCTTTCTAGCATAAAATTGCAGAGGTAAAATTCACAAAAAAGGTTTTTTTGTTTTATATTAGCTAAGGAGTAGATAGCTGAGAAATCAAATTCATCTTTTTTTTCATGTGGAAGGCCACATGTTATCCTTGCCAACTGCCAGTGAATGAATTGTTCCTCTAAAAACATGATATAAACAGGAGAAGGTCTTCTACTCACAAGCAGCTTCTCACTCATCATACAAACTATTTGTATTTTCATAAGACATTTATACTTATCATTTTCCACCTTGTAAAATTTGTCTTCCCATTCCTTCCTTGCTTTCTCTTCTTCTACTAGTTTGCCTTTCAAGTCTGTATTAGATGTTTTGATTTCACTGAGTTCTCTACATGTGTCATCCCATAACTGCTTGAGTGGCAGATAAGTCAATTCAATCTATGCAGATACTATTGACACAGAGGTCTGTATTGTACATTTTTCCTCTTTCTCCATTAGTTACCTTTTAATTTTTGCTAATTCCTCATTCTTGGCCATGAACTGGTTTGTTAATTCTACAAAGAGCATTTCCTTCTATTCTAACTTGAGTTTGAGGAAGTTCAATTCCTCATCCTTTTCCTTGATAATGAGTTCTACTCTAGCTAAAAATAGATCCTATTTAATCTACTAGTTTTGTTCCTTTTCTAAAAGTTCTTGGGGAGTTAAGCATTCATCCTCCACCATAGGGGATTTCCATTTCCTTCTCCAAGATGTATGTTCATCTTTTGCATGTGATGGTGTTATAGTCTCACCTATTTCTTGGAATATTGGCTCCTCAAATCTTTCATCTTATTTTTCCTTTTCTGCTTGGCTTGGTCTAGGAGGAGTCATGGCCATGCTGCCCAAAATAGCAGCAGCTTTAGTTTCTAGCCTTTCTTGTTCTTCCAACTCTAAATTTTCTTTAGACTTTTTATGACATTTTCTTTCTTGAGGAGCATCAAAATGTGTAGACCTAGGTCTTCTCTTAGAACTTCTTTTGATGTTCACCTTTTGCTCAGGCCTAGGTGGACTATCATTGTCAGAGATAGGTATCAGTTCTTCTATAGCTTCAACAAAAGAAGAAATGGCTTGAGAAGGTATAGTAGGGTCTACAATTTTAACTTTTCTTCTAGATTTTCTTATTTTTGGTATTTCCTCTTCCCCTAATATTTTTTTCCTCAGCAATGGTATTAGTTTTCAAATGAACTAAAGGAGTAGGAAGAGTTGCTATTGTTCTTTTGGGAATACCAAGGTTTTGTCCAAATTTGCCAAGAAATTTGTCCCATATTTCTTCCCCATTTTTTTTGGAAAGGAAATGGTGTTGGCATACTAAATTCACTAACCCATGATGTCTAATTGTTCCTATACCCCAAGAATACCTCTGGGCCATGGTATGGATGGAGTCAAAAAGAAACCCTGGAAGGTTTACTATATATTATCATTTTTTGGCTCCATATCTAAGGTGTATAAGGATTTTTAGGACTTCTTTTCCTGCTATCCCAAATTGTTCATCACAGGTTAAATAATTAACTGTCCAAAATGCTACTCTATCAAATGGTTTGGGAAAGTTGGCCCTCTTAACTTCTTTAATGATTTTCTTTGTATTATAAATATATTGGGGTTTAGCTTCCCCTTCTTTCAATAGGGCACATCATTGTATTTGGAAAATTTCCTTAGAAACACTAGCCATCCTGCCTATTGAAAGATATTTATTACTTCTTCATATGTAAGGAGTTGGGTATTACTATCTAGTTCTACCTTCTTTTTGATTCCCATGACTCATTCTTATTTGAATCTTTTATAGGTTAGCTGAAAATTGCTTCTCATATCAGTGGAACTGATGATTTTGGCTATGAAACTAGCAAATTTGGTTCCTAATTTAGCAAATTTGGTTGTAAAATTATTGTACTCAACTATGGAACTTATCAATTTTGGCTATGAAAATACTATACTCAGTTTCAGAACTAATAGATTTAGTTGCTTCAATCATAATAATGATTCTTTATGGTTATCTGTCAACTCATTCCATCATCAATATCCTTCTCATGATTTTGCACATTTAACCATGATGTATAATAGATGACTCATCATACTAATATTTATAAATCAAGTATAATCACACATGCAAACTTTATATTTAACCTTTAACAAGTTGTTGATGTTATGGATTGTACCCTTGATAGGAGGATGATTTCCTGTCTTCCATGCATCACAATGGAAAATCCCTTCTTGCCTATGGGTTTGGCAAAATTAGGGGGAGAGTCTCTAGATAAGGGCTAGCTCCCTTTGATGTATCTCTGTGGTCCTAGATTTCCTACCACTAACAATGGGGGGGGTGAAAAGGGAGAAGGATGCTAAAAATAGAACCTAAAATAAATGGTGATACACCAAAAAAGTTTGATCTACTTAGCTTGAACCTACACTTTCCACCAAGCAAAAGTTGGCATACACTTCATTTGATATGAGAAACTCTTCTACATTAGTGAGCTACGGGTCCTCTCGAGATATAAGGAGGAAGAACTACCAGAGGTGTTTTAATACACACTATGGCAGCCTGTTCACATGCACCTATACTCTATTGTAGACACTTCTGGTAGACCTACAAAAGAAGAAACTTCACAATACACTAGACATGTTGTAGTCATTCTATGAAAGCATAAAAGAAAAATGACTTAACACAAAATAAAGCCATAGACATATGAAAAATTGTAAGCTCAAATGGAGCTAAAAAAATGTTATGTCTTGATTCATGGTAAAATCTGGCAAAGCTCCACCTTACAAGCCAAGAGATCCCTTTCTCAAAATGAGAAGTTTACAATATATAGAGGAAAGAAAAGGCCTTTTGCCACCCATCTATAAGTTGCTCATGTGCGTTCTGAGCATTGGGAAGAGGAAACCACTTGATAGATAATGTTGTGTTAGCTCCTATTTTGACTTTAGGCATTTAAGATATATTAAACATCATATGTGAAATTATGGGCCATGCCATTTGTCTACAAACAAGACTACTCCTTCAAGGCACTCATGTAGTTTATCTGCTCATTAATGCAAAGTGAAGAAAAATGGGTCACACCGTTCACTATTTGTGCCCCTTGATGACCACATGGCAGATACTATGTCAACCACTGGAGTAACTCCTTGAGTTGACACCTCCCTTTGCCACTTGGACTATTTTGTCCATTTTTGCACTTGGCTCTTTTGCCTCTTCTTGGCTTTGTCTTTTTTGGTTCCTTCATCTTTCGGGGGCTATCTTCTACTAATTTTTTAGCTCTTTAGACTCCCTCCTTGATGATTTCTTCCTTTTGGCTTTAAGCCTTTGAATTCCTTTGGGTTCACACTTTTATTTAAAGATTAATGGCTATTTCATTGCTGTAAAGTTGATGTTTATGTGCCCATCACCATTTGGTTGATTCCTTTGGCCTTTTCTTTGATCCCTTTGCAAGTGTTCCCTACCCTCTATAAGGGCACTTATCCTTCAAGCTTTGGGAGAATCCCTTGAACCTTCTGATGAATCGATTGATTAAACCAATAATTGGTTCAACAGTTCAATGGTTTAATACTATATTTTGCTCATTCATTTGATTGCTTGAACCAACTGATTAAACCCTTTGATTGAACTGACTAATTAAAATAAGTGCTTGAACCAATCACTTAAACCAACTACTTAAACCAACAATGGTTTAATAGTTTAATGGTTCAATGGTTCAATACTTTCAAGTTAAAAGCAATTGAACCAAGTGCTTGAACCAATCACTTGAACCAATTGCTTGAACCAACAATGGTTCAACAGTTCAATATTTCCAAGTTCAAAGTGATTGAACCAAGTAATTGAACCAATTGCTTGAACCAACCACTTGATCTAATCACTTGAACCAATCACTTGAACCAATCACTTGATCTAATTGCTTGAACCAACAATGGTTCAATAATTCAATGGTTCAACAGCTCAATACTTCCAAGTTCAAAGTGATTGAACCAAGCATTGAACCAAGTCATTAAACCAAGCCATTAAACCAAACCAATTAAACTAAGTGATTGAACCAACTGAGTGATGAATTTCTTGAACAATTTAATGGTTCAAGGTTAAAATTACAAAAAAATACTCTTGGAAGATCATGTCGTTGAACCTCAACGCTGAACCACTTTTTCCAAACTTAAATAATAGTGTCTTGAATCATTTTCTCTCTCTTTCCTTGTGAATTTATTCAAATAAAATATCTAAAGAAGCTTTGTAAAACCCCCTGAATCCTTTGAATTGGTTCATCTTCTACCGAAAGACTTATGCAACCTAAATTGAACTGGCTCAAAATTAGCAGGGGAAGAAGGAGACTAATTTTTCCCTACAAGGCTAAAATGGTCAACAAAATGGTGATTTCTAGCAAAAGCATGCATACTATGCGTAGAAACTAGTAACCTCAAAGTCCATTAGGCATGGAGTTGAGATTCAGCTTAAAAGTGTTAGCAATAGCCTTGTGATATCCAAGAATCAATCATAGATTTTTTACCCCAAACACAGAGGAAAACACACGCGAGGCTAAACACACTACTTGTGTAAATAACACTTAGGGAAAATAGGAAAAGAAAACTAAGAGCAAACTACTATGTACATATAACTAGGTATATTTTCCTCCCTCTTAGATCAAAGGGAAAATTTCTTATGTCTCCTTCATGGAAAGAAAACTTATGATGCCAGACAAGTGGCTGAATGGAAAGGATACTTGGTGACTTGCTCCTCTTGCCTACCACCTTGATTGGCTTGCATCTGAGTGGATCAGAGTCAAACAGGCTCCCAACATATATGTACTCTTCTTATTCTTGGAAGCTTGTCAAATACTGGTTCTTCATGCTGGCATGTTTTACCAAGAAATCGATGGTTGTTGTCTCATCACCATAAGCCCATTGATATGCATAGCTCCTTTGACATGCATCATGGTTTGACCCGTTCCCTTCTACTTTATTAAAGACCCTATCAAACTCACCTTCTGGTCCTTCGTGGTTTTCTTGAAGAAGGGTGACTGTTGTGATGTCTAAAATGGAATCATAAACTGATTGCTCATCCCACAGAACATCACCTTTTCGTTCAAACCTCTCTTCTTCAAGGCCTTCCTTAAGATGGATAAGCCTTTCCTTTTCTTGCTCAAGGATCAGAGTCTGTAGTTGTTCAAAGACATCCTCTTGGTCCTCCTCCAACTCAGGCTCCATGACATAGTCATCCTCCTCATCAAAGAAATAAGGAAGTTCATCAAATAAAGGAGGCAAGAGGTCACCATGTTTACTTTCCTCTTCATATTGATAGAACAAATGCTTGTATGCATGACCTGTGTCTTCTCCATTATCGATGATGTCTTCAAAAGGATCATCCATGATGATTTCATCTTCATTGTTGCTCATGATAGCCTCTTAGGCAACTATAATTTGGATCTTCTCTTCTTCACGTGCCTCCTATGAAACAGGTTCCTCCTTGATGACTTCAAAAATATCATCTTCAGATTCACCAACCTTTTGAAAGGATAAATCTGAAAGCTTGCAACCCCTTTACATACTTATTTGAGTCCCAATGCTACCTTCTCCACCCTTAGCTAGCTCATATCCTCCTTGAAGAAGAGTGCAACCTACCCTAATGACTTCAAATGAATCATTCAAAGCATGAACAAGAGACTATCCACATTCCTCCATGACATGTATGGTGATCTCATTCTCATCTGCACTCATGGAGTCTCCCTGGTTGGTTGTGAACTGAGTATACTCCTCTTCACTCACCTCTTTCAAAAAAGTTCCTCCTTAAGAAGGGATGAAGTGGAAAGCTAAAGGTTAAACTTAGGTGGAAGCAGATGCAATCCTTGAGCTAGAATCAAATGATTCTCCTCCTTCCATTTGGCTAGTACTTCATCTATATCAGATGTGGCTTGATATCTCTCTTGGAGGGGTGTAGATGGGGTGTGTTCAAATATAACCATCCATCACACTTTGGCTGAGGAACCTCATTTTGGATTCCAACTCTACAATTTTCTTGGCTATATTTTCTTGGAAGAGCCTTTTATGGAGGTCACAAGCATCATCATGATGAGTAGGAGCAAATTTATCTTCTTCAAGGTCCTAAGCCGGTTCGTGATAGGTACTCCTCCAACTTGGAATCTAGACATCATGTTGATAGACTTGAGGATTGGTAGAAGGGGTGTCTTTTAGCGTAGGCTCCTCTCTAAGGTCTGAAACCTCCATCTCTCCTTCACTAAGAAATCTCACCTTTGCTTCTAATTCCTCAATTTGCTTAGCTAGATTTTCTTGAAAGAGTCTTTCTTGGAGCTCTAGGAATCATCATGGAAATGGGGAGTGCATGAAGGCTGCCATGGAATACAAGAAGCATCTTGAGGAAGGGTGGGAGGGACTTGAAAAGGACTAGCCTCATTTTGTACCTCACACTCTTTGACAATGTCTTTCTCCTCCTTGATGTTCCATGACTCAACTACTTTATTCTAGCTCATGATATTAGGACTGGACATCTCCTTTTGGGGTGATGGAGCTACAATTTGAGAGGGTAGTGAGGGTTTGGATTCCACTTCCCTTGCTACCAAAATAGACTACTATATTTAAAGATTTTCCAATTCAATCTACTTATCAAGATTGACCTTAAAAACAAGATTTACTATTTTGGGCTCTCCTCAACATGATTAGGGAAAGGACTTTGATAGGCTTGACTTAGCTCATGAGTAGGGGTTATGTAGGACTGATATGAAACTTAGGGTAGTGGGTATGCAGGTTGATAGACTTGGTAAGGCCACCTCTCATGAATACCCAACCTCCCTTCCAAAGATGCCATCAAACCACTCACATCCAACATTTTATTTGTAATCCTTTGCCAATTGGCTCTTTCAATGGGAGTCCATTCACTCTTAACTAGATCTAGTGAATTTCTCACTTGATGGACAACATGATCAAGGGTTTCTTGGCCACATCCCCTTCTAGTGTCAAGCTCTACTACATACTTTTCATATCCCAATAGTGCTTGTTTGAAGGTGGAAATGGGTTGATTGGCAAAGAGATTAGGTTGAGTAGGAGAAGTGACACATTGAGAAGACTGGACATTAGATTGATATAGCTCATGACAGGGTTGAGCTGGTCATATTGGACCTACAAAGGGTAAAACTCATAACCATATGCATCCTTATTACTTGAGGTGATTCCATGAACAACCTGAGCTTGATCAAAAATATATGGAAGAACACAAGACCCATGGTTCTGAGCAATGGTATTATACATACCAAACTATGATTTCTTGATGGCACCAAGACTGCTTAACCAGCTAATTTAACTCAGAGTCACCATTGGTGTTGATGAAAAAGCCTCCAAAGTCTGGTTGGTTGAAGAACACACCAAAATTATTCAATTTTTTGGACAAAACTTGTCCCACAATTAACTAATTAAAGGTCAGAGGCTGTATTAATGGTTTGTTCTACTGTAATAGGACCAGCACCAATCCTAGAACTTTTTTGAGTGTTAAAACATGGTCCCACTAGGTGTGCCAAAAATTGTTGACATTATGGATTGTACCCTTGACAAGAGGATGATCTCCTATCTTCCATGCATCACAATGTAAACTCCCCTCTTGCCTATGGGTCTAGCAAATACTGAGGGGAGGGTCTCTAGATAAGGGCTAGCTCCCTTTGATGTATCTTTGTGGTCCTATATTTCCTACTGCTAATAATGGGGGGGGGGGGTGAAAAGGGAGAAGGATGCTAAAAACATAACCTAAACTAAATGGTGATACACCAAAAAAGTTTGATCTACTTAACTTGAACCTACACTTTCCACCAAGAACAAGCTAGCATACACTTCATTTGATATAAGAAACTCTTCTACATTAGTGAGCTAGGGGTCCTCTTGAGATACAAGGAGGAAGAACTACCAGAGGTGTTCTAAGACACACTATGGTAGCCTATTCACATGCACCTATACTCTATTGTAGACACTTCTAGCAGACCTACAAAATAAGAAACTTCACAATACACTAGACATGCTGAAATCATTCTGTGAAAGCATAAAAGAAAAATGATTTAACACAAAATAAAGCCATAGACATATGCAAAAGTATAATCTCAAAAGGAGGTAAAAAATACTATGTCTTGATTCAAGTTAAAATCTGACAGAGCTTTTCCTTACAAGCCAAGAGATCCCTTTCTCAAAATGAGAAGTTTAAAATATATAGAGGAAGAAAAAGGCCTTTTGGCACCCTTCTACAAGTGGCCCATGTGCTTTTTGAGCATTAGGAAGAGGAAGCTGCTTGATAGATAATGTTGTGTCAGCTCCTATTTTAAATTTAGTCATTTAATAAATATTAAACACCATATGGGAAATTATGGGCCACACCATTTATCTACAAATAAGATCACTCCTTCAAGGCACTCATGTAGTTTATCTACTCATCAATGCAAAGTGAATAAAAATGGGTCGCACCATTCACTATTCACACCCCTTGATGACCACTTGGCAAATACTATGTTAATCGCTAGAGTGACTCCTTGAGTTGACACATCCATTTGCCACTTAGACTATTTTGTTTATTTTTGCACTTGGCTCTTTTGCCTCTTCCTAGCTTTGTCTTTTCTAGTTCCTTCATCTTTCAGGGGCTATCTTCTACTAATTCTTTGGCTATTTGGACTCCCTCCTCAACAATTTCCTTCTTCTGGCTTTAAGCCTTTAAATTCCTTCAATTTCATGCTTTTATTTAAATATTAATGGCTATTTCATTGTCGTAAAGTTGACGTTCACATACTCGTCGCCAATTGGTCAATTTCTTCAGCCTTTTCTTTGATCCCTTTACAAGTGTTCCCTTCCCTTCGCAAGGGCACTTGTCCCTCAGGCTTTGGGAGACTCCCTTAAACCTTTTGATGAACTGACCGATTGAATCAACAATTAGTTCAATGGTTCAACAATTCAATGGTTCAATACTATGTTCTGCTCATTCATTTGACTACTTGAACCAACCATTTTGAACCAACTAATTGAACCCTTTGATTGAACTGACTAATTGAACCAAGTACTTGAACCAACCGCTTGAACCAATAAAGGTTCAATAGTTCAATGATTCAATGGTTCAATACTTCTAAGTTTAAAGTGATTAAACCAAGCACTTGAACCAATCACTTGAACCAACCACTTGAACCAACCACTTGAACCAATCACTTGAACCAATAATGGTTCAATAGTTCAACGGTTCAATACTTCCAAGTTCAAAGAAATTAAACCAAGTGATTGAACCAAGCGTTGAACCAAGTCATTGAACCAAGCCATTGAACCAAAATGATTAAACCAAGAACTTGAACCAATTGCTTGAACTAAATGATTAAAAAATTTATTGAATGGTTCAATGGTTCAAGGTTTAAATTACAAAAAAAACTCTTAGAAGATCATGTCATTGAACCTCGACATTGAACCACTTTTTCTAGCCTTAAGGAAAAGTGTCTTGAATCATTTTCGCTCTATTTCCTTGTGAATTTCTTTAGACAAAATGTCTAAAGAAGCTTTGTAAAACCCCCTACATCCTTTGAACTGGTTCATCTTTCACTAAAAGACTTGTGCAACCAAAATTGAATTGGCTCAGAATCAGCAGGGGAAGAAGGAGACCAATTTTGCCCTACAGGGCCAAAATGGTCAACACAAGTTAAAAACATAATTACCATCCTTGATGATGTAATCCCTCCATCATTTTGACACATCATCCTTAAAAATGGTTAGAAAATAGCTAGAATTAAAAAAAGTTTTATTAGAATTAGCCATTTATTTGAGAAGATCAACCGCCATCACTGATTTTCAATTGATCTCTGATTTTTTTTTTTTTTTTTTGGGGAAGAGAACACCATTTACTAGTTTTCATTCCCTTCCCTTTATTTTGGATCTTTTCATTTGATTATTTGATCATTTTGGAAGAATTGGGTTCTTCCATATGATCAAATTCTTTTTTTACTTCAATTTGCATCAAGAATTCATCCTTAGTAGGAGGCTTCGTATAAAGTTTTAGCCTGTGTCCATTGACCAAGAGTATTCTTCTACTACCATCAATGGAAAGTAGCTGGATTGAACCATTGTTAAATATTTGCTTGATCTGATAAGGTCCTAACCATCTGGTTCTTAATTTACCTTTGAATTATTGGTGCTTAGAATCAAACAATAATGCCTAGTCTCCTACTTTGAATTGTATTATCTTGATATGTAAATCATGCCATTGATTCCTTTGACCTTGGATTATCTCTTTCTAGTGAAGTGCTTCCATTTTGAATTCATCTAATTCATTAAGTTGAAGGATTCACTCCTTTTGAGCTACATCCAATTCAATTCCCACCTTAGCTATTGTCCTCAATGTCTGTAGTTCAAACTCAATAGGCAAAAAGGGCTTTTTCCCATAGACTAACTCATATGGTGAAAAACCTGGTGTGGTTTTCCAAGTTGTATTATAAGCCTAGACAACTTTAGGTAGTCTTTTTACCCAATCTCTTCTTTCAACTTCAACTATTTTAGTGAGGATGTTTTCTAATTCTCTATTTATTACTTCAACTTATCCATTTGCTTGTGGGTGATAGGGAGATGACTTCATATGATTGATATGATAATACATTGTGAAGACGTGGATCATATTGGACATAAATTGTGGTATCTGGTCTAAAACTAACCTTCTTGGTGCTCCAAACTTTACCATCATTCTGTGCCAAAGGAAATCAGCAATTGCTTCTTCAATGGTATTTTCTAAAGCCTACACTTCTACCCATTTTTTTACATAATCAGTACACAAAAGAATGTGCTCTTTTCCTTGTGAAGGAGGATTAAAATGTCCAACAAAATACAATCCCCATCTCTCAAATGGTTCAATCACTACTTGTGGTTGCAAAGGAATTTCATTGGTAATGGTTGGCTATCCCATCCTTTGACAAGGATCACACTACTTGCTATATCTCTTGACATCTTTGTACAGAGATTTCTAATAGTAACTAGTGCCAAGTATCTTGTGAGCTATTCTTCTCACTAAATAGTGTCCTCCACTTGGTTCATCATGACATGCCTAGAGGAAGTAAAATATTTCATCTTCTTTTACACACCTGCATAAAACCAAATTAGGACCACATTTAAATAGCATTCCATTTAACCATTTGAATTGTGCACTGGTTTTAATTAAATTTTTTATTTATTTTTTAGTGAAAGGAGGAAACTTCCCTATTGTAAGATAATTTTCCATGTCAGCAAACCATGGTGTGTTAACTGAAATAACAAATAATTGTTCATCTGGAAAGTTATCCTTGACTGGATCCTTCTCCCCTATACTAGTCAATCTTGACAAGAAATCAGCCACCACATTAGATTTGCCTAGATTATCCACAATGGTAATATCAAATTCTTGTAGAAGTAATGACAATATAATTATTCTACCTCCAACTACTGGTTTGTTCATTGAATATTTAATTGCTGAGTGATTTGTATGTACAAATATTTTGTAGCCTATAATATAAAATCTATATTTATTGATTGCATAAATCACGTCCAAAAATTCTTTTTCAGTGGTAGTTTAATTTTTTTCAGTGGGAGTAAGATTTTTACTGAGATAGTAAATAGCATACATTCTTCTTTCTTCATCTCTCTAACCCAAAACTACACCAATTGAGGTATTTGAGGCATCAATTTGGATGTGAAAAATTTCTCCCAATTAGGTCCTTGCAATATTGGGGTAGTTACTAATTTCTATTTAATTTTTTCAAATCATGTTGACACTATTCATCCAAAAGAAATTCACAGTCCTTGGTAAGCAATTTAAACATGGGGGAAACAATTTTACTAAAATCCTTGATAAAACACCTATAGTATCTAGCATGTCTTAAGAATGATTTGATATCTGTGGGAGTTTGAGGAATAGGCAAGTCTAAAATAATCTTGATTTTGTTTTGGTCAACCTAAATTCCTCTTTTTGAAATATGGTGCCCTAATATGATCCATTCATCAACCATCATCAAACATTTCTCATGACTAAGAGATGAGTGATGTTGTTCACATCTTGTTAATACTCTATCCAATTTTTTTAAGGCATCATCAAATGTATCTCCATAAACAGTAAAGTCATCCATGTATACCTCCATACAGTCATTTGTTAGGTCTACAAAAATTGCTAATACGGCTCTTTAAAAGGTTACTAGAGCATTACATAGTCCAAATGACAATACCCTATAAGCAAAGGTACCCCATGGATAAGTAAATGTAGTTTTGTCTTGATCCTCAGCAGCAACTCTGATTTGATTGTATCCATTAAATCCATCCAAGAAGGAAAAGTATTGTTTACCTAAAAGGTTGTCTAAGACTTGATCTATGAATGGTAAGGGAAAATAATCTCTTAGGGTGGAATTGTTCAATTCCCTATACTCAACACAGATCTCCATTTTCTATTCTTTTTAGGGATAATTACAAGAGGAAACACCCATTAGCTATCTGAGATAGGGTAGATAAAACCTACTTGTAATAGTTTTTGAATTTCTTGTTTGACTATATCCTTTAAGGCTGGATTAATCTTTCTCTAAGGTTGCCTAACTGGTCTAATATTTTTATTATAAATGTGATGGGTGTATATACTTGGATGAATTCCCTTCACATCTCTATATTCCAAAGTAAATGCTTTAGTGTGATCCTTCAAAACATCAAACAGTTTGACTTTTTCATCATTCTTTAACCAGTTATTAATATTCAAAAAATTTCCTGGTTGAATCTCAACATGTTTGGTTCTAGGATATGATGAACTAATTTGTTGAAAGGGTTCCATTAACGTGTTTAGTGGATAGGCATATGGTAACAATATATGATATGTAACATCTCTAAAAGTTCCTAGAGGTAGAATGCTGGACAAAGGACAACAAGAAGAGTTATGATACTTATCTTGTTATAAGTTGAACTCCTCATTATTGCTATTTTTCAAAAATTATTCACCATCTCCTGATATCTATAAAGCTGATGCTATAGATCCTTCCTCTCCCCAAGAGAAATCACATTCCTTTAGAGTGAAGTTATCTTCACTTGAAGAGAATTAGTGTGGTTCTGGAACTAACTGTGATGGTTCCAAAACTAACTGTGATGGTTTCAAAACTAATCTTGACTACTCCAATGATGATTGATGTTCATTTAATGAAGGATTAAATATATCATCTATTTCCCATACATGATCTTGTAATGTTATCATAGCCAAAGAAGATAGATTTTGCTCATTAATATTAGGATTATCAACCCATATTTTTTTTTGATTATCAATAATAGGTTGTGTAGATGAATATAATGAAATTTTCTTATAATTCTTACCATTTGAAATAGTCATATCACCTAACCTACAATCAGTTAAGGAAACAACTGTAGCTAACCATGGTGTCCCCAAAATAATGGGATAACCAAGTGTTTTACTTTTTGGATGCAATATAAGTAAGTCAACTAGATATTCCCATGATTCCACCATTACTGCCACATCTTTAATAACTCCTTCTGGTTTTGCTACAGACTGATCTACCATCTACAATATGGTATTAGTAGGTTGTATGCCTATTAATGGTAATGTTTTCAAAGTGTCCATTGTCATTACATTGATAGCTATGCCCAAATCAATCAAAACTTTATGTATATCCTTATTCCATATAAAAATAGAAATAACAGGGCTTCCAAGATCTCCATATTTAGGTAGTAGGCATTTTCCTACTAATAAATCAGTAAGCTTCCCATCTACCTAAATAGTCCTAGGGCACTGCTTCTTTCTTCCAAGTTTTTTAAAATATAATAATTTTATTAACTTGTTCAACTCTAGAATATCCTTAATTTCTTGTAACAATGGTATTTAAATATTTAATCTTCTTAGTTCCTACACCAATTTAGATTCCTTAAGTTTTATAGTTTCTTTAAGTCTTTCTAGAAATGGAATCTCAGTAGAATTTCTTTTTGGTTCCTTATCTTTTTCTTTATCATCTTCCTTAGGTGTAACTGTGCTAGGGGTTTTAGCTTATTCTATCATATTAATGATTATAATAGGTGGACTACTAACTATTTTGCTAGATCTGGTTTGTTAGGGTGTGGAGCTAAAAGCTTCACCAAGGAGCACACTTTAGCAGGTTCGGGTCTACATAGACACCGGCGTCGGTCAGGAGTGACCGACATCGGTCAAATCAGTTGTAGAGATGCTGACATTGGTAGTGGGTCAGCTGGCGGTGGTCACAGGCAAGCAGCAGGAACCGACGTCGGTTACCTGTGTGTCTAGAAAGCTATTTTCGTGGACAGAAGCGAGTGTTTGCATGATGAGTTTGAATTGTAGTCTCAAGCTCACATCTCTATTATTAGCAATAATATTTTTAGAGCCCTTGTTCAAGTGGCTTAACTGTTTATTGGAAGTGCATACTCAAGTTTCCTAATTCTATATGTAGAATTAGATCTTCCTAGCTTATTGTATTGTAGAAGAATTGGTGTGAAAAGAACAGTACAAAATTGAATCAATCCAGGCTTGTTGGAGTTGATTGTTCTTGAGAGAGAGAGATCTTGAGGAATAGAGATCTAGTGAGAGATCTATACATCTAGGAGAGGTGTGGAAGGAATAAGTTTCTTCAATTGTATTCCTTTTGTAAAGAGTTTATTAATACAAGTTTTCAGGGTGGTTTCTTGTATCTCTTGTTCTTGTTGTTTATCATTCTAGTTACTTATCTATCTGATTTAATTTTGTGTTTATTGCTTTCACAAGTGTAATCTATTGTTGGTTGATCCCCAACAAGTGGTATCAGAGCTCAGGTTCACTAACAGGTGGTTCAGATCTGTGTAGTGTTTATTGATTACAGGTTCTCATAGGGATTTCTGTTTGAGTGGGAGAAGCAATGGCAGATGAAAGTAAATTGAGAATGGAAAAGTTCAATGGCAAAAATTACCAACATTAGAGAATATAGATAGAGGATTATCTGTATCAGAAAGATCTCTACTTACCGTTAGGTGGGGTTACAAAGAAGCCCAAAGACATGGAGGACGAAGAATGGAAAGTTCTTGACAGAAAGGCTCTGGGGTCTATAAGACTGAGTCTAGCATCCACTATGATATCTAATTTATCACAGGCAAAGTCTACGGTAGAGTTGATGACTACATTAGCAAATTTGTATGAAAAACCCTCAGCTTCTAATAAGGTATATCTTATGAAACAGTTATTCAATTTGCATATGAATGAAGGTGGATCTGTTTCTACTCATCTGAATGATTTCAATGGAATTGTGAATCAATTAAGTTCAGTCAATATAGTGTTTGATGATGAAATAAAAGATCTTTTAATATTATGTTCTTTGTCTGAAAGCTGGCATGGCTTAGTAATGGCAGTAAGTAATACTGCATCTGCATCAAATATTTTGAAAGTAGAGGATGTTGTTAGTGTTATCTTGAATGAGGAAATTTGTAGGAAAAGCACAGAAGAGACATCTGGGAACGCTTTAAATTTTGAGAGCAGGGGGAGGCAGAAAGAGAAGAGCAAGAAAGGCAGATCAAGATCCAAGTCTAAGGGGAAAGGCAGATCTAAATCCAGAAATGGCAGAAGGCCACAATGCTAGAATTGTGGAAAGATGGGGCACATAAGCAGAGATTGTTGGTCAAAACCTAAAGAGGACAATCAGCATGAAGGAAAGGAAGAAGCCAAGGTTGCAGGTATTGCACAAGATGCTTTAATTTTCTCTTTGCATAGTAATATAGAATCTTGGGTATTAGATTCTGGTGCATCTTTTCATGCTACCCCTAATAGGGAATACTTCAGTGACTATATCCATGGAGATTTTAGAATAGTGTATCTAGGGGATGATGAGCCCTGTAAAATAATTGGCAAAGGTAAAGTGTAGCTGAAAATGTAGAATAACAACATATGGGTGTTGAGAGATGTGATGCATGTTCCTAGCTTGAAGAGAAATCTAATTTCTGCAAGAAAGTTAGGGGATGAGGGTTGTACAGTAACTCTCACAGCAGAATCTTGGAAGGTGACCAAGGGTGCACTTGTTATGGCCAGAGGTAAGAGAGAAGGTACTCTCTATTTGTGTAATTGTGTTACTAACAAATCTCTTTCTGTATTATCTACTTCAGATGTGGATGCTAAATTGTGGCACTCAAGGCTTAGCCACATGAGTGAGAAGGGGATGTCAATTCTTAAGTCCAAAGGTATGCTTTCAGATTTAAAAGGCATAGATCTAGATTTTTGTGAGCACTGTGTATTTGGAAAATAGAAAAGGGTTAGTTTTCTCAAGACTGGGTCTACTAAGAAGAGGCACAAGTTGGAGCTTGTTCACACAAACGTGTGGGGACCGGCTCAGATTGCCTCCATTGGAGGATCACAGTACTATGTATCTTTCATAGATGATGCTACAAGGAAGGTATGGATCTATTGTATTAGAAGAAAATATGATGTATTTGAGACTTTTAAAGTTTGGAAAGCTATGGTTGAGAATGAAACAGGTAAAAGATTAAAGTGCCTGAGATCAGACAATGGCAGTGAGTTCTGCAGTTATAAGTTCAGAGATTATTGTTACATGCATGGAATCTGTAGGCAAAGGATGGTTCCAAGGACACCTCAGCAGAATGGAATTGCTAAAAGGATGAATAGGACAATAATGGAGCGTGCAAGATGTATGAGATTGCATGCTGGTTTGCCCTTACAGTTTTGGGCACAAGCTATTGACACTACAGTATACCTAATTAACAGAGGTCCCTCTACAACTCTGGATGGTGGTATTCTAGAAGAGGCATGGATGGGTAAAAAGGTAGATCTCTCATATCTCAAAGTTTTTGGTTGTGAAGCCTTTGTGCACATAGATAAAGAAAATAGAAAGAAGCTTGATGCTAAGTCTATGAGGTGCACGTTTATTGGCTATGGCTCAAATGATTTTGGTTATAGATTGTGGAATCTAAAAACTAACAAAGTAATTAGGAGCCGTGATGTTGTTTTCAATGAAAGAGTGATGTATTGTGATTAGCTAAGGAAGCTGAATCAATCTGAGCAGAGCAATGGTGAATTGGATGAGGTGAAAGTCCAATATGAGCTCATGGGAAAAAGAAATAATCACTTGCAGGAAAACACAGAGACCGACGTCGGCAAGTTAAGAACCGACGTCGGCAGTACAGAAACCGGCGTTGGTCGTACAGAGACCGACATCGGTAGGACAGACACCGAGGTCAGTCAGATAGAATTGACGTCAGCCAGTAATAGGTTTGGAGGTGATCGAGGTCGGTCACTGTCAGAGAATTTGGGTGGACAGCGTGTTGTGAACGAGTCTCAGACACCCATCAGGAAGTCAGAAAGGGTGAGTAAGCCTCCAATTAGATATTCTCCTTCTTTATTTTATTTATTGCTAACTGATGGTAGAGAACCAGAGAGTTTTGAAGAAGCAATACAGGTGGAGTCCAAGAGTCAGTGGGAGCGTGGCATGGTTGAGGAATTGGAGTCCTTAAGAGAGAACCAAACATGGGATTTGGTTGAATTGCCAGCTGGTAAGAGAAAACTCAAGAACAGATGGACCTATAGGTTGAAAGAAGGTGAGAATGGACAGATGAGATATAAGGCCAGATTGGTGGTAAAAGGATTTGCACAAAAGCCAGGTATTGACTTTGGTGAGATTTTTCCTCCTGTTGTTAAGATGACTTCTATAAGGGTTGTATTGTCTTTGGTTGCTTTTGAGGATTTGCATCTTGAGCAGCTAGATGTTAAGACAGCGTTTCTTCATGAAGATTTGGATGAGGAAATTTATATGGAATAGCCAAAAGGATTTGAGGTCAAAGGTAAGGAGAAGTTGGTGTGCAGATTGAAGAAAAGCTTGTATGGCCTCAAGCAAGCTCCTAGGAAATGGTATTTAAAATTTGACAGGTTTATGACTGAGCATGGCTACAGTAGGTGTCAATCTGACCATTGTGTATATTTCAAGAGATTTGATAACAGTAGATATATTATTCTATTGTTGTATGTAGATGATATGCTGGTTGCAGGATCACACATGAAGGATATCTCTGAGCTTAAGGTGAAATTAGCTCAAACATTTGCTATGAAAGATTTGGGAGCAGCAAAGAAAATCCTTGGCATGAGCATTAAGAGAGACAGAAAAAATCATAGGTTGATATTGTCTCAAGAAGATTATGTGGACAAGGTGTTGAAACGATTCAATATGCAAGATGCTAAATTGGTAAGCACACCTTTGGCTGGACATTTTAAGTTGAGTAAAGAACAATGTCCTAATTCATATGAAGAGGTAGAGTACATGAGTAAGGTTCCATATTCTTCTGCGGTAGGAAGTTTGATGTATGCAATGGTGTGTACTAGACTAGATATTGCCCAAGCAGTGGGAGTGGTAAGTATATGGCCAATCCAGGAAAGGAACATTGGAAAGCAGTTCAGTGGATCCTTAGATATCTGAGAGGAACCAGTAGTAGGCACTTGTGCTATGGAGGTTCAGATACTTCTCTACATGGTTATGTAGATTCAGATATGGCAGGTGATTTGGATGGCAGGAGGAGCACTACAGGTTATGTTTTCACTATAGGTGGAACGGGGGTTAGCTGGATATCTAAGTTGCAGAAGGTTGTTGCCTTGTCAACTACAGAAGCAGAGTATATTGCAGCCATAGAAGCTAGCAAGGAGATGATATGGATGACACGGTTCATGGATGAGCTTGGAAGGGAGCATGGAAGTTGCAGATTGTATAGTGACAGTCGGAGTGCAATCCATTTGGCTAAGAATTTGGCCTTTCATTCAAGAACAAAGCATATATAGCTAAGGTATCACTTCATACGATAGGTATTGGAAGATGGTGAGTTGAAGCTGGAGAAGATCCATATAGATAGGAATCCTGCTGATATGTTAACCAAGCCGGTTACAAAGGAAAAGTTGAATCTTCATTCAACTTCTATTGGTCTTCATGATTGAGTTGAAGATGGAGGAGCTAGAAGATGTTGCTGTACAGGTACTGGTGCAGCTGTTTATCTCCAAGTGGGAGATTGTTAGGGTGTGGAGCTAAAAGCTTCACCAAGGAGCACACTTTAGCAGGGTCAGGTCTACACAGACACCGGCATCAGTCAGGAGCGACCGACGTCGGTCAGATCAGTTGCAGAGACACCGATGTTGGCAGTGGGTTGGCTGGCAGCGGTCACAGGCAAGTAGCAGGAACTGACGTCAGTTACCTGTGCGTCCAGAAAGTTATTTCTGTGGATAGAAGTGAGTGTTTGCATGATGAGTTTGAGTTGTAGTCTCAAGCTCGCGTCTCTATTATTAGCAATACTATTTTTAGAGCCCTTGTTCAAGTGGCTTAACTATTTGTTGGAAGTGCATGCTCAAGTTTCCTAATTCTATATGTAGAATTAGATCTTCCTAGCTTATTGTATTGTAGAAGAATTGGTGTGAAAAGAACAGTACAGAATTGAATCAATCTAGGCTTGTTGGAGTTGATTGTTCTTGAGAGAGAGAGCTCTTGAGGAATAGAAATCTAGTGAGAGATCTATACATCTAGGAGAGGTGTGGAAGAAAGAAGTTTCTTCAATTGTATTCCTTTTGTAAAGAGTTTGTTAATACAAGTTTTCAGGGTGGTTTCTTGTATCTCTTATTCTTGCTGTTTATCATTCTAGTTACTTATCTATCTGATTTAATTCTGCATTTATTGCTTTCACAAGTGTAATCTATTGTTGGTTGATCCCCAACATGGTTTGAATGTTTTTACAATCCATTATATTTAAATCAACTAATTTTTTTGGTTCTATTTCATATACAGGAGTTGTTTATTTGTTTCTTGGGTTTGCTACTAGTTGTGGTGGCATTTGGGTTTGGACTATGTTTTCAATCTATGGATTTTGTGCTGGACATCCCTTTATGGCTTGCTGGTTCTGATTTGGGTATGTTTTTCCTTCCACATAATTGCTAGGGCTCCATCTAGGTTGTGGCCAAGCATAAGGATTTCCTTGACCAGCTCAAGGTTGTTGATGTCCTTGAGTATACCCATATTTAATTGCCCAATCTTGAGGATGCCATGTGCATTAAGGGGCCCAAGGTGGCTATCCCCAACTTTATGGTACTGTTTGAGCTACCCATGGCATCATCCATGGATTAGGAGCTTGTCTTGGCATAAATGGTCCTTGGTTAGGTTGTCTCTGAACAAAATTTAATTATTTTGTGGTGGATGATGTATTAGTTTGTTTGAGCTGATTTTTTATGAGTGGAAGAAGAGAACAAGCATGAGTATCATGTTCTTTAGATTCAAAAACAAGACATACTTCTATTTTATCTAAAAGACATTCCCTTATTGCATGCTTCTTCCTTCATCTAGGACAATACATGGCTGATGGTTCAAGTTGGGCATTTGCTTTAGCTTTCAATCCATCCATGGTGGAGGTTAATTGAAATAATATGTCTATTTTAAAGTTTGCCAATTCATCCATCAATTTATTTATATTTGGATTCAAAATTTTAACCATTTTCCCTTTTCTAGGTCCACCCCTTGTTCTTGAATAGTTTCTACAAATTTATACGATTTCATCCATTCTTAATTGAGCAATGTTTCCTCCACCAATTAAATCAAGGGTTTCCCTAGATTCATCATCCAGACCTTTAAGAAAAATGGTTTTACTTAAATCTTCTTGAAGTAAAAATACACATTTTTTACTCATAAAGAGGAATCTGTCCAAATAATCTTCCATATTTTTGTCTTCTTGTCTGATTTTGAAAAATTCTTCTTTTTGATTTCTTCCTATATAATAATCTTGATATTTGTCTAGGAAGATAGTTTCCATTTGTTCCCAATTGGTAATAGAATTAAATGTTATTCCCATAAATCACCTCATTACTACATCCTTTAGGGTAGATGGAAATAACTTTAGTTTTTTATTATCTATCTTTTAATCATAAGTCTGACATAGTACTTTAAACTCAAACAAAAATTGGTCAGGATCCTCAGATGACATTCCTCTAAATGTGGGCAAGTGTGTAGGTAAAATGTTTTTCATAATGGTTTCATATTCCTTGATTTGAATGGGATAGGTAAAGGTTCTCTCAGGATCTCTTTCAACTTCTCGTGCCATCTCTCTGGTATTTTCTAATCCCTTCTCCCAATCAATGTGGTCTGTGGTCTATTTTGGGGATGGTGAAAAGTTAGGAGTAGGGGGTTGACTACTCAATTAAGAATCAAAAATTTCCCTCAATGGATCTTGAGAAATAATCCTCCTCCCTAAGGTTTTACTTGGTTCTAGTGACTAATCCAAAAATTCCAAGGATGGTAATTTTGCTTCTTGTCTTGTAGGAGATAATGGTGCCTCCAATTCTTGCTCAATGTCCTTTCTTAAACTAGAGGATGATGGAAATTCTTATTTGGGAGAAATCTACCCTTGGAATGTCGTGGTCTACTCATAAATTAGGGAAATTTTATTTAATTAATAAATGAATGATTTTTTCTCCTATTGACACCTAATTAGAAAATTCCAACTAGTGTTCCCCGGCAATAGTGCCAAAAGTGATAGGTGTCATCATCCCCTTCATTTAATCAACTTTTTGTTGATGTCCTATTTAACTAGGGTTATGTCTAAAGCTATATGAAATAAGAAGAATCGTAATGATTTAGTAATTGAATGGAGGCATTTGTATTTTTTTTGTTTTGGAGGGGTTTGTAATGTCTTAAGGATTTCTTAGTTAAAACTTTATTGGAATCAAACTATGAAAATCTGCCAGAAATAAACACATGTTGCAGAAATGAAATAGATTGCTAGAAATATACACATGTTGCAGAAATGAAATTGATTGATAGAAACAAACACACATTGCAAAAATGAAATAGATTGCTGGAAACAAATAAACGTTGTAGAAATCAAATAGATTGTTGGAAACAAACACTCATGATAGAAATAAAAATTAAATTGAAAACACCTGTAGGAACAAATTTATAACAAATATTAACTTTAAGGATTTGGAAACATTTATAAATTTAATAGAGTTACCTATTTACTTTTGTGAATAGAAATATAAATACTGACAAAAATGAAGATCCTGGTTCTTTGGAGGAGTAGGCCCTTGCTCCACCTAGAACAGGATTTGAACAATTTAATTTACTTTCAAAATAGAAATGGCTATTTCATTGATAAAATGTTCTGTATTACAAATGTACTAATCTATCCTTTATCTCTCTATTCTTCAATTATTTTCTCTATCTTCTATATTCTATATCTTTTTTTCTAAATTCCCAGGTCTGTATATATAGATGTTTTGATGGCTATAACTATTTCATAGATACGATGAAACTAAATCATGCCTAGAATAGATGTTAAATCAAGATGTGGCTGGATGTCCAGCTATGTGATAAATGTCTTGATTCTGCAAGTTTGGAAAATTGGGAATCTATTCCTAATTTAATGGGATCATTGATCTGATAGATCACCAGTCATTTGGAATAGACCCTCATCAGTTCCATATCTAGCTACAAAAGTTATGAATCTTATCTGTAGGAGTACCAGAGCTAAATATAGAGTTACATAGCTAAGTTCAAAAATATGACAACTTGAAATAGTATGGTGGAGTTTTGGAACTAACTGTGATGGTTTTGAAACTAACTGTGATGATTCCAGAATAAATTTTATAGGTTCCAAAACTAATCTGAATTGAGTCCAATGCTTCCAAAAACATGCATTCCACTTCATATTTATTCTTTAGCTTGATGATGACCTATTTTATTGTAAAAGTAGAGTTTTCCAACACACTTGATAGGAATTATAGGTTTTTTAAAATGTTAGAATCACAATCAACAAAAGATGGATAATCACATCCTAACTCATCTCAGATTAAAATAAAAGTTACAAAATTCAATCAAACTTAATAGAAAAAGAGAGTAAGATGAGGTCATTTATTATACATTTATTGGTCATATCTTGGCCTCATCAGCCCATAGTAATTTGATTCTTCTCATCCTCCTCCAAACTGATACAATGAGAATGATCTTTGTTCCTTCCACCATGTAGTTGGGCATGATGTTAGTAGGTGTAATACCTTTAAATGCATTGTCTAATCCCTTATTAATAAGGGGGAACTTATCTTTTATAATCCCAATGTACCTTAGAACTAGGATCTTGATATCTTCAGGAACTTTTCCCAATCACCCTCCATTAAAAGAAGAAAACAACCAAGTAGAATTCTCCCAAGACACTCATAAGGTTAATATGGTTCTTGACATTCTAATTTTGAATGAACCAACTACCTCCCCAACAACTTCACCTCTCCTTTGAGTGAGGAAAAACAATCACCTTCCCTAGAGCCAAAAATTGACATTAAGGAGCAGAGCTACCATTTATCATGGCTTCATTCATGAAGGTCATGGCATCCTCAAAACCTCCATCAACATATTAACCTGATAATCCCATCATAATCACACCACCTCCAACCAATCAACCAATCATCCCTCCTATTGATGTTGTGCCTAGAGAAGAAGCATCAACACATGACTTTCTTCCACCAACCATCACCCCTTTAGATGAAGAGAAGGATGAGGTTACCCCTCTTTCTTCTCCTCCTCCTATTGAACTTTCTTTTAAACTAAATACCCAAGGTATGAAACCAATATATAAACCTTTTTCTCAATTAGTTCAAAAAATTGGAATTTTTATCTCAACCTAACATAGATAGAGCCACCTCTTGGAATCATCTAGATCTCCCCCACCAAAGCAAATATGCTAGCATATCTATACCCATTATAGATCCATCACCTTCCTCTTTCAAAGAAGCCATGATAGGTCCATTTCACCCACATTCACCCAAATTATCCCATGCCCTCCTCACCAAATCTACCTTGACTTTAGGAATCCTTCCTATGCCTAGTACTAGACACCCACCTTTAAAACTAGATCTTTCTCCATCTACCTTGACCAAGAAATTACCAAACAAAGTATCCATGAGCATAAAATTCCCCAAGACCAAACCACACATCAAGTCTAGACAACTCCCTTCCCAATTACCTTCTATTTTGGGACCCCATCCCTCCACCATCCCAATTACCTATTCTTCATCTAGGAAACCTACCCCCTTTTCTATAACAACATCCACAAATATCTCTACCAAGTCTTCTTTCCTAGATATCCTATTTGATTCTGCCCTCCCATCTATACCCAAAACTTCATCTTCTATACCTTCTACCTCTAGACCATCTATCTCCAACTGAGCATCTACCCACCAACCTCACCTAAGACCAACTATCAAAACTAACCCAAAACTAAGGAGGCCTAACTTTGTAAAACATCCTCCTCTGAGTATGTCATCACCTTATGCCAAATCCTATTTAGCCTTTTTTCATAGGTTATTACAAAACTTTGCCTTAATGCTTCCACCGATCAGACTTTTTAACCCCTCTTACCCCAAACCAGCCTAGTTTAATGACATTCAAATCTTCTCCTACCATCAAACCCTAGGATATGATATAGAGAACGATAGGGCTCTCCAAATTATTGTCCATCAGCTTTATTAGGAAGATGATCTATTATTAGATGAACTTTTGATTACCCCTTTATCACTTCAACAACCAACCATAGCCCAACTCTCACCTAAAAGTGATGAGAAACCAAACCAATCATCTACCATCCCCCTTTCCCACACTATTAATGTTATTAAATGAGTACAACAAAAGGATAGGGGCAAAGCTAAAGTGTCCACTCCTTGGACATACCCATCTTCCACCTCTCAACTTGGCCAAACCCATGCCTTTTTACCATCACCCCAACATAAAATAACTATCTTGGGTACCACTAAATCAAACCCTTTTAAATCAATTAGGTGATTGGTCCTTAAGTAGCTGCACCAAATCCCTACTAAGATGAGTTTATACAAACTCATTTCCACCTCACCTCATCATCACTAAGCACTAATTGAGGCCTTACAAGGCATTGAGGTCTAGCCTAGTGATACCTAGCCTATTGAGGCCTTTTTTGGCAATCTATATCTCTCCACTCTTATTACCTTTAAATACGTAGAGATACCTTCTACCCATCTTGAGGACCTTGATCCTCCCCTCTTTATCACTGCCTACATTGACAAAACCTACATTAAGTGAGTAATGATTAATGGTGGGGCCAATATCAATATCATCTTGTCCCATGCATACAACCAAATCAAACTACCTATCAACATCATGTCTAATACCTTTGTTATACTTTAGTTTGTCAATGACACTATGGTCACTACCCTAAGAACTATTGTCCTCTACATTCATTTGGGAACCCGTACACTCCCTAAACTTTTTTATGTGGTCGAGGGGAAATTTTAGTATAATGTCATACTTGAATGACCTTGGATATGATCCATGGATTTTTTCCCCTCTACCCTACATCATTACATTAAATTTGAACACGAGGGCCAAGTGATTACTATACAAGCTGACCTAAGCCTTTTTATGGCATGCAATATGATGTATCAACCTAATGACATTCTTTTACAACCCTCTACCAAATCTTCATCCAAACTAGATCCACTTCCATCACCTATGAAAGAAACCATTTCTTCCTCTTCTTATAAATCATCTACTAGCACACCTCTCTCTTTTGAGAAAATACCAATAACGGACTCCTTAGAATTGACCTTCCAACATATTTTCTTAGGAGAATACTACCTTTTAGATCTTGATGTTTTCCCTACCCCTCACAAGTATGGGAAGCTTACCAACCAACTAAGGTATGATCCCAATCTGGGACAAATCACATCTTTTAGACCTCCCTCTTGTCAATCCCATTTTATTTATGTGAGAGTTGACAATCCTTTGACAAGCACCATCAACACCTTCTATCTTCACCTATATATCGCTAATTTTTCTTATTTATGAAAACCCTCCTTTGCTAAGACATACCTTCATAGGTGTGCTTAGAAGGGGTTTGGTTTGGGAAAATAAAAGTATGGCCCCCAAGAGATCACCTTAATTGAAAATCAAAAACAACATGAGAATCATGGGCTCAGTTTTATCTTGCCAAAGAAGAAAACCATGCAATCTCCCCTGCCATTGAGGGAGAAGCAATTTCTCCCCCTCTTATTTACTTGCACCTCCAAGTGAGGATGATGATATCATCCCACCTAAAAAAATTCATCTCATTGATTAGCCTAGAACCCTTGACCTATCAAAATGCTAGGGTTACCATAAATCTTCTTCTCATGTATCCTAAACTCATCATGAAGGACTCCCCTACCATTCACACCATCCAGTGTCAAGATGATCATTTTATACTCACCTACCTTAGTGCAGAAGATCATTCCATCCACAAATATCTCCCTCCCAAAACTTACACTATGTTAAATGAATCCATAATGGATATCAATTTGGGTATCAACAAGATCCCACATATCATCAAAATTGGGCAATCCTTGGATTATGTATAAAACTAGTACTTTTCTACCTTTCTTCATGATCATAGCATTAAATTTGCTTGGTCATATACTGACATGCTTGGGTTTGACCCTACCATAGCTACTCATAACAATATCACTCATCGTGATGTTAAGCCCATTCAATAGAAGCTTTGATGAATGGACCCTCACATAGCTCTCTTTAGAAAGGAGGAGCTCCAATAGCTCCTCTTTGTCAATTTTATCCAACCTATTAATTATCCCTAATGGGTTTCCAATATCATCCCAATTACCAAAGCCACTGAGGGACTTTGCATTTGTGTTAACTTTTGAGCTCTTAACCTCACTTTCCCAAAGGATGACTTTCCTCTACCTAACATTGACTAGCTCATTGATCTTATAGCTGGTCATGAAAAGCTTTCACTCATGGATAAATTCTTAGGCTATTTCTTGATTACCCTTGAAGATTAGCACAAAACAACTTTTATCACCCCTTAGGGAGCTATTTGCTATAAGGTTATGCCTTCCGGTTTGAATAATGTTGGTGCAACCTATCAATTCACAATGACTTACATATTTCACAACCTTATCCACAAAATTATGGAAGACTATGTGGATGACCTTCTTAAAAAATCAAAGCTTCAAAAGGATCACCTAGTTATTCTTAAGATCATCTTTGAGTGCCTTATCAACTACCATGTTTTACTAAACCCCAACAAGTGTATCTTTGGGGTCTTATTAGGTAAACTTTTGGGTTTTATCATCTCTCTTCATATAATCAAAGTTGACCCAACCAAAGTCAAAGTAATTTTATAAATGCCTCCTCTGATTAACCTTAAACAACTCCATATCCTTCAGGGGAAACTCTAATCCATTTAGTATTTCATTTCTCAACTATCTAACCATTGTCAACCTTTTCATCACCTTATTCAAAAGGATACCTCTTTTAGGTGGGGGCAAGATTGTAACAAGGCATTCAATTCACTAAAATACTATCTCTTCTCCATACCAATTCTTATTCTTCCATGAGAGGGTGAGCCTTTCTACCTAAATATTTTAGCCACTGACTACTCCATAGGATCAATGCTTGCACATCGGAATGACCAATGTAAAGATCAAGCCATATATTATATTAGATGAACACTTATCGGTTATGAAACTCAATATACCCATACTAAGAAACTTTATCTTGTAATAGTCTTTATGGATACCAAGATTCATCATTACCTCTTTAACCATAAAAATTTCATCATTATTAATATCAATCTACTCAAGTATATGCATTCTAGACCTTACCAAAACTAACGAATAACTAAGTGGCTTATACTTTTGGCTGAATTTGACCTTGAGTTTCTTAAAAAAAAATCAATAAAGGGATAGGTGATAGCTGATCAACTAGATGATGCCCCTCTATTTGATACCCATCCTCCTCCTTTGGAATTCTTTGATGAGAATATCACTACCCTCTCTCAGGTAGATTTTACCTACCAAGTTACCATGTTCTTTGATGGATCCAAATGCCAACATGCTAGAGGGGAAGGAATTATCCTAATTCCCTTTGACAGTGAGCCCTTAGATCTATCTTTTAATCTTGACTTCAAATGTACCAATAACATGGCTGAATACAAAGCCCTATTAATAGGTCTTCAAATTGACCTTGCTTTAGGAGTCAAAATAATCGATATCTTTGGTGATTCCCAACATGTGGTTAAATAAATCAATGGCATATACCAATATAAAAATGATGTTTTACAATAATACAAACACCTAGCCAATGTATCAATGATATCATTTGAACACTGCTTGATCCAAACTACCCCTCAATCTATGAAAAACTTTGTCAATATAATGGTTTCCCTTCCTTCCCAGATCTCATTTGAACTTTGGACTCTAAATCATTTGCTATTATCCATTTCTTTACTGATCCATCCTTCATCAAATCTAGCTCTCCTACCATCTTTAACATAATGTATATCTTATCTAATCATTCGTACCAATAAAATTTTGACTATCTTAATAGTGCCACTATTCCCCCTAATCTTTCTATAAATGCTCATAGAGAATTTATTCAAGGCACCTCCCATTACACCATAATCAAGGGAATTCTTTACAAGCATGGCTTTGATGGCCTTCTCTTTCATTGCCTATAAAGTCATGAAGCCTCTCATGCTATCAAAGAAATGCATGATGGATTTTGTGGAGGGCACTTTAGTGGTCTTGTCATTGCTAAGTGTATCCTTTGCCTCGGATATTATTGGCCTTCCCTCAACCAAGACTATTTTGATTATGTAAAAAAGTGTGTCAAATGTCAATATCACACTAACCTTCATCATGCACCAAGAAATAGTCTTCAAGTATCTAAGGACTTTTGGCCTTTTTCACAATGGGGCTTGAACCTTTTTGGGGAAATTAATCCCCGTTCTTCACAATGACATCAATCCATCATCACCACCACTAAATATTTTAATAAGTGGGTAGAGGCAACCCCTCTTATCTTAACTAAAGATGATAAAATTATTGATTTAATAAATCACCATATCATTTGTCACTTTGGTGTTCCCCATAAAATTATCACCTATAATGATAAATCTTTCAAAAAAATCAAGTCTAAGCTCTTTGTGACTCCTTTGGCATCAAACTCAAATTTTTATCACCTTATTGTCCACAAGAAAATGGACAAGCTAAGGCCTCTAATAAAACCCTTAACAATATGCTCACCAAAATGGTCAATGCCTTAGGATAGATTGGCACTTACATATTTTCTTTGCTTTATGGGCTTATCGTACCATCATTTGAACCGCTATAGGTTTTGCACCTTTATATCTAATCTTTGAAATAAAGGCTGTACTCCCTCTTAAAGTCCAAATTCCATCTCTCTGCATATCTTTATGAGACCTCATATCTGAAGATGACTATCATCAAGAATGGTTAGCTTAACTTGAACTATTAGACAAAATTCATTAAGCCACTCTCACCCATCTTCATGTCTATCAAGAGTGTGTTAAATGTGCCTATAAAAAATACCTCAAAGCATGAGAATTTAACATTGGTGATATTGTCCTAAAGGAAAATTAGCATGTAAAAAATATGGAGAAGAGCAAGAAAGGCAAATTTGCTTTCAGTTGGCTTGGACCCTACATCATAACCCATAAGTATGGATTAGGAGCTTACTAGTTGTCCTCTCTTGAAGGATACCCTGAACCTGAGCCTCTTAACTCTTCACATCTACATCCTTTTTATTATTGAATAAAGGAACTTTAGATCACTATTTTTCTAACATAAGCTCATCCCTTACATACCACATACATCTCCCTCTTCTAAGGACAACCAACTAAAACTGAATTGTGTGATTATCCATCACAAAAATGTGCCCTAATCTTAAACTTTGGGTAACATGGCTCTACCCATGACATGATTCTCATAGTACTTCCTCTTCCTCCAAGGAGTGGTTCCTATGGTTATTGTCTCTATAATCCTTTTACCTACTAAACTTTTATGCAAGCCTAGTTTTGATTTCATAAAAGTAATCCCTTTACCATGTGTAAACAAGTCTTTGTCAAATCAAAATATCAAAAATCAAAATCATTGTATCATGGGTCAATCTATAGCAACCACAGACTGCTCCCTTGAAGGACAAATATTAGAAATTTTGAAATTGTAAATCTAAGGTGGACTGCTCCCTCAAAAGATAGCTACCAAAAATCATTTTAGAATTATAAACATTAGACCACTCCTACAAAGGATGGCTAAAACACAAAAAACATTTGTCAAAGTGCTAGCAATTTCTAGAAGCTTCTTTCATTTATTAGCTTCTTTAAAAACATAAACACACAAGAAAAATAGCAAAAGATCCTCAAGTAAAATATATCTAAAAATTTTCAATCTGTAATCAGCTCTTGTGAAAAAGCAAATCACATAGGGAAATCCATAATCGGACCTCCTTCATAGACTTCCCACATTGATCAGTCTACATTTTGTATATATTATGGCATAGACGTTTTTACCCTACTTATAGGGATATCTAAAAGAAATACATACTATTCTTTCTTATAATTTTCTATGTCATCCATTTTCCCCTCATTTATCATATATACATGGGACTATGAGCTCACTTGATATGTAGTGATCAGGATACCTAATTTATACAACTAAAACATGCTAATGCAAAGTGTATTACAAGATCATTTTTACTAAGCCCAATTTGACCTTTGATTTTTATATCAGTCTTTTTTAATTAAAAATCAAAATCAACATCAAGCATAACAAACCATGAGAATTTGCATCAACTATCTTCATCAAAGGTACCAATAAAGAGCATCATATTACATCAAATCAAAAACATCTCTCTAGTTTTTTATCATCTTACTTGTACACCAATAAAATAATAAGCATTTTTCATATCCATATCCATTAAAAAAATCAAAAGCACAACCCATTAGGATAATTTCCAATCTACATCTATGCAAATATCATAAAATCTATCAATCTTATCATAATCATATCATTCACACCACATGAAATTAAACATCCATATACCATGTCAACATCAAAGTACTCATACATCAATGAAATAGTTAATATCTACTCCTACATATCCATCATCATAACAACACATCATCATCACATATAATTAAAACAAACTACCACTATCTCAACACATGCCTAGCTAGATCAATCTACAATAAATGTGACAATCAAATAAGCATTATCATAATATGAATAAAATCGTATATATATATATATATATATATGAAGTAGAATCTAGTTGTTTAATACATAAATAATTAGGTATCCCTCTCTCTCTCTCTCAAAATGATATACACCTTACTACATTGACATGCAAGATAATATATATATATATATATATATATATATATATATATATATATATATATATATATATATATATATATATATATATATATATATATATATATATATATATATGAAGTAGAATCTAGTTGTTTAATACATAAATAATTAGGTATCCCTCTCTCTCTCTCTCAAAATGATATACACCTTACTACATCAGCATGCAAGATAAAATCAAAATCATATCTAAATATCATATCACATAAATATCAAGCCCCTGGGGTGCTTAAACCACTACCACTAGTGCCATCAAGGCCTGTACCTACTAGTGCCCCCCTTTGGGACCCTTGTATAACCAACTATGGATGCCCACTGACTAGGAGTAGTTATTGTTGGTCCACCACCCAAGCTAGGCCTATTCTTAGAAAATCTCATAATGTAAATGACAAATACTCAATTTAGGGAGTAAAAAGTTGAAAATAATAAACAAATGTTTCCATTTTTACTTTTATCACTTTTAGGGTTTCACCCTAACCATCGATAGTCAGGGTGACCATCCATGGTCAACCCTATCCATTAATGGTTAGGTCACTAGTTTATAATTTTCCTCACATAGTGCTTCAACCACACCTTACCATTTTATCTACCCATATTTCCTTTTGTAAACCTTAGAAAAAGACATTCTTGGACATCTCATTCCTTCACCTACCTATTTTCAACACCTACATAACCCATTTTCTTTATAAGCAACCTACCTTTCATAACCAAAACTACATTTGGCTTGAGGATGAGGTGGGGTCTTGCATATAAAGTTAGCTTGACAATCCCCACCAACAACCACCCATTTGCCCATGTCCACCTTGATGTTGATCATTTTTTCCTTGGCTTTTTCCATAATTTGTGCTACGCATGCTTGGTTATTTTGACCACATAAAATAACTTTTCCATGTTACCTATACACATTTTACACTAACTCATCCACATACTTGAGCATTTATGTCTTATCAGGAGTGCTTCTTACCTCAAATACCCATGACACTCAACCTATTAGTGATTTCCATGAGAGCACTTCCTACCTTGGATACCCATGGACACACTAGACCTACTTTGGAGACTAACAGGTGTATCCCACTACCATGCCTACAGTAGTCATGTATTACATTGGTCACTTATCTTCTTATCATAACCTTTAATTTTACCAAACATTGGCAACTTTAGTCTTTATGTGATTTTGATTCTTGCAATTTATCATATTTTGTACACTGACTCTGTGTTACAAATGCCCAACCTTATCTCACCACCTACCCATTTATCAAACCCTAAATCAATTTTCTTTTACATTATCACCTCCTAGTTTGAGGGGAAACACCTCCTCCTAAACTCAAGGTAACCCTGACCTCACCCAAATTCTATTTTTATTCTGTAGCTTGTCAATTCAAGCCACATAACAAAATTGGGTAAATGTATACACTAGAATATTTCACATTGGATTCCAACTGTCAAACCCCTAAATAATTATTTGGACCCTTTAAATGAACCAACACTTATTTTTTTAACTAATCAATTAATCAAACTTAAAATCACCCTCTTTGGCTACTTTTGGCTGTTAGCCTCCACCATCAATGGTCAGGGTAACTATCGATGGTCAGGGCCCATCACCTAGACTTTTTCATACAAACAAACATGCAAATACTAGCAAATAATTTCTTACCTTTTCTAAATATAAGTTGTGTAAATCCTCTCATGAGACCTTACATGATTAATTTATAATTAGAAGCACCTATTAAACTTCCACTTTAGCCTTTAGCCCTTCCCTATAAGAACAAGATAGAAACAAGAGATCAAGGGATCTGTAACTATTATCAAGAGCTTAGTTATTTAGAGTTTTCTTATTTCAAGTTATCTATCATTATCAAGCATCATTAGCCATCTATTTGTGAGATCCAATGTATCATTGCCTCTCAGATCAATTTTCCAAGCACTATTATTCTACTAAAATTAAACTAGATTCCACCTACAAATCAATAATGTCTACCAATCAACCAATCTATTTTTAGTAAATAAAATACTTGATTACTACCATTTATCTATTTTATACCTTTTTAAATTAATATACCTTGTACCAAACTCTCAATATTCATTTCCTAAATCCCATCACTAGCTATTGATAAGTCCAAAATTGGACAGTTAGCCTTTGATGGTTGCTTAACCATCAACGGTTAGACCTAACCACTGATGGTTACCCTAATCATCGACAATAACTTATGGTAGGTTAAAAAATATCAAGATAAAATTCGCTTTCTTTTCCAACTAGATCCTTCTTCTTAAGTTCTTACCTATTCTCTTAACTCTACTAGATTCCTTGAATCACAACTCCACCCACTAGTAATAATCAATTTCTCACTAATTATTTCATTTCTAGTCTATTTAATTTATCAAGCTCATCATTGTTATTCAGTTTCAAATATCATTTGATTATTGATGAAAGTACCTTCCATTCAAATTTTTAAGCTTAATTATTTTAAAAGTGGTAGATTAATAGCCCCTAAGGAAGCCCATGCTTCCAAGATCTAGCCAGCTTGAGGCAATCCACCTAACTACTTATCTAACAAACAAATTTGCTTTAGTTTTATCTTATCTACAGGTTTTCCACCCTAGCCAAACAGGAGTTATTCACAATATTTTGAGTTAATGTGCACACCTCTTATCACGTATTTCTACCATAACCCATATTTATAATTTTACTACCTTCTTCTAAATAATAGAAAAATTTGAGTGAAACAAGTACTCATACATAGGAACATGATTTCTATCGCCATTACTAATTAGACCTAGAAAATATTTCATACTCATTGTATCATATTCTAAATAAGAGGTCATGAAGAAGTTGAGAAAAGAATTCACCTTAAAAAGCTAGTGACAAATGGCATCACTAACCTATTTTCCCCATAGGATCATTGTCATGTCCCCTTTTTCATGGACATTGACAGGCTTGATGATTAGCTTATTATGCGACCTTCATAGGCTGATTGGATGGATAGAGGGTCATGATGGAGATTGGCTTGGCTTTGATTTACAGAATTCCTATAGTTGGCTCTCATTCAGGGTATTTCAGACACATTGGGCCTGAGCTCCTATTATTTAGGGATATTTGACATACAGCAAAGCACCCTTGTTTTGATATGGTCATGTGCAGAATCACTCCCTGGTTCACCAGCTTCAGATGGTTCAAGGATCCGACATGTATTGAGGGAGATATTAATATTTGATTGATTAATCAAATATTAATTACTTGGTCTAATTTTAAATTAGATATTAATTAATTAATTATTTGGTCTAATTTTAAGACCCAAATTCTAATTTAAGAAGCCCAAGTTCTAATTTGAGGAATTCTAATTTTAGAACCCCAAGTTCTAATTTGAGGAAATCTAATTTTAGCAAGCACACCTTTGGAAGGGTATAAGAGTTCTCATGGGAGAGAGTTTGGATTCATGATTATTATTGATATTGATTCTTGTTAAGAAATTCTTCTATGAAGACTGAGCCAAGGGTTCTAAGATTCCATTTGCATTGAAGAACATCAACTCTTCATTGTGTGCGATTCAGAGGTTGTGAGAGATTAACCGATCTATTGGCAAATTGAGAGAACTTCATACAGAAGTTATCACAGGTGTTTACAAGTTTGAGAGATAACTTCACACAGAAGCTATCACAAGGGTTTACAGGTATTTCATTATTTTGGGTTTTGATTCAAGAATTATCTAGATATAGATCTTTTGTATTAGCCCATAATTCTACAGATCAGGATCAAGCATACAGGTTGTGCGATATCAGCGGCCGTATGACTTCCGTACAGATTCATGAAAATTCGTATGCATCAACAAAAAGTTTAGGCACTAACATCAGTGAATAGAGACCTACAGAGATCGACATCGGTCGACATATCACTGACATCGGCAAGTTAACGACTACAGGTCGACCGACGATGGCAGTGTAACCGACGTCAGCGACTGTGTTTTTTTTACACAGCAGGCTGAGACGTACCAGATTTAGATTTCTTTCCCAGTTTGTGGAATATTTAGGCTATTAAGGCTGTACTTTCAATATTCTTTATATAATTGACAGAGGACCTCTATTATAAGCTTATGAGCAAATAAATAAGAATTTATACTATGATTTATTTATCTATTTGAAGATATTTTACAGAAATTTAGATAAGCAATTTAGAGCTTTTGTTTTGATATTCAAAGGGATATCACAGTGGTATCAGAGCCTTTATTCTGCCATCCTATTGAGTAAATTAGACATTGAATCAGGTTCAGTTTGAAGATTAAACAATTTTTGTGTCCCCCAAGAAGCCAATTGAATCATTCCCCAGATTGAATGATTTCCAGGGATATATATATTCTGTACAAGTACAGCTGGCACCTACATACAAGGCGTGGACTTTGCTAAGAGTGCCATACATATTAATTCTGATATCTGCCACACTAAATTACCAGCCAGCGGCCAAAGGATGCCATACGGATGGCAGTAGATAGAGGCTGTCAAAAAAAAATGGGGTAGATCGTGGAAGATGGACAGTCCCAGCACAACTACGCAGGGTGGCTCAGCCTAGGCACCCAGCGTCAACTCTTGAAGACAAAAAAATCATATCAAAATCACGCCGTATAGGAAGAAGAGTGGAACACAAATTTTTTCTCCCTAGCAAAAGCCAAGAATGCGGGTTACCTACATGATAGTCAACAATAGAAGCCAGAAACATAGAGGTTGAAGAAGTATTGCAGGCACACTCCAATATTGTGAAAGGCACAGACAGAAAGAATATGCGATAGAGGTTTGCGGTGTATGAATATTGCATAGGCCGTAAGGAATCTTGCACAATAAAGAGTTTAGAGGGACTCATTGGAAGACTAAGGCAAAGGAATCGAGCATGACAACCTCCACTTTTTTCTGCTAATGCAAATCAGCCCTTATTTGCTCAACACCTAGCCTTGTTGGCAAAACAAGCATGCTGGAAAAAAGGAGAAGAGCGCAACTCATCACTACCTCGTAAGGGCATTGAGACCATAGCATGTTACATGCCTTTCTCTGTAGTTGGCCACCCAAAAGAGCCGCTCACTCCATAGTGTTGTCACACAAGATAAGCACTGTGAATCGAAGTTCTCTCTTGGTCAACTGTCCACCCAGTGAAGTGCGAACGTAACAGTGGAATGCCACGGCAAATGCACGCTCTTGCACTAACACTAGCTGGCGAGAAAAGTACTGTAGAAAATTGTCAAGTCCTGCAGGCTAGAGCTAATCGAGTCAAGAGTAACCAGACTGCAAAGTTTCAGATTGCATGCATAACAGTGCCTACAGTGCAAATCTGTGGTCATGCATAACATCACCTACTTTCTTTGCAAGGCATGCTAATGACGTATTTTTAAAAATTAGCTAATTTTTAGTTATTATTTTTTTAAGTCGCTATTTTATTTTTCTGTAAGTGAGTTATTTTTTGCTTGAGTACACATAAGGGAATTGGCTAGTAAATCATGTGCACTTCAAGTACTCAGAAACAATGGGACAAGGATATGAAGAAGTTGAAACAAAGTTTGAATATGTTGGTTGAAACCCAGAGGAGGATGAATGAAATTATTTCAGACCCTACATTCAAAGACAAATTAGTACGGTGTATGGCATCCATTCGTAAAAGGTCCACATCACAAAATAGAAAAAATGAGAAACAAGAGGTCTCTACAGGGGTTGAGGACAGCCCTACACCAGTTGTTAGACATGTTGATTTGACTCAAGAGGATATAAGGGCAGCCATGGGGAATGAGTTGTCTATATCATCTTTGCAAGAAGTTCCACTTGAGACTTCTACATTGGAGACAAGCATAGAGCATGCTAATGATATGGGTAATAAGAGTATGGATTTTTTGCATGATCATATTGCTCCTTCATCTTCACATCAAGAACATCAAACTTGGATGGATATGGAAAGGACCCAAAATTTATGTGATATGTGGTCACAAAAGGTCAAGGAGGCTAGATTAGTGGCTGCCAATGTGAGACAACATCTTCAAAACATAAGGAGATAGAAAGGAGTTACAGCAGGTTCTTCTTGTGATGACTTACAGCAGATTAAGGAGGGCATGGAGGCAATGAAGGTGGCTCACTCAGATTCTGAGAGACATGTGGATGAGCTTAGTCATAGGGATTTAGACTCTCAGTTAGTTGCAGAGGACGTGGGAGTGGGAGATTGTGATGATGAGATAGTTTCAGCAGTAGTCTCTTCAGAGTTAGATGAGGATGAGTCCGATGTTTGCACTCAGAGTGTAGAGGTGTACTCAGATGTTAGTACACTAAGTGTTGATGATCTCTTAGATATGGCAGAGATTGTAAAAGAGTCATAGGATCTGATTATTGTAGATGACACCCAGGAGAATGTAGTGGATAGTTTTGAGGACTTAGTTTCTTCGACAATTTCTTTCGATATGGAGGAGTTAGACAGTGATGCTACAGTTGTTGATACTCTGTATGTTGATATGAGCTTTGAAGTTGATTCAAAAAGTATGGATGGTAGTATTATAGAGTCAGTGATTTTGAGTCTTCTCTTTTGGACTGTGCATCAGTGGAGGGTTGTAGGAGACAATCTAGCCAGCACCATCATGTGTCTAGTCAGCTGAGAGTTAGTGAGTGAGACATTGCTACTGCTTGCAAGCATTTTGATGCTGCTCATCAGTTGTTAACAGTTTATGGATGGGGTTCTCCTACTATCATCGAGTAGGGAGGTAGTTATTTGTCCTTGATAGAGATCCACTCTTTATGGGAGGCTATCCAGATTCTAAGACAGGATTATATGCAGTTGGTCACCGACATAGATTATCTTATGGAGTGGGGTAGCACAGCATATGATGCATTATTGGTTGAGGAAGATAAGGTGAGTGAGCTTACCCAGCAACTAGAGGTGACTTCTGAGATTCTTGAGACTACGCAGTTAGCTTATGAGGAGTCACAATTTCATTTGGCTGAGATGACCATGGAGTTAGAGCATTTACGGTCTTCACCAGCCCCAGACTCAGAGGTTAGTACATTGAGTGTTGTTGGTGAGTACGTTCCTATAGTTGTAGCTGAGGAACATGTTGTTGAGGCTAACACACCGGTTCAAGATTTGGGAGTACCTGGATCTGATGAGTTTGGGATACCTCTCTAGATTGATTCTTCTCACACAGATGACAGTGTGGTCCAGTTGATTGTGCCACCTTTACAGAGAGATCAGTTGTGTTGTGTGGGGGAGTACGTTGATGCTTCCACATATAATTTTTACTACACAGAGTCATTCATGGAGTATTTTCTGGATAGTGTAGGTGTTCATCTGGATTTGCATAGGGTGACAGAAGGTGTTCTCATCCAAGGTACTGGTGTTATTAGCAGATTGGGTGGGGAGATTATAGGGATCCTATCTACTATGCTACCTCACAAGGATTTTGAGGTGGGGTATGCTCATTGTTCTTCTTTTGACCCAGAGAGAGAAGATTTGATTTCACATAGGTGTAGATTGGCTCCAGTTTCTTACCATCCATTATGGGATGGATTGGCACCATCTCTTGCAGATGGAATTGGCAGTTTGAGTTGTCCATTCTACTTGGGTTATGATGCTTCGAGAGTTTGGTTCTCATGTGTTCTTGACTATCCCAGTTGTGCTCTTAGAGTTTGGTTGAGTTGCATTTGCCAATTTGATTATGGTTTTCTCTTTATTCTACTTCTGATGATATTCTAGGTACTTGCATTGATTTACAGCAGTGCAGAGCATAGTTACATTTGGGATCCAGGTGGATCGAGTGGTTCATTGTTCTGAGATTGATTGGGGACAAGCAATTTTTGGAGGGGCAGATTTTCATGTCCCCTTTTTCATGGACATTGATAGGCTTGATGATTAGCATATTATGCGACCTTCATAGGCTGATTGGATGGATAGAGGGTCATGATGGAGATTGGCTTGGCTTTGATTTACATAATTCCTATAGTTGGCTCTCATTCAGGTTATTTCAGACACATTGGGCCTGAGCTCCTATTATTTAGGGATATTTGACATACAGTGAAGCACCCTTGTTTTGATATGGTCATGTGCAAAATCACTCCCTGGTTCACCAGCTTCAGACGGTTTGAAGATCCGACATGTATTGAGGGAAATATTAATATTTGATTGATTTAATCAAATATTAATTATTTGGTCTAATTTTAAATTAGATATTAATTAATTATTAATTAATTAATTAATTGGTCTAATTTTAAGACCCAAATTCTAATTTAAGAAGCCCAAGTTCTAATTTGAGGAATTCTAATTTTAGAACCCCAAGTTCTAATTTGAGGAAATCTAATTTTAGCAAGCACACCTTTGGAAGGGTATAAGAGTTCTCATGGGAGAGAGTTTGGATTCATGATTATTATTGATATTGATTCTTGTTAAGAAATTCTTCTATGAAGACTGAGCCAAGGGTTCCAAGATTCCATTTGCATTGAAGAATGCCAACTCTTCATTGTGTGTGATTCAGAGGTTGTGAGAGATCAGCCGATTTATTGCCAAATTGAGAGATAACTTCATACAAAAGTTATCACAGGTGTTTACAAGTTTGAGATATAACTTCACACAGAAGCTATCACAAGGGTTTATAGGTATTTCATTATTTTGGGTTTTGATTCAAGAATTATCTAGATATAGATCTTTTGTATTAGCCCATAATTCTATAGATCAGGATCAAGCATACAGGTTGTGCGATATCAGTGGCCATACGACTTCCATACAGATCTGTGAAAATCTGTACGCATCAATAGAAAGTTTAAGCACCAACATCGATGAACAGAGACCTACAGAGATCTACATCGGTTGACATATCACCGACATCGGTAGGTTAATGACTACAGGTCGACCGACGATGGCAGTGTAACTGACGTCGGCGACTGTGTTTTTTTTACACAGCAGGCCGAGACGTACCAAATTCAGATTTCTTTCCAAATTTGCAGAATATTCAGGCTATTAAGGCCATAATTTCAATATTCTTTATATACTTGACAGAGGACCTCTATTGTAAGCTTATGAGAAAATAAATAAGAATTTATACTGTGATTTATTTATCTATTTGAAGATATTTTGCAAAAATTTAGATAAGCAATTCAGAGCTTTTGTTTTGATATTCGAAGGGATATCACAATCATCTACTTATTCCTCTTGATGACCTAGATGTAATGATACATCCACTCTTGAAAAATGTTTGATGTGGGCAGCCCCTTAACTCTACTTAGAAGATTTATCAAATCCCCTACCTCCTCTAAGAATTCACTATGATAAATGTTTTTAGGTCATCTAGCAATGGTAGGTCTAGAGTCCTGAGCTAGTGGGAGTTGATGTGCTTCTTGCGTTTATCAAAAAAATTGTTATAATGTTCTTCGGATGACCTCACAATAATATCTAAATACTCTTCAATGTCAGGGAGATAAAATATCTTTTCAAAATACTCCTCATCAAGTTGAATGACAACTTTACCATCTACATATTTAATTGACTTAGTTTTCTTATCAAAATGGGTAATAACTATCAATAAAAACTCTAAATCTTATGCTGAAATAGGGAATATGGGTGCCAAGTGAATTCCACTATCTAACACTGCTTTCATGTGTGGTGCAATTAGATCCTTGTTTAGTCTTTATAAGAATTCTGTCATGTCTACATGACCAATTTCTATATCCTTGATCTAGTCTACATTGGATTCAACTGTGGACAATGGGACCACTCCTTGGAATTTGTATTTCATGGTTCTCTTAGAAAGAGAAATCTTCATCATTAGTTGAGAAACTACATGGGAGCATTCAAATCCTCTAGAGTTAGTATCTTTTTATTTTAGGAAGGAAATTATAAAGGTAGAGAAAAATTGTGCATGTACATATGATTGGATATTATGTAGTTTGGATAAAATTATCCAAATGACATGAAGTTTGAATGGTTTGGGTATAGTCTAGAGAAAATTCTCTAAGCTACACCTTGAATAGATCTACAGGTGTAGTTAAGAGAATTTTATCTAGACTACATGGTTTGTTGTGTAATCTAGAGAAAATTCTCTAGATGACATAGGTTTGAAGGAAAATAATGTTAACCAAATAGTTTTCTTTGGCCTAAACTCAAGTGTAGATCAAATACCTAAGGGATTGGGTGCACTTTAAAGAAAAATCTTTGAAGTGCATCCATTTGAAGGATGGCCAAATGCTCTTTGGATAAAATTATCTGAATTTCACTCAATGGGGAAAAGACTATATTGATTGAGGAAAAATATCTAAAACACAGCATACTAAGAGAAGGTAGGGTTTTGGGGATGGGTTTCAAGAATCAACACATAGGATGCAACAAAGTTTGCAAACACAACATGAGTATAGATGAAAAAAGGGACCATTGGAATTTAAATAAAATGTGGTAAGGTTAAGGCTCAGATGAAAATTTCAAAATATATGAAGTGAGGTTAAAAATGAAATGATGGTTTGTATAGGGTTTGAGGAAACATGATGTAGGGTTCAAAGAAAAAGACCAAGATTTTTATAGGATTTTCAAACATAAAATTGGTTTAAAATGAAACAATGAGGAAAAAAAACTAGGGTAAGATTAAAAAAAATAACTAGAAGGAGAAACATACCTATAATCTACTGAAGGGGAGAAATTTGGATACAGGTTGGAGGGAGAATGATGATGGGAAGGATGCACACAGGTGAGAAAATAGTGGAAGAAGGAGCAAAAAATCAAAAGGTAAAAATAAATTAGCCATGGTAAATATTTATATAACTGGTGGTAATTAATTTTGTATTACTTAAAAAATATGGTGGGCTAGCATACAGGGGTAGAGAAATTCTCTTACCTTGCATGTGTAGGAGTGGAGAAATTCTCCACCCTTGCATAAGGGGTTTAGTCTAGAGAAAATTCTCTAGATTACAAGATTTGTGTAGTCTAGAGAAAATTCTTTGGATTAAAAGATATGAAAAATATCAAAAAGAATAACTTTTTGAAGGAAGAATAATGTAAGAAGGCAATGATTGGCCTTGTTTTTCATGCCTAGTGCTTATGGGATACAAGATAGATAGGTTTTATATGGGTTATCTAATGAATTGAGCCTTCTAAATTCAGGGATAATAGCTAGATCTTACTAGTGAATTTCCTTCAAGCATTCTTTGAAACACTTGAGGGAAAAAGAATCCTAGAAATCTAAGTGCCTTTCTTCATTGGGCCACGAAGTCATGCGATAGACTAGACTAAAAATAAAATATTATCCATATATATATATATATATATATATATATATATATATATATATATATATATATATATATATATATATGTATGTATGTATGTATAAACTTATCCAAAACTTCACTAATTGAAAATATTTATACGTTGTCCACTATAGGGTAGCATTAATGGTGTTCCATCTTGGTATGGCAAAAGGAAATTGTTTTCTCAATAAAGTTGATGAATGTGGAAAGGACCTCTCCATAAAGAATCAAATTTTTCATGCATTCCTTTTGGCTCTCTTCTCTTGTCTTATAATAAAACAAGATCCTCAATTTGGAAATCCCATGGCTTGGTTTTCTTATCAAAAATATTCTTGACTTAGCTTTGATGTTTAACAATGCAGTCCACCACCTTTGTACATTACTCCTCTAGTTTAGCAATGAACATAATATGCTTGTTTATGGAAATTTAAAATGTTTCATCCTTAGTTGCTTTAACCAATCTGAGAATGGGAAATTAAATGTGATAGATATTTTTGCCTTTAAACATATATAATTTGAAAGGGGAACATACCAATTGCTCACTTGGGAGTGATGCAATCAACCCATAATGCATTATACAATGCCTTGTGTCAAGATCTCTAATTTTATTCTACCAAATTCTTGATAACAGTGACCAAGTTCTTGTTACTCGACTCATCCTAACCATTTCCTTGAGGGAAATAATCAGAGGAGTGAGATAGAGTGATCTTATATTCAAAACAAAACTCAGTTATCTAATGGGATGAGAAACAAGCAATGTTATTGGTTACTATATTGTTAGGTACTCCAAACCTTGAGATAATTTTTTCCTTGAGGAAGTTACAAACAACTTCATAAGTGGCATGTTTGGCTAGGATTGCCTCCACCCACTTGGTGACATAGTTAGTAATCATGAGAGCATAATTATGACCCATGCTTGATAACAAGTTCACTACACTAATTAAGTCAATACCCTTTTGCTAGAAAGGTTCTTCAATAACTACCAACTTGAGTGGTAAGGCTGCCAACTTGGGTTTACCCACAAATTATTGGCACTTCTCACATTTAAGCACCTAGGCATATACATCTTAAAATTGTTTTGGCCAATAGTAACTTGCTCTCAAAATATTGTGAGCTATGACCAGAGCTAAAAAATTTCCTTCACATGCCAAATTGTGAAAGGATTCCAACAAATTGCCTTGTTGTGCTTTATTTACACAATGTATACAAATTTTGTCAATGTTTTGCTTATATAAATCATTGTTCTAAATAACAAAGTTCATAGCTTTAAGCTTGATTTTCTTCTTCTCTTTGTAAGATAAATGCTCTGGACATTCTCTATATGTGAGGAAATGAGTGATGTTGGGATACCACTCATTCATTATGCTTATGAACAAGATTGTGGGAAGTTCTTCCTCTATATTTCCTTTATCACTAGATACCTCTTGTAGTTTTTTTTTTCTATAATGAGTTAACACAAACATTTTCCATTCACTAGATTTGTAAATTTAATTTCCATATCATACTCTTGAATCTAAGTAATCCAATTACTTCTTTTTCTTCCAAATTCTTGCTAAGTTAGGATGGACTTGACTATAGAATTTGGTACTAGTGTGATAGTGTGAGAATTGAAGATGTAATACCTAAAATGCTTAACTAATTTCACCATAGTGTAAGCATGTTTCTCTATGGGTGGGTAATTTAGCTTGTGATCCTTTAGATGATATCTCATGAAAGCTATAGGAGATTCAATCCACTTTTCATTTAGTTGTACCAAGATGGCAGATAGAGTATGCTCAGAAGCATAACTATACATGATGAGGTTCTTGGTATAGTTGGGGCAGAATAAGATGGGAACATGAGGAATCACTTCCTTTATTTCATGAAAGGTAGATTTCCCTTATACATTCCAATGGAAAATTAACTTCCCTTTCATCATTTCAATAATATGACGTGTCTTCTCAGCAAAATAAGGTACCAACCTTCACAAAAAATTAACCTTCCCAAAGAAAGAATACACTTCTTTCTTACTCAATGGCAAAGTGAGATTATGAATAGACTTTACCTGTTTAGGATCAATCTTTGTTCCTTTCTTGATCACATGTGCCTAAGGATTTTACCTTTAGAAAACCGAAAAAAAAAATTCTTGGGATTAATGGATATCCCATGTTGATGGCACTTTTGAAGTACTTGTTGTAAATGATCACAATGATGTTAATACTTCTTTGAGAATATAATTAAATCATCAAGATAAACCATAATGAACTTACCAACAACATCTTGAAAAGCTAGATCCATAGCCCTTTGAAAGGTGGAACCAACATTAATCAATTCAAAAGGCATTATATGATATGCAAAAGTGTTCCATGGAGTAGTGAAGGCCATCTTGTGTTGATCTTCATTACGTACCTCCATATGATTGTATATTGAGAATCTGCCTAGCATAGACAACATCTATGAACCCATTACTATTTGTTGTACTTGATCCATTATCAAAAATGGGCAATTATCCTTTGGTGATGATTGGTTTAGATTATGGAAGTCAACACAAATGCATATTTCTCTATTTTTTTCTCATAATAATGATGTTAGATATCCACATTGAGTGAAGTATGGGAAAGATGATTCTAGCTCATCTTTTAGATCTTAACAAGGATGGTACCTAATATTTTGGGATTATATTGTAATTGTTTTTTCTTGTGAGGTTTGCTGGGTGAATATTTTGTCATCAACTAACTGATGACAAAATGGGTATATCAGCCACAACACAAGGAGATTTATGCCACAAAAAGTGTGGTTTTACCACATCTGGACGAGGTAAATCTCTCCTCTCATCAAGGGGAGGTTCCTTATGAATATTTATGCACTATATGTATATATATATAAGTAAGCAAAAAATAATACTCGGGGTAGTATAACAACATCCACCTCTCTTTTTCAGAGATGATGTCCAAGAAGCAAGAGAGAGAAATCCTTATCATTGGCTAAGAACACTCCTCTTATTTCAAGAATGGTATCCAAGATAGAGCAAAAAATCCCCTAAAGTATGTAACCAAGTTCACAAGGAAACCCACGTAAGCACGAAGTCTTTCGTTGCCTCCTTCACTGATTCAAAACGAGTGTAACCGTAGAGTAAAATGAAGCACAAAGTCTTCACCTAAAACTACAAAGGATAAAAGGATCACCAAGATAAAAGTAGCTTAAAGTCTTTCTTCTATCTTTTAGAAATGTCCTCAGATAATATTAACACACACACTTTGCTTATTAAATCAAATAGATAAGAGATCATCAGGAAAAAGGACATAAGAACCATTTCCTAAATAACACAAATTACTTCAACACAAAGTCTGAAATAAACCTGTTTCTCATTCATTTGATGAAATATGATTTACAAGTTGAGCACAAATTCTCAAAAAGTGTCTCAATTTCAATAGAGTTTTTGCTCTCAATTATCAGAGATCCTTTTACAAAAGAGGTCCCCTCTATATATAGGGAGAAACCTTTCAAAATTAAAAAGATTAAAATATAAAAATATCTTAGTCAAAGATGAGTCATCTTTGACTTTTGAGATACTTTTTCAAATTTTTTACATGTAATTACACATTACAAAAGTACACGTGAAAATGTCCCAAGTCAATTACAAAGTGCATTTTGAATAAAGCATGAAAGAATAGCTTCAATCTTTATTTCCAATCTTCTTCATTATCTTCGACTTCAGAGAAACTTTAGTGATCTGGAAGAAATTTTGTTGAAAAGATGTCGATGAAGAGGGATCCTTTAGAGAAATTGTAGTAAGAATCATGATTGTGCAATTAAGGGAAAAATTAACAATCTGGGAAAACTACCATTTGATGATCATGATTAGGGAAACGTGCTTGAAAAGGCTGAGGCGAGAGTAGGTCAAAAAGTGGAAGAAAAGGGGAGCAGGTGCGAAAAATAAGAAAAATGAAATTTCCCAAAGTAAGGGAAAATGGGGAGAAGGAATGTATGGGTGGAAAAAATTGTTGCCCTTGCATATTGGAGAAGTTCTTGTGCATAGGTGGCAAAAATTGCCACCTATGCATGTTAGGAAAAAAGTATGTGTTGATAGCAAAAATTACTGCCAATGCATGTTGAAGAAGAAGAACATATAAGGGTGGAAAAAATGCTGCCCTCACACCTAGAGGAGAGGAAATGGGGATGCATGGGCGGCAAAATTTACCGCTTCTACATGGAAGTGACCAAAAGATGCAAGGGTGGTAAACATTGCCACTCTTACATGACGGGTGTAAACACTTGTCACATTTTGATGAGTCATAACAAGACACGTGACATATTTTTCTGCACTTTCAGAAGCTTTAGAAACCTTTGTGGGTCTTACAGAAGATGATACATGGAAGCTTCCACTCTCTTTGTCTTTTTCCATTGGGTGCTTTTCTATGGGCTTTTCTCTTCAGTCGGGCTTTTCCTTTGCTTTTTACTTTTGTCTTTTCTAGCTTTGTCTCTTTGTTTTATCGCTCCTTGGTTCAATCGCTTCTTAGATCCTTGCTTGAACCATCCATTGAACCACTTGTGTGCCACTTTTCCTTTGACTGAGGCCAATTTTGAGCTTTTAAACCAAGACGTTTGAACTAACTGTTAAACAAAAGCTTTGAAACTTTTCATTGGACCAAGATGTTGAACCAACCGTTGAACCACTTTTTGGTTCAATGGTTCAAACAAAGCCTTGAGCTAACTGACAAACCATTTGATTGAACCAAAGAATGAATCAAAGTGTTGAAACAAAGTGGATGAACCAAATGTTGAAACAAAGCATTAAACCGCTTGATTAAACCTTCCTTTGAACCATTTGACGTTGAACCAAAGGATGAACCAAACATTGAACCTATTGTTGATGCTTGTCGATGCGAATTTCTATTTGAAACAAGGTGATAAACCAATTCTAAAAATAACCAATTGTTAGAAGCTTGTTCTTTTGATTGATCTCGCCTATAGAAGCTTTTTTAACCTTTTGAAACTGTGAACCCCCTTTACTAGAAAAAGCTTAAAAATGAGGAATTTGAAAGCTCAGAACAAATTTTGAGAAGGGAAGAGATAAATTTTGGTATGTAGGTTGTCCCAAAAATGAGTGGCATTTTTAGGGGACAACAGTTGGCTCCAGTTGGAGAACTACCTTCAATTACAAAAAATTGATTGAATGGAGTAGAATCTAGAATCTCCAGTGCCTTAAAGTGTGCCATTAGGCTACATAGTCATGCTACCCAAGAAGAAAGGTTCCAAAAACAAAAACAAAATGAAAAAAACAAAGCAAAAGACTATACAAATATACATATGTATAGGGGGACTCATCCGATACTTCAAGAATTGAAGTACTTCAGACGCTGCTCCTTGTGAGGTGAAGAAAAGGGGATGCCATCTTGATAAACCAACAAGAAACCATTCTATCCCCAAAAATGGTAATGGGTGAATGGAGATCTCCACCAAGAAACCAATTTTCTACGTCTTCCTCTTGGCTCTTTCTTCTTCTTGCCCCATGGTGAGATGTGGTATTCAAACTGAAAACCATAACTCCTTCCTCTCTTTATGAAGAGTTCCTTTAGCTGACTTCAAAATATAGTAGTATGGTCCACCATCATAACTTATTGTTCTACTAGTTTAGTCCAGCACATGCTTTGATTATCAGCATCAAACTCCTAACAAATCATCAACTCAGCATCTCCTTTGGTGTAAAGGAGTTTAACCTCTTCACCCTGAGCAATTTTCAATCTGAGCAATAGAGATTCACATCCAGCTATGGAAGAATTATTGCCATCAAATTCTAGGATCCAAGCATCATCAGAAGTTGATCTTCTATTAGATTTCTCTTCATGGGAGATGGAAGATCCTTCTTGATTTGTACTGTGCCCTACCAATTTTTTTGATGCCTTATTTGGATGAAATCTTAGATTGCCAGCTATAAGACTTTCATCAACTAGGGCATGGGCATCCTCTATGGTAAAGAAGTAGTTATCCCTACTTTAAGGCTCAAACAAAATTTGAGTAGTAGGGGCTGACGTTTGGGTAACCACAATCTTTGCCTCAGACAAGTCTGCACTTGGTTCTCCACCAATGTTTAATTACTCAGGATTGGCTTACAGGGATTCAAACTCAGTCTTTTGAATTTTGGATTTCTTGACATGATCAATCATGTCAAATGATTGAGATGGACTTAGAAGAGAGGATGGGAGTTCATCCTTTTGGTTTTTGGGAGGGGAAGGACTAATCTACAAATCTGAAGTAGAAGTTGCAGAACCATTTGGGATACTTACTTCTTTAGCAACCACTGGGTCCTTTGGCTAGAAAGATAGAGTGGTTCCACGTTCAATAATTGAAATTACTGGTTAAGGTCACTTCTCTATTTTCTTTTATCAGCTTGCTAAGATGACTGGTTCTGGGACTAGGTGAACACAACATATGGTCCCTCATCTGCATCACCTTCACTTTTGGGTTCATCCTGGTAATCCAAGAAACTAATGATGGAGTCACCAGCTAACTCTTCTTGATCCTCCATGAAGAGGTTGGTGTTATTTTCTTGATTAAACTCAGGTTGGAAAGATAAATCATGTTCTGTTTCTAAATATCCAACTGTTGAGTTGGTTGGAGGTGCTTCAAGGGCAAGGTTCCTCTATAGGGGAGGAGGGTGATTTGGCTGCCCTTGACTTCTAGCAGTGTTGCCTTGATATGTCTGATTGGGGAATGTCCTCCTTGGTATATCCTTATATAGAAAATCAGAAGACATACCTTGTGCCATTTGCATTTTCAAGGCTAACAATTCATTTGCTAGCTTTTGCACCATTGCGTCAGTGGTGACTACAGGTGAATACTTAGAAGATGAAGATGATTTACCTTTATTAGGGTTTCTCCTTATCTTTCTTGCCAAGATAAGGTCATCTTCTACCTCAGTAGCCAAGTCCTGAGCAACTTCAAGGTCTATATGTCTAGCTCATCTCAATCAAAAACTCACTTCAGGCAGCTATGAGTTGATGAAGAAACACATGAGATTCTGAGGTGTCAGCTGGGTGATCATGGAAATCTTGTGCCTTAACTTGTTGAACCTGGCATTGAAGTCCCTCATAGGCTCATGAGGTTTCTTCTTCATTTGAGTGAGTTGGGATAGTAAGTCATGTGCATCATCTATAGGCTTGAACCTGGCTTTAAATTTGTCTTTCAGAGTGTCCCAGTCAGTCACTGATCTAGCCTGTAGGTGGTAAAACCAGTCTGTAGTAGTGCCTTGTAGTGTCTCCATGAACAACCTAACTATTATGTCTTTAAATTCCACCCCTATTATGCCACAGGCTATGCTAAAAGCTGTAATGTGTTTATCAGGATGAACTTTTCCATCACCAAAGAATTTAGGAAATTTTTTCCTTGAACTACATGGAAGCTCATGTAGGGGTGGAGTCAAATTAAGTGGACCAAAAGAGTTACCCCAGGGGCTTTGAGCCATGATTTGATTATGTAAAAGTGGAATCACAATTTTGGGTGGAGAATGGATAGGCAAAGCTCTACTAGTAGCAGAAAAAGAAGCTCTACCTTGTGATAGTGACCTGGTAGGGCTAGGAGGAAGACTCCTAGTTTGTTGAAGGTGAGATTGTGGAGGAAACAACTCGAAATTACTCTATTGCACCAACTCAAAAGTAGGGTCAGAAACACCTTATGATTTTTGGCCTCTGGTATAATGTGGAGTTGCCAAATTGTAGAACAAAAAATGAAAAAGAGCAGGATCTGCTTCAACTTGAAGCTTGAGACTTCAAACTGTGTGCTCTTCCCAGCGGCTGGTTTTGCAGACCAGATAATATAACAGAGATGGAGGAAGATGGTAAGGCTATAATGATAATGTGTAAGACATGGAATAGAGTTGCTAGAGTCTACAATATAATGGATAAGGGAAGGAACTGCTTCAATTTGAAACTTGAGGCTTTAAACTGCACATTCATCCCCAACAAAGTCACCAAAAAATGTTGGGTGAATATTTTATAGTCAACTAACTGATGACAAAATGGGTATATTAGCCACAACACAAGGAGATTTATGCCACAAAATGTGTGGGTTTACCACATCTGGATGAGGTAAATCTCTCCTCTCATCAAGGAGAGGTTCCCTATGAATATTTATGCGCTATATGTATATATATATAAGTAAGCAAAAAATAATACTTTGGGTAGTATAACAGCATCCACCTCTCCTTTTTTAGAGATGATGTCTAAGGAGCAAGAGAGAGAAATCATGGTCATTGGCTAAGAACATTCCTCTTCTTTTAAGAATGGTATCCAACATAGAGCAGAAAATTCCCTAAAGTATGTAACCAAGTTCACAAGGAAACCCACATAAGCACAAAGTCTTTCGTTGCCTCCATTGATTTGAAACGAGCATAATCGTAGAGTAAAATGAAGCACAAAGTCTTCGCCTAAAACTACAAAGGATAAAAGGATCACCAAGATAAAAGTATCTTAAAGTCTTTCTTCTATCTTTTAGAAATGTTCTCAGATAATATCAACACACACACTTTGCTTATTAAATCAAATAGATAAGAGATTATCAAGAAAGAGGACATAAGAACCATTTCCTAAATAACACAAATTACTTTAACACAAAGTCTGAAATAAATCTGTTTCTCATTCATTTGATGAAATATGATTTACAAGTTGAGCATAAAGTCTCAATAAGTGTCTCAATTTTAGTAGAGTTTTTGATCTCAATTATCAGAGATCCTTTTACAAAAGAGGTCCCCTCTATATATAGGGAGAAACCTTTCAAAATTAAAAAGATTAAAATATAAAAATATCTTAGTCAAAGGTGAGTCATCTTTGACTTTTGAGATATTTTTATAGATTTTTTACATGTAATTACACATTACAAAAGTACACATGAAAATGTCCCAAGTCAATTACAAAGTGCATTTTGAATAAATCATGGAAGAACAACTTCAATCTTTATTTCCAGTCTTCTTCATTGTCTTCGACTTCAGAGAAATTTTAGTGATCTTAGAAGAACTTTTGTTGAAAAGACATCGATGAAGATGGATCCTTTAGAGAAACTACAGTAAGAATCATGATTGTGTAATTAGGGGAAAAATTAGCAATCTGGGAAAACTGCACATTTGATGATCATGATTAGGGAAATGCACTTAAAAAGGCTGAGGTGAGAGCAGGTCAAAAAGTGGAAGAAAAAGGGAGCAGGCACAGAAAGTAGGAAAAATGAAAATTTCCTAGAGTTAGTAAAAATGGGGAGAAGGAATGTATGGGTGGCAAAAATTGTTGCCCTTGCATATTGGAGAAGTTCTTGTGCATAGGCAGTAAAAATTGCTGCCTGTGCACGTCAGGGAGAAAGTATGTGTCGGCAAAAAATATTACCACCAACACATGTTGAAGAAGAAGAATATATAAGGGTAGAAAAAAATGTTGCCCTCGCACCTGGAGGAGAGGAAATGGGGATGCATGGGTGAAAAAATTTTCCACTCCTGCATGGAAGAGACCAAAAGATGCAAGGGCAAAAAAAATTGCCGCTCTTGCATGATGGGTGCAAATACTTGTCACATTCTATTGAGTCATAACAGGACACGTGATGTATTCCACTACACTTTTAGAAGCTTTCAAAACCTTTGTGGGTCCTACAAAAGATGATACATGGCAATTTACGCTCTGCTTTGTCTTTTTCCATCGGGTGCTTTTCCGCGGGCTTTTCTCTTCAGTCGGGCTTTTCCTTTGCTTTCTACTTTTATCTTTTCTAGCTTTGTCTCTTTATTTTATCACTCCTTGGTTCAATCTCTTCTTCACTCCTTGGGTGAACCATCCATTGAACCACTTGTGTGCCACTTTTCCTTTGACTGAGGCCACTTTTGAGCTTTTAAACCAATGCGTTTGAACTAACTGTTGAACCAAGGCTTTGAAACTTTTCATTGAACCAAGATGTTGAACCAACCGTTGAACCACTTTTTGGTTTAATGGTTCAAACAAAGCCTTGAATCAATTGATGAACTATTTGATTGAACTAAAGAATGAATCAAAGCGTTGAAACAAAGTGGATGAACCAAATGTTGAAACAAAGTGTTGAACCACTTGATTAAACCTGCCTTTGAACCATTTGACGCTGAACCAAAGGTTGAACTTACTGCTAATGCTTGCCGATGCAAATTTCTATTTGAACTAAGGCGATGAACCAATTATAAAAATAACCAATTGTTAGAAGCTTGTTCTATTGACTGATCTCACCTGCAGAAGCTTTTTTAACCTGTTGAACTTGTGAACCCTCTTTATGAAAAAAGCTTTAAAATGAGGAATTTGAAAGCTCAAAACAAATTTTGAGAAGGGAAGAGAGAAATTTTGGTCTATAGGTTGTCCTAAAAATGAGTGGCATTTTTTAGGGACAACAAGGTTGAGACCCATATTTGAGAGGAATATCATGTTTCCCTTCCTTGGGTTGAAAATATCTCAAATCAAAATATAAATATGCTAATACATCAATGTACTACCATAGAAGTGTCACCAACTTCTCTCTTTCCTCTAATGAGAAACACTTCTTAATATTTAAAATTTTGGGATCATCCTCTATTCTTAGATTGACTTGCCAAATTTCTAATGATGAATTTGATTCAAACTATTATCATTTGATAAATATATCATGTTTATTAAAGAGTCTCTCTAGACAAACTGATCCTTTGGGAATCTATTTCCCTTTTAGCTACAAAATTTCTTCACCAGTTTTCTCATCTATCTTGAAGATTGATTTTTGAGGAGTAGAATCACTCCCCTCAAAGTATAACTCACTAAAATTTTCTACCTTCTCCAAAAATGATGACTTACTCATAAATATTGAAAACCTACTAATGATTGGCATTATCAAGAATACTAGGTCATAAAACCAACTCAATGGTATACTTGTTTCCTTGAAAATCCTTATGAGGAATCAAGAGGATGGATAAAATAGCCAATGAATCTATCTTATCATTTTATTCTATTAAGACTACCGATATATTAAAGGCATCAAAATCTTTCATGCAATCCCAAACATGATTATGATAATGCTTTAGCCTTTCATTATTTATTTGATATAAATTCCTAACTTGACAAATGTCCAACTCAACATCACCCTAAGCATAGATATTTTAATTTCTTTCTTTTGTGCAACATCCATCCCTAATAGCAAGGCTCCAAATTCAATAGTATTGTTAGTATTATCAAATTATAACTTGAAAGAAAAAGGGAAGATATTCCTTTTCAAAGATATGAGGACTATCCTGGCTCCAAATTTAGTTGAAGAGAAACTGCCATCAAATTCTAAAGTCCAAACATCATTCAAAATTTCTACTTTTATAGTCTCAAAATATAAAATCTCTTCATCTAAAGAGGATGATTCATCTATTTCCTAGCATTCATCTAAAATATCATCTAAAAATACTAGATCTTCATTTGTGGTCAAGAAATAAGTACTCATTCTAGAGGTTTCAAAAAGAATATAATCTTTTAGATCCTTAATCTTTATCATAGTATACTTTGCTTGCTTCTCTAGATAAAGTTTTTTCATAAAACCTTTGACAAGTATTCTAACCTCAAACTAATCCATGTTGATTTCACCACTAACATCTTTACAAAAGTTACATCCCAACAAAACTCCTTATGAGGCTAGAACATTAACCACAAGAACCATCATCTTTATTTTTTTCTTTGGAAAAGTGGCAAATGCAAATTATAAATCTTTGATTTGGCCTATGAGGGGTATTTTCTTAGTTTCCATTGAAAATCAATGGCCAAAAGTCTTTGTTAGAGTTAACCCCAAGTAGTAGCTACTTTGACTGGCATCACATTGTCAAAGGCACTAAAATCAATGATGTATTTACTAAGCTTGTAACCATTGATAAATAGGGAAATATAAAAGTGTTCTATTTTTCTAGTGATAAATCAGGGAGTTATAACCAAGTTATTTTATTTTGGCTTTGTTCTAGGGTCAATCGATGCACTCTTAGATGAGACCTAATCGAAACTGACTACTTTATTCTTAACAAATTTAGATAATCTTTCAAATTGATCAAGATTAGATTGGAGGTATTCAAATTCATACATTTGAATTTTTATCTTCCTATCATGGTCTATGATATGAAAATATAGATATAGGGCAATCGAGGAAGTAAAGGAATTTTCATTTTTAGGTATTGGGTTTTGGGCACTAGCTTTAGACATAGAAGGAGAAGAAGTAGAATGATGAGGTGTGTTGTCCCCAAACATGTCACTCATTTTTGGGATAAGTGAACTATTTTGGTTCAACAGACCAAAATCTTCTCTTCCCTTTTCAAAAATTGTTCTGAGCATTCAAGTTCTTCATTTTTTAAGCTTTTTCAGATATCTATGGAATCTACAAGCTTGAATCTATGAAGTCTGTAGATATGTTTCTATAGACTCAACATGCTTGAAACTAGAAGGTTCAATAGGTTTAAAGGCTTTAATAGGCGATTTCTCTAGAAAGAGCAAGTTTCTAGCACTTAGGTGTTTTCAGGATTGGTTCAATGCCTTGGTTCAACCAAAAATGTTCATCGACAAGCTTCTAAGTAAGGATTGAACCATTGAACCATTGAACTATTGAACCTTGAAACAAAAAGGTTCAAGGGTTCAATGGGTTCAAGGTTCAACATCTTCAGTGAGCTTTAAAGAGTCAAGCACTTTGTCAAAGTTCATCAGGTTCAACTACTTCATAGTTCCACAGCTTCAAACACTTAATAGAAAACAAAGGCTTGAAGCATTAAACCATTGAACCTTGAACCATTTTAGTTCAATGGTTCAATAGGTTCAATGAACAAATGGTTCAATGCATTTGGTTCAAGAGATCAAAAAGACTTAGCCAAATAAAGAGATTGAACTGATTGAACCATTGAACCATTGAACCAAAATTGGTTCAATCAATTAGTTCAATTGGCAAGTTCAAGGGGCTACCCTAAAGCCAAAGAAACAAGTACCCTTGTAGATGGAAGTGAACCAAGGCCAAGTGCCCTTGCGGAGGGCAGTGAGCAAAAGTGGAAAAATTTGGAATTCCTTCAGAAAAATGACTAAGTGAAAGAGGCTAAAAGAATTCCTTTGAAAAGGCTTTTTCGTGGGAAAATGACTAATGCAAAAATCCTTTAGACATTTTATTAAAAGGAATTAACTCAGGAAGAAATCCTGAAGAAATTGAAGCCCAATCGAAAGCAAGGGAATAAGCGACTAAGGAAATGAACCTTTCCTTTGGACAAAATGTCTGAAGGATTTTCTTCAATCTTTTTGTCCGAAGGAAAAAGCTCGAAAGCCAGAGCCCAGCGGAAAAAGACAAAGCCAAAGAAGATTTCCTTCAGACATTTTATCTGAAGGAAATAAAGGATAAAGTCTATCAAAGAAACAAAATCCCACCAAAGGAATTAAATCCTGAAGGCTGCCCAAAAGATCTTGAAGGGTAGGTACCCTTGCAGAGGGCACTCGACACTTAGAAAAGGACATTTTACAAAGACCAGAAGGGACACCTTCCTTTTGGGGTGTTCCAAAAGCTTTGAAAACATTAAATAAATATGCAAAAAAGAACCTTTAAAGACAGCCAAATAGAGGAACCATTGAACCATTGAACCTTGAACCAAATGGTTCAGTGAGTTCAAAGGTTCAAAGGGTCAACCAGTTTGATGAAGATCAAAGGGCTTAGAAAGAATAATAAAATGATGGAACGAATGATGAACCAATAAACTGATTAAACCTTGAACCAAAAGAGTTTAAAGTTTAATGGTTCAACAGATTTAAGTGGTTTAAAGACTGATCCAAGCAAAGGAAGAGCATGGATGATTCCAAACGCAAGTTCAAAGAAAGCAATGGTTCAACTAGAGAGCAAAGAAGTGAATAAACAAAGGCAGTGATTAAACCAGAGGACTGATAAAGATAGAATGAACCAATGAACCAATGAACTTTTGCAAGTTTAAAGGTTCATGGTTCATGGTTCAATATGGTTCAAGTAGCTGGCAACCATTGACGGCCCCATGGACATCAAATTTAATGTAATAGAATACCCATTAATATTTAAATATGGCACATAATTTGAAAAGTAAACCAAGCAATCGGTTGAAAAGAGAGCCTAAGAGCTCAAATTGCTACAGGGAAAAGAAGAAAAATGCAAAAATATCAAAAATATCTTCAAGAGATTTATTTCCAGTATGTGGAACAATGGATGAAGTGGTCATCTAAGTACACCAAACCAAGAACACAACCTATTTTTCTTTCATGAAGTAATGACAAATTGGATAACTACACAGACATTAGAAAAAGGACTAGACAACTCATGGTAAGGATGAGACATATAAGATGGATGGGCATGCCATAGTTAAGGCAATACATTGTTCCTAACATGGCATTCTAGATAGAACTGAAGGCACATTGAAGGCATTAACTGTAGTGTGGGCCATCCCATGGGAAAGAGTGTCAAGCTTTGCTTGGTTTTTATGCATTGTAATTTCTCTCATTATGCAAAGGAGATAGAAGCAAAACTATGCCCAAATTGAAAGGTGAATATTGAGACTTTGAGCTCAGATTGTTGTTTATTTTATTTTATCTGAATGAGAAAGCAAGTTACTTGTAGACTTTGTGCTGTTATAGCTTGTGCCATTTTAGGAGATTGTTCTTATGTCTATCTTATAGATGCATTCATGTTTATTTAATTTAATAGTCAAAACTAGTGGAAGTGATAAGGAAGATGTCCTGAAGTCAGTTACTTTCAAAGTTTGTGATATTATAGTTGTCTTCAATGTGTGTTTTTAGTTTCTTTATGTGTTGAGGATTCTGGGATGACTTTGTGCCCCCATTATCTTTTGTGTTTCACTCTTTGGGAAGTTGAGGTGGAAACTTTGTGTTTTGTTTCATCATACTTGTTACTATGCCCCTTTTGTTATCAGTTACTTGTCACTACCTAAAAGAACTCCTACTATTTCCTATAAGAACACTTCTGAGAGAATAAAAGTGCCTTCAGTGTTTTCACTAAGATTTTCTCCTCTATTTGTTAACATCATCTCTGAAAAAAGAGAGATGGATGGTGTAGTTCCACCCTGAGTGTTATTTTTTGCTTATATCTATAGTATATAGCTCCTGCATATTTATAGGGAACCTCCCCTTGATGAGAGGGGAGATTTGTCCACCTTTGATGTAGTAAACCTACACACTGGGCCAACCAATCTCCCTTGCTTTGGATGATAAGACCTATTTTGCTCACCAGTTAGTTGGTTGACAAAATATTCACCCAACAATCATTCTAGCAACTCCATTAGGGAAGGACAAGTAGTTTGAAGCCTCAAGCTTCAAGTTGAAGTAAGAACAGTCCTTTTCCACTTTTTTCACAATCTGGTAACTCCACGCTATACCATAAGCCAAAGAGTTCAAGGTATTATCGACCTTGTCTTTGAGTTGGTGTAGCAAGGAAATTTCAATTTATTCCCTACCCAACTTCAAGTTCAATGATCCAAGAGTGTTCCTCTTACCCGTACCAGGTCACCAACACAAGGTAGAGCTAATTTTTCTACTGTTAGCAGAGCTTTATCCATACATACTCCACCCAGATTTGTTATCCCTATTTTTCATAATCTAATCATGGCAGTTCAAGGCCCTTGGGGTAACTCATTCAGTCCACTAAATCTTACTCCACCTCTACATGAACTTCCATGCAGCTCAAAAAAGAATTTCTTCAAATTCTTTGGTGATCAGAGAGTTCATCTTGATGAACACATTGTAACTGTCAACATAGCCTGTGGCATAATAGGAGTGGAATTTGAGGATGTGGTAGTTAGGATTTTCATGGAAACACTACAAGGTGATGTTGCAGATTGGTTCTACCATATGTAGGCTAGGTCAATAACTAAGTGGGACACATTCAAAGCTAAATTTGAAGCTAGGTTCAAGCCTATAGAAGATGCACACGCCTTACTGGCCCAACTCACATAGATGAAGAAGGAACCTCATGAACCTATGAGGGATTTCATAGTAAATTTTGATAAGCTGAGGAACTGAATTCTTGCAATTTTTTAGCCAACACCTGAAAAGCTCAAATGCTTCTTCATCAACTCACAGTTGCTTGAAGTGAGTTTTTTGCTGAGACATGCTGGCCACATAGACCTTGAGGCTACTCAAGACTTGGATACTAAAGTAGAAGATGACCTTATCTTAGCAAGGAAGATAAGGAGAGACCCAAACAAAGGTAAATCCTCTTCATCTTCTAAATACTCACCTATAGCCACCACTGATCCAATGGTGCAGAAGCTAGAAAATGAGTTGTTGGCTCTCAAAAATAAAATGGCACAAGGGATGTCCTCTAATCCTTCATACAAAGATGTACCAAGGAGAACATTTCCAAATCAGTCATATCAAGGCAATGCTACTAGGAATCAAGGGAAAGAAAATCACCTCCCTCCCCCTCATAGGAATAACCTTGCCATTAAAGCACCTCCAACCAACTCAGTGGTTAGATATCTTGAAGCTAAATTAGATTTCTCATTCCAGCGTGAGTTAAATCCTGAAGATGACGCTAATCTCTTCACTGAGGAAGAAGAAGAATTAGCTGGTGATTCTAACATTAGTTTCCTAAATTATCAAGATGAACTTAGAAGTGAAGGTAATGCAGCTGAGGGATCATATGTTGTATTCACTTAGTCTAAGAATCAATCAGCTCAACCAACTGATAAGGAGAAAGCAGAGGAGAGACCTCAACCAACAATTTCAATTGCTAAGTGGGGAACTACTCTCCCTTTCTAGCCAAAGGACCTGATGATTGTAAGAAAGGTAAGTACCTCAAATATCCCTATGCCTTCTACTTCAAATTTGCAGTTCATTTTTCCCCCTCCCAAAACACAAAAAGATGAACTCCCATTCTCTGTGCCTAGTTTATTTCCAGCATTTGATATAATTGACCATATAAAGAAAACTAAAATTTAAATGTCTAAATTTGAATTCTTGCAATCTAATCATAAATAATTAGATAAATTGGTTTAATGTGTGAAGAACTAAAACATCCCTGTAAGACAAGCAATTCCTAAGATGACTCATGATTTCCCCAAGGATGCACCCACCAGAAACAACCTTGTCATTACTCCTCCTACTACTCTTGGTAGGACTAAACCTTTCTATGTCTCATTACTGATAAATGGACATCAATTGAACAATTACATCATTGATTTTAGAGCTTTAGACAATGTCATGCCTACCAAAGTGGCTGACTCCCTTGGCCTCACACTGACAAAAACATTTGTGAGATGTTTGTCCATGGAAAACAAGCAAGTACTACTGTTGGGACAAATCAAGGATGCCCAATTTGCATTTGTAGCCTATCTAGACAAAAGAATCAAGATGACTATCTTGGTGGCTGACATTCCAGCTTCATATGGCATCTTTCTTGGATGAAAATTATGCAAGGATGTTGGAGGTGAATTGAGCATGGACCTATTTGAAGCAAGGATTCTAGTCAAAGGCATTATGAAAAGACTGCTCCCTGAAAAGGAAGAAAAATATGTGGTCACCCAATCATCAGCACCTAAAACTCAAATTTTGTTTGAGTCTATAGGCATGGGTAACTACTTTTTATTCATGAAAGAATTTCGTGAAGTGCCTATTGAAGCTCCTAAAGGTAATAACTTGAAGATTAGCTCAACTGAAATAGCAAAATAATTGGTGGAATGCAATGCAAGTGTGGAAGAATCTCCCCCTCCAAATGAAGAAGAATCTAAAGAAAAATCAGGCTCTAATGAGGTATGGATTTTAGAATTTGATGGTAGCTGCTCCTCTACCAGTTCAAGAGCTGGGATTGTGTTGATATCTCCTCAAGGAGATATTTTTCCTTCATCCTAAAAATTATAGTTCAGTAATACCAATAATACAATTGAGTATGAATCTTTATTGCTTGGATTGAGGGCTACTCGAGACAAAGGCATCACACTCCTTCATACTAAAAGAGATACTAAATTAGTGGTTTATTAGGTTAGAAACCTGTATCAAACCAAAAACAAAAGATTGCGCCACTACCTCAATCTAGTTTGGGACCAAATTGAGATCTTTGATGCTTTCAACATCTTTGCCATTCCTAGAGAAATCAATGACTGGGCTGATGCACTGGCCATTTTAGCAACTCTATTGGTTCCTCACCTAGACTTCAAAAGAGACATGTACACTATTAAACTAGTCTTTTGACCAAGTGTGCTTGATAATACCAGTCATTGGCAAGTGTTTAACAATGACAATCAAAAAATTCCCTTCTTAGAACAAAAGGATAGCTTTCAATAGCTTCACTTTAAAGGCAATAAACCTCAACAGCTTGAACCAGCTCTTGAATCAAGTTCAAGCATGGATAAAGAATTCTTAAAGCTAAAAGGAAACAAAATCCCAAAAGGCTTGGTTTTCCCTTTAGAAGCTGTTTGATAAACATGATAGGTTCATTAAATAGTAGCAAATGGATTCAAGCTCCTCCCAAGAGTTTGATCAAATAAATTTGAGTACTAAGGAAGATCTCAAGATGTTGAACATTGGGAAATGCTGCACTCTTGAGGAGAGATTCAATTTCACTACTCTACTCTGTTAGTACATGGACGTCTTATTATAATCCTATGATGACCTAAAGTCACTCAGGCCTGATGAAATTTGCCATGACATTCCTCTCAAGGCTGACTCGGTGCCTTACAAGTAAAAATCTAGACAGTATAATCTAAAGATATTAGGTACCATTCTGTCTAAGATACAAAAAATGCTAAATGCTAAGATAATCTTCCCAGTCTATCATTCCACATGGATTACAAATATAATGCCTGTAAGGAAGAAGAATGGCAAAATTTGCCTTTGTGTGGATTTCAAGAACTTGAATCAGTCATCCTTGAAAGATAACTACCCTTTGCCTATCAATGCTAGATGACTTCTTAAGATACAATCAAGTTGAAGTTGGTGAAACAGACCAACACAAGACTACTTTCACCACACCTTGGGGCATGTTTGCATATTAGAGAATGCCATTCAGCCTTATTAATGCTAGTGCCACTTTTCAAAGAGTAATGGACCTTGCATTCAAGGATGAAATGGGTAAGCTCATTGTATTTTATCTTTATGATTTAACAATCTTTTCTAAGCATCGCCCAAATCATGTGCACTATTTGCAACAAGTGCTGGAATGCTATCGCCAGAATGACATTTTTTAAACCCTAAGAAGTCTATTTTTGGAGTAACATAGGGGAAACTTCTCAGACACATTGTGTCCAAAGGAGGCATAAAGATTGATTCAGGCAGATTCAAGTCCATCCAAGAGCTTACCTTGCCCACAAGTAAGACTGTAGTTCACTCTTTTTTTTGAAAGGTGAATTTATTACGAAGGTTCATCCCTAAGTTTATTGAGAAGACTCACCATATTGTAAACATGATGAAGGTAAAGGCCACCTTCAACTGGACTGAAGAAGGTAAATTGGCATTCTAGGATATCAATATAGCTATTGCCCATGCCCCAATTTTGGTTTGTCCAGACTACAACAAGGAATTCACCATATATAGTTATGCTTTTGAACACACACTTTCAACAATTATGGTTCAATAGAACCAAGAAAGTGTGGAATCTCCTATTTATTTTATGAGTTGTCCTCTCAAAGCTCATGAGTTGAAGTACTCAAACATGGAGAAGCATGCTTACGTAGTGGTGAAGGAAGTGAAGCATTTCCGCTTCTACATCTTAAATTCACACACTACTACCTTGGTTCTTGATACCATGGTTAAATCCATATTAACTCAACAAGAGTTTGGGAAAAAAGAGGTAATTGGATTGCAAAAATATAAGAGTTCAATCTAGTCATCAAACCAATAAAGCTAGTGCATGGAAAGGGCCTATGCCAATTAATTACTGATAACAAACCAAAAGGAATAGAGCATGAAGAATCAGAAGAAGAAGACATGCAAATAGTCCTCTTTGTTTTCACTACAAATGAGTGGTATTTAGGTATTGCTCATTTGCTTACTTATGGTGAGTGTCTTGCTCACCTATCTTATAAATAAAGGAGGACTATCAAGTTGAAATCTACTAATTTCATCCTCTAGGACAACAGCCTGTATGAGAAGAGCCTTGATGGAGTGTTCCTTTGCTACGTGGATAAAGAGCAGTAGAACCAACTTCTGAAGTCCTTCCATAATTTGGCTTGTGGAGGATATTTTTCTACTCCTGTAACTACCCATAATTTTTTTTGGGTGAGGTATTACTAGCCCACTCTTTTTCAAGATGTGTATAAGTGGGTAAGGAAATGTGAATTATGCTAGCAGTTTATTAGAAGACCCAATTTAACTGCCCTACCTCTCAAGCTAGTGGTGATAGAAGAGCCATTCCAGTAATGGGGAATCAATTTCATTGGTGCTGTAAAACCATCTTCAAGTGCTGGACATGATTATGTCCTCATAGTAATTAATTACTTCACCAAGTGGGTGGAAGCAATTCCAACCAAGCATGCTACTTCAGACATAGTGTGCAATTTTCTCAAGGAGAACATCATTTCTAGGTTTGAGGTCCCAACCAAGATTGTCACTAACAATGTAGCTTGTTTCACTTTCCATGAGATTACTCAATTCTATTTTTACTATGGGATCATCCTCTCTCACTCTTCTGATTACTTTTCACAAGGGAACAAACAAGCTAAATCAAGTAATAAGAATCTAGTGACTATCATCAAAAAGTTGGTAGATGACAACCAAAGGACATGGCATAAATCATTGGTTGATGCTCTATGGACAGACATAATTACACCAAAGAGAGCAATTTGTATGTCTCCCTTCCAACTTCTTTATGGGCTTAATGCTAAGATACCAATCACCCTAGAATTACCAACATTGAAATTAGCTAAGGCAATTGAAGATCAGACATATGAAAGTTCCATTGATAAGAGGATCATGTGCCTGACTAAGCTAGAAGAGTAGTGAACTATGGTGGTGGATGGAATTAATAAGCATCAAAGTCTAGTAAAGAAGCTCTTCGACCAGAAAGCAAAGAACCATGATTTCTAGATTGGAGATCAAGTCCTATTGTGGGATAAGAGGAGAAAACTGAAGGGAATGCATGGGAAGTTTGATTCTCTTTGGAGAGGCCCATTTATTATCCATCAGCTCAATGGTGAAAATATCTTCCTATTGAAGTATCAATATGGCACACTCTTTTCTCTACCTCACAATGGGCAACACCTACAACACTTCAACTCCTGAAGTATCAGATAAGTTTACCTGTACATATGTATATTTGTATAGTCTTTTTTTCTACTTTATGTTGTTCATTTTCATTTTTTAGAGCCTTTATTTTTGGGTAGCATGACTCCATAGCCCAATGGCATACTTCAAAGGCACTTGAGATTCTGGTTTCTACTCCCCTCAGCTGTTCTAGGTTTTCAACTAAAGAAATTTCCCCAACTGGAGCTAGCTGTTGTCCCCAAAAATGTCACTCATTTTTGGGACATGTGAACTATTTTAGTTTAACAGACCAAAATCCTCTCTTCCCTTTTCAAAAATTGTTCTGAGCATTCAAGTTATTCATTTTTTAAGCTTTTTCAAATATCTACAAACTCTGTAAGCTTGAATCTACAAACTCTGCAGACATGTTTCTATGGACTCAACATGCTTGAAATTAGCAGGTTCAATAGGTTCAAAGGCTTTAATAGGAAATTTATCTAGAAAGAGCAAGTTTCTAGCATGTAGGCATTTTTAAGATTGGTTCAATGCCTTGGTTCAACCAAAAATGTTCATTGGCAAGCTTCTAAGCAAGGATTGAACCATTGAACTGTTGAACCTTAAACCAAAAAGGTTCAAGGGTTTAATGGGTTCAAGGTTCAACATCGTTGGTGAGCTTCAAAGATTCAAGCACTTTGTCAAAGTTCATCAGGTTCAACCACTTCATAGTTCCACAGCTTTAAACACTTAATAAAAAAAGGCTTGAACCATTGAATCATTGAACCTTGAACCATTTTGGTTTAATGGTTCAATGGGTTCAATGACCAAATGATTTAATACATTTGGTTCAAGAGATCAAAAAGACTTAGCCAAATAAAGAGATTGAACTAATTGAACCATTGAACTGTTGAACCAAAGTTGGTTCAATCGGTCAGTTCAATCAACAGGTTGAAGGGGCTGCCCTAAAGCCAAAGGAACAAGTGCCCTTGCAGAGGGCAGTGAACCAAGGCCAAGTGCCCTTACAGAGGGTAGTGAACAAAATTAGACATAGTTGGAATTCCTTCATAAAAATGACTAAGTGAAAGAGGCTGAAAGAATTCTTTCAAAAAGGTTTTTCCATGGGAAAATGACTAAGGCAAAAATCCTTCAAACATTTTGTCTGAAGGAATTCACTCGAGAAGAAATACCAAAAAAATTAAAGCCCAATCGAAAGCAAGGGAATAAGTGACTAAGGAAAGGAACCTTTCCTTTGGACAAAATGCCTGAAGGATTTTCTTCAGACTTTTTGTCTAAAGGAAAAAGCCCGAAAGCCAAAGCCTGGCAAAAAAAGACAAAGCCAAGGAAGATTTCCTTTAAACATTTTATCCAAATGAATTCCTTCAGACATTTTGTCCAAAAAAATAAAGGATAAAGTCTATCGAAGAAATAAAAGTCCACCAAAGGAATTAAAGCCCAAAGGCTACTTGAAAGATCTCGAAGGTTAGGTACCCTTGTGGGGGCACTCGACACTCAGAAAAGGACCTTTTCCAAAGACTTGAAGGGATACCTTCCCTTTAGGGTGTTCCAAAAGATTCAAAAAGGATGAATAAAGATGTAGAAAAGAACCTTTAAAGACTTAGCCAAAAAGAGGAACCATTGAACCATTAAACCTTGAACCAAATGGTTCAATGAGTTTAAAGGTTCAAAGGTTTAACCAGTTCGATGAAAATCAAAGGGCTTAGAAAGAACAAGAAAGTGATGGAATGAAGGATGAACTAATGAACTAATTGAACCTTGAACTAAAAGAGTTCAAAGTTTAATGGTTTAACAAGTTCAAACAATTCAAAGACTGATCTAAGCAAAGGAAGAACATGGATGATTCCTAAGGCAAGTTCAAAGAAAGTGATGGTTCATCCAAAGAGCAAAGAAGTGAATAAACAAAGGCAATGATCAAACCAGAGGACTAATAAAGACTGAATGAACTAATAAACCATTGAACCAATGAACTTATGCAGGTTTAAAGGTTCATGGTTCAATATGGTTCAAGTAGCTGGCAACCATTGACGGCCTCGTGGATGTCAAATTTAATGTAATGGAATACCTGTTAATATTTGAATATGGAACGAAACTTGAAAAGTAAACTAAGCAACTGGCTGAAAAGAGAGCCCAAGAGCCCAAATTACAATAGGGAAAAGAAGAACAATGCAAAAAGATCAAAAATATCTTTAAAGGAGTTATTTCTAGTAGGTGAAATAGTGGATCAAGTGGTCATCTAAGCACACCAAATCAAGGATGCAGCCTATTTTTCTTCCATGAAGTAATGGAAAATTGGATAGCTGCACAGACATCAGAAAAAGGACCAGAGAACTCATGGCAAGGAGGAGACATATAAGATGGATGGGCACGCCATAGTTAAGGCAATACACTATTTCTAGCATGGCCTTCTAATTAGAACTAAAGGCACATTGAAGGCATTAACTATAGTGTGGGTCATCCCATGGGAAAGAACACCAAGCTTTGCTTGGTTGCTATACATTGCAATTTCTCTCATTATGCAAAGGATATCTTTTCATTTACAGATGCAAAACTCTACCCAAATTGAAAGGTGAAATTGAGACTTTGAGCTCAGATTGTTACTCATTTTATTTTATTTGAATGAGAAAGCAAGTTACTTGTAGACTTTGTGTTGTTATATCTTGTGTCATTTCAGGAGATTGTTCTTATGTATGTCTTCTAGATGCATTCTTGTTTATTTAATTTAATAGGTAGAACTAGTGGAAGTGATAAGGAAGATGTCTTGAAGTTAGTTACTTTCAGACTTTGTGCTGTTATAGTTGTCTTCAGTGTGTGTTTTTAGTTTCTTTCTATGTTGAAGATTATAGGATGACTTTTTTCCCCCATTATCTTTTGTGTTTCACTCTTTGGGTAGTTGAGGTAGAAACTTTGTGTTCTATTTCATCCTACTAGTTACTACGCCCTTTTTGTTATCAGTTACTTGTCACTACTTGAAAGAAATCATATTGTTTCCTATAAGAACACTTCTAAAAGAAGAGAATTGCCTTCAGTGTTTTCACTAGAATTTTCTCCTCTATTTGTTAACATCATCTTTGAAAAAAGAGAGATGGATGGTGTAGTTCCACCTTGAGTGCTAGTTTCTACTTCTATTTATAGTATATAGCTCCTGCATATTTATAGGGAGCCTCCCCTTGATGAGAAGAGAGATTTATCCACCTCTGATGTAGTAAAATTACACACTGGGCCAACCAATCTCCCTTGCTATGGATGATAAGACCTATTTTGCTCACCAGTTAGCTGGTTGACAAAATATTCACCCAACAAGGTGTACTTATTTATTTACCACTATGTCCTTTTTTAAAACTATTAAAGGAGTTCCTCTTTTGTCAATCATAACCTCTTTACTTGATTCATCCTTAGATTTAGTTTTATCAACCTTCTTTTATTGATTCAACTAGTTTTGAAAATGGGTGAAGATGGCTTAAGACTCACCATGTGTATCTTCCTCTTGTTCAACTTCTTCTTCTTAAAAGTTTAGAAACTTGATATTAGATTCACTAGCCTCTCCTTCTTCATCTCCTATGAATGGATTAACATCATCTTCTAAAACATATTCTAGCTCTAGAACATCATCATTTTCAAGTTTCAACTAACTATTGCATTATCTGGTGGTGCCTCCAATGCAATCCTTGCTTGTGACAGAGGAAGTTTATTCTAATTTTGGTTCCTTACAACATTATTAGAGTAATTAGAAGCATTTGTGTATTTTCCTCTTGGATTATCCTTGTATGAATAAAAGGACATACCTTGAGACATTTGCTTTTTGAGTGTTATCAATTCATTTGCCAGCTTCTACACCATAGGATTCATGGTGCTAGTAGAAGGTGAAGTTGAAGAGGACTACCCTTTAGGCTTGATTGAATTATTTATCACTTTTCTTGTCAAGATTAAATCATATTATAATTTAGTGGCCAAGTTTTGAGTAACATTAAAATCAACTGGGGTTTCTCTTCACAAAAGAAAACTAACCTCTGACAACTAAGAATTAATAAAGAAGCACTTCAAGTTCTTAGGTGTTGGTTTTGCAACAATTGGGATCCTATTCCTCAACTTATTGAGCTTTACCAAAAAATCATGCATGAGATCATGTACTTCTTTCTTCATTTTTGTAAGTTGAGCCAATAATCCATGAACATCTTTTGCCAGCTTAAACCTTGCCTCAAACTTAGCCTTAAGTGTTTCCCAACTTGTGATGGTTCCTATTGCAAGTTGGTAAAACTAATCAGCAATAATGCCTTGGAGTGTTTCTATGAACAACCTTATAGAAACATCTTCATATTCTACTCTAATAACTTTACATGAATGTATAATATAGTAATATGTTTATCTGAATGTTGCTTTCCATCACGATAGAACTTGGGGAAATTTTTCCATGAACCATGAGGTAGTTCATGTGATGGTGGTGTCAAATTCAACATATCAAAATTAGTTCCCCATGGACCTTGAGTATACATTATGTGTTTTGTATGGAGGAATAATAAACCTTTGAAAAGGTAAAATAGGAAAGACCCTACAAACATTGGAAGATTCCCTTGGTATAGGATATCTTGTATTGGTGGGAGTAAAATTTCTTGTATATTGAAGAGGTAATCATGTGAATGTTGACAAAAGATCAAATTTATGTTCTTATAACAAATCAAAATTTAGATCAATGTTTCCTACTACCCTTCTACTATAGGTGTAACTTTGTTCTGCCAGATCATGAATTTATCCAGAAAAAGAAAGAAATTAGCAACAACAAAAAAATTACAAATAATAAGGTATTGGTTCCATCTCAATCGAAGGAGTGTAGCTCTTGGTTGTATGTTCATTTCCCTAATGGAGTCACCAAAATTTTTTGGGTGAATATTTTGTCACTGACAAAATGGTACTTTCTACCATAATATGATGAGATTAAATCTCTCCTTGAGGAAACGAGAGGCACCCTTCTTATTGAGAACTAAAATATTAAGTAAGTAATTACACTTATTTACACTAATTTTATCATGTGGGTGTTTCCATATCATCCAATTCTCTTTTTTTTAGAATTTATGTTCAATTAAAAACTTATATTATAAGTTCTTTCAGTTCTTACAATGTATCATGAAAGCATGAAACTACTTGTTGGAACAATAATAATTGATATTCATATTAGTTAGACATAATAATAACTAAAATAATACCAATGATGTAATGTGAATAGATGGAACAAAGTGTAGCCCAAAGTCTCCACCTTATTTCTAATGAAGATTAGATAACCAAAGAAAATAACTCATGGCCCAAAGTCTCCACATTCACTTCCAATAAACACAAACCCAATAATGATATTGTAGCTTGAAAGACTTCAAAATCAACTTCTTAACACCTTCTAATTTATAGAAATTCACTCCAAAATTTGATCAAAAGCATAATAAAATGTAATGGAAAAGATTTAAGAACATTTTCAATACACCACAAGTTTATTCCAACACAAATATTGAAAGATCACTTGATTTTATTATATTGATGGAATTAAAGTTTTACAATTTGAATACAAAGTTTCAAAAATTTCTTCTCAATTCAGTAGCATTTCTATTCTATAGCCTTGGTGATCCCTTTTACAAAATAGCATCCTCTTATTTATAGAGAGGAGCTATGAAAAAAAAATAGGGAAAACATAACTACTTTTACCTATTCTTGATAGACTCCAATTTAACTTAGGATTGTGTACTTTTCCTACATGTAAATTACATACAACAAAACTACATATAAAAAACTATGAAAATAAACTAAGTTTCCATAGACATAAGACATTATTCCTTTTTATTCTCCTCCACGTATGCTTCATATCTATTCAGGGCTGCTTTAATTTTATTGTTGTCTAGCCCTGATGTATTTTTGGAGATGGTGAGGACCCTTGTTTTTATCCAAGATTCTCTATAATTTATCCATTATTACTTAGAATTTAACTAGTTTTTGGATAGAATCTAGCATGAAAGTTCCTATTTCCACCTCAGTGCAAACCAAGGAAGTGAATTCTTGAATAATTATTTCTCTAGGGAGGATTTTCTGAGAGTCATCTATTACTTGACAAGGAAGTTCCCCAATATTATAGTAAGGTCTAATCCCTCATCTATACATAAGTCTTGGGATTCTTCAAGATCCTTAATCAGATTTTGGAGGACTTATTTCTTATTCTTCATTGCCTCTCTATATTCTAAAAACATCTTCCTACTAGGAATCACTTTTTGCTCAACCAAAAGTTCCAACTTAAACTGGTGTAGTTGGGTCTTTATATGAATATCATTATCTAATAATTGTAAGTCTTGAGAGAGTGTATCAAGTGTTTGTTTCATTTCCATATTTAATTCACTCAAGTTATTGAGAATTGCATTTTCATATTTAATTCACTCAAGTTATTGAGAAGCTCAATGGCAGAATATATCCATTGAGCACCTTGTGTTAACAACCTCTCTATCTAGGCACTGACTGCCTGGCCTTATGGCCCAATCTTCTATGATTGTTGAATAGATTTTTTATTAGCCTCTTTCCCAATGGGCTCTATTGGTTCAGAATATTGAGTGATTTTCAATAGAATTGAGGTCAATTATTCTACCTATGCTTTGATTTTATCCTTGATCACCTTATCCTTGTCATATCTCTCAAGAAAAGATGTCATCACTACCTATAGATCTTTTGCACTTTCATGAATTTGTTTAGCAAGATATATCCATCTAATTACATAGTTAGATGCTTGGATATATTCAATGTTTTTACCTTCTAAAAGAACTATAACTTTGACATACATGTTACCAGAATAAAGAAACACTCTTTATATTGTTTTGGCCTTTTTTGCTATTTTTGGATTTCCTGGCATAAATTGACCAAAGTCAAAATCATCTAGTGACACAACTTAATTTTTCCTCTTGAAAATTTGAGACATCATCTAATGGGGAAGGATAGATGAATATTATTGTGTAGATGATGTCAATGATGTGGATGATGGGATAAGTTCGATGGTCTGTGAGGAGAGTGTAATGGAAGGCAGAATGTAGGTATATGGTAATGAAATAGATACCTATGGAGTGGTGGTAATGATAGGTGGCATTTGGGTTGGTATAGTAGAAAATTTGATTCTTGTTCACATATTAGACATGTGATTGGATGAGACTTGAGTTGCCAATTTGAAAGATGAAGTACACATGAGCTTATCAATGTCTTGTTAGGTAAAATAAAAATTGGTAGGTGATCCTAATGACTTTGAAGGACTAGGAAAATTAGAAAAGGATGCAAATACTTTGTCCAAAGTTCCATGAGAAGGAACTTCTGTATCATTGGTTAGAGAGGAAGGAGAAGAATAAATAGTTTATTGAGGCACTATAGAGGCAATTTATATAAGAGTGACTAGGGGAAGAGAATAAGATGATACCTTGGGAGCCTCAACTTGAGAAGTTAATGGATGCACTGATGCTTCCCCCATAGTAAGATTTTCTTATATATTAGTCTTAAAAAAAATCCTCTATTTCGGTGCCCTTGCCTTTATCTTTACCTTTGATTTTGAAAACAAACTTCACTTTTTGTGTAGACGTAAGGGTATCTTCCTTATTCTTTGTCCTTAGTTCTTCCCTCTTCTTATAAATCTCTTCATAATACTCTTCCTCAAATCTAGTCTTAAAAGGATCTAATCTGATGTCCTTCCCCTCCAACCAAGCATTGGTTTTAGGAAGAATGAGATGGAAACTAACTGTTATAGAAGTAGACTCCTTTACTGACCATTATATTGGTGGAAGAGGAGTAGAATCCACTTGACTACACTCATACAAAGGGTCCAATACATTTTCATCATCTTCCACATCTTCAAGAACATCAGCTAACTTCAAATTTATAATTTGATCTAGAGTGAGATACCTATAGTCAAGCTTTCTCACATCTTCCTATGTCCTACACTCAACCCAAATATGCTATATTTTATGCACATGAGTGTAATTCCCTTTGTGATTTTCTTTCATCTTCCTATAGTCAAAGACGTCTTGGTTCTTAAACATTTTGAGAGTGATCCATTGTAGTTTAGTTTCCATTGTCTTGGAATTTATAGTGGTAGACACTGGATACCAACCAATACTAATTGGGGAGTTGAAACCAAGATTATGGGCAACTAATTATTTCTTGTGTACGCTCATCATCTACCAACATATATCCATTAGAATCAACTTGTCACTCAGAAATTTGGGTAGCATATAGGGTTATTAATTAAACCCTCCTAATCTAATGTAGGTGAAGGTTAGGAATTACAAAAGCATACAACTAGCCTTATTCACGTATTCCCATGCCATGTTTGAAACTCACTTCTTCTGAAGGTCTTTGTCAAAAGTACAAATGTACTTGTAAAAGAAGGCATCTTTGACCCTTTTGTAATGTTTTAAGATTTATTTCAAGGTTAATTGGGGATAATACTCATACAAAAGAACTTACCTTCTATCACCATCTCTAATTAGACCTAGAAAATATTTCATACTCACTACAACATATACTAGATAGGAGGTCATAAAAAACTTGAGAGAAGAAGTCACCTCATAAAGCTAGTGACAAATGGCATCACTAACCTATTTTCCCTAGAAGATCATCTGCTATTCCTCTTGATGACCTAAATGTAATGATACATCCACTCTTGAATTTTTTTTGATGTGGTCATCCCCTTAACTCTACTTAGAAGAGTGATCAAATCCCATACCTCCTCTAAGAATTTGTTGTGATAAATTTTTTTGGGCCATCTAAAAATGTTAGGCTAAGGAGTCTTGAGCCAGTGGGAATTGATGTGATTCATGCATTTATTATAATTTTTTTCATAATTTTCTTGGGTTGACCTCACAGTAAAATCTAAATACTCTTCTATGTCAAGGAGATGAAAGATCTTGTAAAAATACTCCTCATCAAGTAAGATGACAACTTTACCATCTATATCTTTAACTGATTTAGTTTACTTATCAAAATGGATAAAAACTATCAAGACAAACTCTAAATCTTGTGCTAAAATAGGGAATGCAACTACTAAGTAAATGTCACTATCCAAGGATGCTTTCATGTGTGGTGAAATTGGATCCTTGTTTAGTCTCTATAAGAATTATGTGATGTTCACATGACTAATTTCTATATCCTTTATCTGGTTCACATTGGATTTAACTATAGACAATGGGACCAATCCTTGGAATTTACATTTCATGGTTCTCTGAGTAGGAAAAACATCCATCATTGGTCAAGTAACTACATGAGAGCATTCAAATCCTTTAGAGTTAGTATCTTTTTATTATAGTAGGGAAAGTGTAGAAGTAGAGAAAAACTGTGCATGTGCATGTGCTTAGATATTATGTAGTTTGGAGAAAAATATCTAAACTACATGAATTTTTAATGGTTTGGGTGTAGTCCAAAGAAAATTCTTTGGGATACACCTCAGGTAGGTCTACAAGTGTAGTTTAGTTAATTTTCTCTAGACTACATGGTTTATTGTGTAATCTAGAGAAAATTCTCTGGATGACATAGGTTTAGAGGCAAAGTATGTTAGCCAAAGAATTTTCTATGGACTACAATAAAGTGTATATCAAATCCCTAAGGGATTGGGTGCACTTTGGAGAAAATTCTTTCAAGTACATCCATTTAAAGGATGGTCAAGTACTCTTTAGAGAAAATTCTCCGAAGTGCACTTGGTGGGTAAAAGACTATGTTGATCAAGGAAAATCTCTGAAACACATAGCATACTAAGAGAAAGTAGGGTTTTAGGGATGGGGTTTGAGAATCAACCATGAGATAAAACGAGGTTTACAAACACAACATGAGTTTAGACACAAAAAGGGATGGTAGTAATTTAAATAAAACATGGTGAGGTTAAGGGTCAGATGAAAATTTTAAAATATACAAGGAAGGTTAAAAAAGAAATGATACTTTATATAGGGTTTGAGGAAACATGATGTAGGGTTTAAAGAAAAATACTATGATTTTTATAGGATTTTCAAACACAAAATGGGTTTAAAATAAACTAATGAGGAAAAATAAAACTAGGGAAAAATAAAAAATAATAAAACTAGAAAGAAAAATATACCTACGATCTGTCAAAGGGGAAAAATATGGATGCAGGTTGGAGGGAGAATGAGGATGGGAAGGATGCACACAAGCAAAAAAATAGCAAAGGAAAGAGAAAAAATCAAAAGGTAAAAATAAATTAACCATGGTAAATATTTATATAACTAGCAGTAATTAATGATCTATTAATTACACACCATGGTGGGCCTGCATGTAAGGATGGATAAATTCTCTGACCTTGCATGTGATAGAGTAGACAAATTATCTACCCATGCATAAGGGGTGTAGTCTAAAGAAAATTCTCTAGATTACAAGATTTGTATAGTCCATAGAAAATTTTCTAGATTACAAAAGATGAAAAACTATAAAAAAAGACTAAATTTTTGAAGGAAGAATAAGGCAATGATTGGCCTCTTTTTATGTACCTAGAGCTCATGGTATATGATATGAATAAGTTTTGTAGGGGTTATCCCATGAATTGAGCCTGCTAAATTTGAGGATAACATATTATTTATTTTATTTTTACATCAATGGATTGAATCTATCAAATCAATCTAACTTTCTATGCATAAGATTAATATACAGTCACTCTGATCAACTTTGTATTTCTTTTTTAGGTCATCTTCAACCATAGGTAACTAGATCAATCCACTCAAATTAGTTCACTTCTTTACATATAGGTTTTCAAATAGTCAACCCAGTTGACTCTGTTAATAGGTTAAATATCTTCATCTACGTGACATGGCATAAAAAATATCAAATTCAAAATCTTCAAAATCATCAAATTCATTCTCACCATCTTAGTCATTTATTTCCTTTATTACAATCCTATTTTCATAGTTTTTAGTCTTTAAAACTATAACCCTAAAACAAACTAGGTCAACTAGCTCGACATAGCTATGTAGCTTACTTTCTTGTCCAAGAGACTAAGTTAATTAGTTTGACTATGTTTCTTTAGATCTTACTTTAATAGATAGAATTGCTTCTATTCTATACTATTTTCATACTTGGTTTTCTGAACCAACCCTATACTCTTCAAGCAAAGTAATTAACTCATATTGATATTAATTAAATAATCTTTCATTTTTGTTCTTGCTTACTTAAAGTAGCACACATAAACTAAATAAGAAGTTTTAATTTATGAATTTAGTCACACTATTTTTATTTTATATCACACACTTCCAAACAACATAATATCAAAAAATATTAAATAATCTATACCCAAGGTCTACCTACTTGGATTTCATCACCAAGGGGGAAGCCAATTCTATTTTTCAGCCAAATATAAATATGTGATTGATGTATATATTATTAAAGCACCTGACACCCTTATCACTATGATATTGTGAAGCGAGTGGGTAAGCCACAATATGAATCCAATACCATCATCAATATAGATCTCTTTCATCCTTAACTACCTAAAAACATCCTTAGATTGCTTTTTTAGTTCCTTTTTACAACCAAATCCATATCACGTCTATTTTTAAACATTATAATTTAAAACATTTAGGAATGATCACATAGATTATAATTTCTATTTGTTTACTTGCTCTTTGATAGTTGTATGTTGTATTGCAAAACTTGTATCATCTAACATTGATACAAGGTTTGTGTTGTGTGTCATAGCTTGATCAACTAGTTTGATCCAGTTACCTATGTGTTTATTTCAATTATTCTCAAAAGAACACTAGATCGTTTAGAGTCATAACTATCAAAATCTATCTTTATCTTCATAACATAGTTGACCCACTCGACTATGTACCATTCAATTTTTCTCTTCCATAAAGCACTATCATTCTGTTTGATCTAGTCTCTCATAGGTTGGTCTCTAGTGCTTCCCCATAGAATATAGTTGACTGATTCAACTATGCACTTTCCTAAATTTTTCTATTTCTCATTCTTCAAAACTCTATTGACCTAATTGACTCTATACCTCTTGGACAATATTGTTCTATATCTAGCTACATTTGTTCCTACTTTTCACCTTTACTTTTTGATCTTCAATTATTATTTAAAGCACTATGAAATCACCTATCAAAATATTTTTGGACAACCTTAATCCATTTAGATGATATATCAAATGTTATTTCCTTCTTACCATTTTTACCTAAGAGGATGTTCACCCTTGGTGGACTTTATCTCATCCCTCATATTTGGATTGAAACATGGTCCAATTACCCAAACTAATGACACTGATGGATTAGATCCATTTCACATTTCTCAATAGAACTCTCTCTTTAAATCACCTTATTATAATGTAGGGGATATTGACACAAGCTTAAATAATAACCCTATAGGAAATCATTTAAACACCAAAAAAATGTATAATGCAATCCTCCACCCAATAACCCATCCCCTAATACCAATTCAGGGAATGTTTCTCCTACCAATCCTAACAATCCACCTTAAAACACTAATAACCCCAATCCACTAATTAATACCACTCAAAATCTTGAAAGAATAGTGAAACAAATGAATATTATGTAAATAACTAATACTTCTCAAATGATGCAAATGTGACATCATTTATTGAACATGGCTAATCAACCTCCTATTTTTTTACCCCAAAATAACCAAAATTTTATCCCTTCACCTCTTAGAGATGTCATAGGAAATATCATTCCTAAACCCCCTATGCACAACAAGATGCTCCAAAATATTCAAAATGAACCTTTATCCCTGTTCATTATTTATATTGATATTATAAATATCTTTGAGAGTATCCTCATACTATAATTAATAAAAATCATGAAATAATAAGTTTATATAATTAACATAACACTTGAAAAGATTATATTGATCATAGGCAACTTCGTAGGGGCAACCTCGTTTGAGAAAGCTCAATACAATAAATTCATGGATTCCTTCATTGGTCTCAACACTTACATACTAAGTATAATCTAAGCAACTACTACTTTTGGTGAATGTGGGATAAAACAAAATGCTCACAAGATAACTTACAAAGCATATGCATCCATAACAAGTAATATATTAACAAATTAAAGAGAAGGTGTCACATGGGTTCCTAATAATCTCTCCAAACATTAAATATGATGGAACTAAAGACCCTACATCTTTCCTTAAATCATTTGGTAATATTTATAAAGAGTGTATTCAAACTAATACCTTTCCCAGTACTAAAATTTTAGTCAAAACATTCATAGGGGATATATTATAATGGTATAATAAACTCCCTCAACATTATATATGCCAATTCAAGGATTTATTCAATCCTTTAGTTAAATAATTTCAACACAATTATCTTCTTAAAAAATTTCTTAGCCATTTCATCAATGCTAAACAATCCCCTTCTGAATCAACTCATGATTACATTAAATGATAGAAATATTTGGATCATAAAGTTGATCATAACATGATTGATGATAAATTATTTAAAATTTTCATAACCACCTTAACACCTTCCATTCAATATAAGGTTCGTACATTTTCTCCCTAAACTATAAATGATGTCATTGATCAAGCTAAAAGACAAGACTTTCTTTTGAAATAGTTTGAGCCCAACACTAAAACCATCAAGGATCTTTCCAAAACTCCACTAATGTAATCATTGAAAATCCTCCTCAAACAAAACCATGAGTAGACAAAGTAGATAACCCCCAAGCTTCCCATGTACCCTTAACTATTCAATAAATAAAATAATTGGTAACTCCTTCTAAACCTTTCACTTATACCAACAATCCACTTACATGGTATGATCTTAACATATTTTGTTAGTTTTATGCCAATGTGGGTCATTCCCATGAAAAATGTCATGGGCTCACAAAATTTCTTGTTTCTTCTATATTAGGAGATATATTCAATCATGACACTATGATCAAAATATGTCATCATGATTATGTTAATGCCTCTCAAAAGAAATAAGTTACCAATCCTTCCTTCTCTAAACATCAAAAAACATTTTTTCCTTCCAACCCACAACATTCAAATGAGGATTTATGTGCAATTGATGTTGATTGTGACCAATATTATAAAATTTATCAATATGGTAATTCAACTAAAGTCAATTATCAATGTAAACCCACCCACAAAAATCATGTCAATAAGACAAAAAACCATCACTTGATGAGTAACTTCTCAAAGACCCCACTACCACTACCATACCTTCTAAAAAAATGAGGAACCACTCCCATAACTAGAACCTCAAACTACTTCTCTTTTTACCAAAAAAACATTTACCTTCCAAGCCTCATGTTGGTTATTCATATTATAAATCTCATTGGGATTTATTATAAGAGCTCAAATCAATGCCTTGTTAAAAAAAAACCCTCATGGAGTTAGTTCATACTTCTCCATATCACCACAAATTATTAATTCAAGAATTAAAAGACATTAAAGAACCACCTTCCTCTAAATTAGAACAACCTCTTCAAGTTCCTTCATTGAGAAAAGTACATACCATTAAAACCATTTATACTTATTCCAAACCTTCCATCAAATTCCTTGAAGAAGAAATGATTAACGATGAAATTATTTTTCAAGTCGATTATCCACCTTTTTTCATTAAACTCGATATTAATACCACCCTTATTCAAAAAGCCTCAATTGATGAAGGGTTGGGAATTAACCTAATTAAACTCATCTCATATGTCGAGGATTTGATCATGTAGACACCAAAATAGTGTCAACCCCCCTTGGTCCCTTTCTAAACATGCCTAACCCACACTTAATTAATTTAAAATAAGTTACTTATTTTAAATTAATCATCCTCTTTAAACACCCCACCTTGGATACCTCACCTTGGATACCTCGCATCACCCTATGACTAATCATAATTACCTAAGACCTAATTTTAACTCCCCCACTAATCCTCGCACCTATTAAACCGGCCTTTGGATCGTTTAACAATGACAACCAAACTTGCTAGATGGAAGAATGGGCAAAAGGCCAAAAATAGCCTTTTTTCCCATTCTCTAGCCACCGACGTCAGTCAACTGCCGATTGACACTGGTGGTATCATTGACGTCAATTGCTTAAAACTAGATTCTAACCTTGGCTCCTCCCCTGAATACGAATTCTCTTACTCCCAGGATTTGAATTCTCTTGCTCCTTGACTCTTTGTAGGCATCAACATTCTATCATCACTCTCTAGGCTAAGAAACTCTACATCAGTCACTCCACATCTGATTGAAACGTTACATGAGGTCTTCAGCATTAGCCATAATAGAAACAAGTCTTCTACACTCCTGGTTCTCCTTCAAGAGCTAAGTATTCTTCTGGTTTATATTTCAATATTCTTAGAGTGCATTGGTAATTATTCCATTAGCCATTTCTGAGTATTGTTGATAGCCAACCAACTTTCTTCCTGGAGAGGCTGAAAGGCCTCCCTCTCATTTTTGTTCTCTTTCCACCCCTGTCCTCTACCTGTCCCCTTTCCTAGACCATATTCATTGTCTTGCATCCCTACATAGACTCTCAAACTACCACAAACCATTATATTGACCAAAGACAAGACCCTCAGACCCGTCCAAAGTCTATTGCCCCTACTGACATTGGCAGCCTAATCAATGACAAAAACCTTGACCAACCGATGGCAGCAGCCTAATCGACATCGGCACCTTGACCAACCAATGCCAGTAGAACTACCGACGTCGGTGACTGTGATAGACTAATAGCAGAATATAGGTACACATTATCTCTATTTCTTTTGCTTAGTCTTTTATTATTTCTCTTTATCTAACATTATTTTTATCAACTATTGGACTGTCATCCCTCAAGGAAGTCTTTGCACTTCTGGGACCGAGCTTTGCTTGGGAGTCCACCATATATCTATCTAACATTTTCTTTTTTTAAGTCTTTCTTATCTACAGATGTCATCCTCCATACCTAAAGAGGAGTCCTTTAACATCTGGATATGGTGCGTAACTTCATTCGGGTATCATCTAACCCCTGACCATTATCTTTAGTTTCTTTCTTCCTTCTGAATGTAAACAAGCAAAAACTTATAGAAACATTTTGGCATGCTCGGTGGGACCCTGGGGTTTTCCTTAGGTTCATTTCTTTTAAAAGGAAACCATTCATATAGATGCATTAGATCTCTTCTTGCATCCCTCCTCTTCTTTCCTTTTCTTTCGAAAAGACACCATAAGCAGGAATTAAAAAGAATCTTTCTTTTTCTTCTTGTCCTTCTTACCTGCATCTAGAGTAGTAAAAATTCATGCTCTTAAACCTTTTCTTCACTTGTCTGCATATGAACAAACATTTCAATTTGGGATAAAAAATATATTGCATTTCATTTTTTCCTGAATGCACATTTAGCTCATCTAGTAACTTAAAACCACATTATGAATAAATCGTAGTGCACATATGTTACACATCCAGACCACAAGAACATCAAACTAAACATCTAAACATACTTGAGACAAGGCCCAACTAGGATTTCATCACCTAGCGGATACCTTACCCTTCATGGTAATCCCACTTGGACTTCACTACCAAAGGGAGAACCCACTCTGTTCTCTGGCAAAGTATAAACTCTAGGGGAAGTATATGTTGGCTAAGTGACCCAGCTTGTCTCTGAGCTCATGAAGTGAGGGGAGCTAGCTCCTAGCACCAGGCCACGTACGAAACCTAATATAGATTTTGAGCACCAAAAATTAACCCAAAACCAACCTTAGACTGCTTCTTCTAGTACCTGTTCTAAAAGCCCAACTTCCCAAACATATTCCTCTAAGGCATAAGACAACACAACTCTAAAATTTATTCTTAGGAATTTAATGTTTAGAGGCTACTTGTCTTCATCTATTTTTCTATTTTTATCTGGTTTTTTTTGAGCTGGTAAGGATGCATTATTTTGAGCTTCAAAAATAACTCAGAACTTTCTTCTTTCTTCCAAAAACTTTTAGTTCTATGAGTTTTTGGAAATCCATAGTAACTGACATCAGTTTTTTCACCAACATCGGCAACTATCTTCACCGACATCAGTTATCTGACTGACATCAGTTTTTCTACCGACGTTGATCACTGTCAAAAAAAAATAAATTCTCAAACAATAAGCTTAAACCCTGACCTTTTTGCTGTCAAAAATAAATTCTAGTTTTTTTAGGCTAAAACATATAGTTTTAATTACCTAAATCTATTTTGCCTTGGATGGTTTTGACACGTAGTCAAACCAAAACTCTTGTTGACCATGCAAGGAAACAACCACTCCCGCCTTCACCTTCTATATCAAGTCCCCAAATGAATTATAATTCAAAAACTCAATGTACTCCTCTCCAACCAAACCCAACTCAACCCCCTATTGTTCCCAAAGGGGACCAAGACTTTGAGAGGTTCCTTGACCTTAACGTCAAGGCTCTTCAACACTACCTCGCGAGAAGCCAAACATGAGATTCTTCAGGCAACATAGTTTATGGGATGCCAACTTCCTTAGTTGAAATGGAAATCATATCAATGGCCTCCGTAACCCAACCCATAGACACCCAAGCCATTGCCTCAATCAACAACCTGACCATGACCAATATTCAAAGTGTGGCCTCTCCTTTTGTTTTTGGACCTACCTCCATTGGGGTTTCTATACCCCCTCAACCACAAACCATTCAACAAAGTTCTACACTATTTCAAAACTTAATTGTCTCCATCCCACCTACTGTTGCACCCATAAACACAAGAGTAACTACCTACCCTTTGGCTAGTGTTGCCACCACCCAACCACCTCCAGCGACATCCAGTCAAATTCTTCCTTCTAGCTTTATGACACAACAACCCTTGACTTTAACATCAATCCCTATGATTAGTTACCAATATGTTGCACCTATACAAGTGTAACCAACTATGTCATATGCCCCTCCAAACACCTTCCAAATGCCTTGCAACCTAGGGGTTGCCCCACCTGTAAATCCATCAACCGATCTAATCAAGATGTTGATGGATAAGATGTCTAATCTTGAGACATCCATTTCAGGTTCAAGAAATGTTCTCTCATATGAACAAATTTGTAATGAACCTATTCATCCTTTAGTGCCAATCAGACCATATCCTAGTCAGTGGGAACTTCCCAAGTTTACTCACTTCCAGAGTAAAGAGGACCCACAGCAACATCTACAAGCATTTAGACACGCTTGTTACCTTATAACACATGATGATGCATTATTACTACACACATTTCCCATGTCACTTTTTGGCACTACCCTCGATTGGTATAGTTCTATTATCAGTCACTCTCTTTTCGCATTCACTCAACTAGCTCAACTTTTCTTTGACCACTTTTCAATCAACATCACCAAAAAGGTCTCTATCACGGACCTATACTTTATCAAACAATTCGATGATGAATCAATAGTTGATTTCGTTTCCCATTGGAGAGGCTTAATCAACCAAATCTCTTTTTATTTACCTCAACCAGAACTCATTGAGCTCTTCTCTAGAGCATGTGCTAAGCACATCTCATCTACTTTGTGGGTCCAAACATTTTGCACATTTGACGAAGCTTTTACCATGGCTAAGAAGCTTGAACTCCGTGCTATCGAAGAAAATAAAGTCAAATTACATAGTAAAAACCCCAACACAAAATCAAATGACCCTTCTTCCAAATCTTCTTCCTCTAATTCCAAATCTAAGGGGTCAGCAAATGTTGTTGTACTTAGATCATCATCATCGACCACAACTAACCAATTCAAACCTTCCACATGTCAAAGCATTACACGACAATTCCAAAAATGATACATACATCATCAATATACTCCTATAGGAGAATCATAAACATCTATGTTAGAGAAATTATTCAAACAAAGAGTCCTCAAACTCCCACAAATTTGACCAGCACCTCAATTTTATCCCTCACATGCCATCCCTACATGGTATAGGGAGAATGACTTTTACAATTATCACCGTGTCAAAGGCCATAACACAGACAATTGTAAAACCCTTAAGAATATCATTCAGGACATGTTAGATAAAGGTGACCTTGTCTTGGATAACCTGAATGTGCCACCTAACCAAAACATAGACATCTTTAGACAACCTTTCCCTAACCATTCCCCTAGTCAAAATAATATTCAGACCATGGCCAAAGACCCCCAAGAGCATAATATATGCATGGTCGATATGGTTTTGCCTTTCATCCCTAACCAACCTCTTCGACAAAATGAAAAAGTTAGTCAACCTATCCCTCCACCACAAGAAGAAGAGCCTTCTTCTCCTATTTCTCCTTCACAAGTGGAAGAACCTTCTTCTCCTATTGGTTCTCCATCAACCTCTCTTATATTGGAGGATGCTTTGACCATACCAACACCACTAGCCCCACCTTCATCCTTCCTACTACCAATGGAGGACCATACCTTTCCTGCTCTTCAACCACAAGTAGAAGGTACAATCATCCTTATACTCTTTCCTCTCAAAGAACCCCATTCTCCAATTCCTTCTCCACTAAGAGAAGAACCTGTCTCTTCACCTACTTCAATCGAAGATGATCCAGTAATGGCTCTATCACGCCTTTGGCCTGAGATCACTGCATCTAACACATTTTCTGTCTCACAACCACCCACATCTTCTAAAAAACCAAAACCTCATCTAACATCTTCAAAACCATTCTCTCAACTGGCTGAAAACTTAAGATTTCTCCATTTAAGGAACTTAGAGCACGAGGCATTGTGGGAGTGACTTAAAGCTCCTTATCTTACACAATCCATCTCATCTCGTACTGGCGACCCTATTTTGACAAAATCTCCCAAAGTCTCCAACGAGGACTAGGCTTCTACCTCCAAATCTTCAGAAGCTCAATCGTCCACATCCAAACTTAAAACCTCAAAAACATCCACCATACCAAAACCAGTTAAATCCCTCAGTGTTCACCCTATATCTAACCTCGCTCACCCATAAGTGAAGGTAGATTTGAATCTCACCTCCCATAATAGTAGTCCTCACACCGTATTAAATAAGGCTACTAAACCACGTCGAAGAACTCCTCCTCCACCATCATCATTACCCTCCATTTTGGGCCCACATCCTTCTACCTTAATAGGAGTGCTCCCTACTCCAACACCTAACAAAAACAAGTTGCCTCCATTACTCTCTTTACCCACCAAAAACATACCTCCTCTAAAAAATTTGGTACCCCTCACAAAGAAAGTGTCGTCTACACGAGTGGCCACACCACCAACCCAAAAGGTGGTACGAAAATCTCTCTCAACAACTCCCAAACAAAAGTCACCAACACCTAGCATAGACCCCTTAGTAGGTTCATATGCTTTGATACTACACCTACTTTTTCAAACTTCTAACATCACTCTTCCACCTATTAAACCATTTCAACCTCTCGAACCAAAACTATCTTGGTTTGATGACACTAAAATCTGCCTATATCATCACACACTTAGACATGACACTAAAAATTGTTGTGCCCTCAAGGTTGTCATTCACCAATACATGGAAAAGGACACCCTTCCTTTTGAGGATACTGTCAATGAATCTTCAACACCATCTAATGTCTCTCCAACCTCTCCACCTTCATCAGAATCCCACCATCAGACTATGGTCCCTTTACCTCCTTCACCCCCTTTATTTGAGATTAACACCATTCATGTGGCCACTAGGTCACAAACTTTAAAAGATAAAGAAAAAGAGAAAGTTGCTATTCTTTGGACCTACCCATTTGTCAAACCTACTCAACCACCAAAACCCAAGATTTCTATCTTGGGTACATCCCAACCCACTCCTTTGGAGGCAATCCATGATTCTATGGTGAAACAACTTCACCAAACTCTTGTGAAGATTAATTTATATGACCTCATTCAAATCTCTCCACAACATCGTTAAGCTTTAATCAAATATTTATAGGTAGTAGAGGTCCAACCCAAGGACCCCCAACCACTAGCTGCCTTAGTCCAATCATTACCCACTGTTGCCTCTATTACCTTTAGTGATTCTAAAATTCCTACCTCCAACTTGGAAGATTAGGATGCTACCCTTTTCATCATAGCCTATGTTGATCAAACTCATGTTAAGTGAGTTATGATTGATGGGGGTGCTAGCATCAATATCATTTCCACCCATGCCTATGACCAATTAGCCCTCCCAAATAATTGTGTGTCAAAGACTGACGTAATTCTTTGATCTTTTAATGACACCACTGCCACTACCATTGGCACCATCATCTTACATATTCGTGTTGGTCCATGAATAATCCCAGAGCTCTTCTACATCATTGAGGGATAGTTCCAATACAACATGTTATTAAGATGACGTTGGATTTGTGCCATGGCCTGTGTCCCTTCTACATTACACCGTTGTGTCAAATTTAAACACGATGGTCAAGTTCATGTCATTCTCGTAGACCCCTCCCCTTTCAAGACATGAAACACAACTTATCAACCCAACGATGTTCTCATTCCTTTAAAAAAATTGACCTAAACACCACCTCCACCTGTAAAAGCTTTAACAAGTATGCAAATGGCGGTTACACCTACACCACCTCCTCAAGTGACAACAAAAGACCCTATGAAAGATACCTTCCAACATCTTTCACTTGGGGAGTATCATTCGCTCACCTTGGACATGTTCTAGAATCCTCAAGAGTATGGACAACTTCATCACAATCCTAGTTAAGACCATCATATCAGAATGGTCATCCCTTATGGTCCTCCCAATCTTCAAACAAATCTCATCTATGGAGGGCTATATCAAGCTCCCACTAATGGGAATCCTCTTTCATCACCCCAACTATTTATGTCTAACTTCTCTTTTCTTGGCAACCCAAAATTTGCTCATACCTATCTTTATAGGTGTGCATGGAAGGGCTTTGGCTTCGGGCACTGTGAACAAGGCTCCCACCAGCCCGTCGAACCACCAAATGACGAGGCCATAAAGAATGCTAAGAAGCAACATGGCCTAGGTTTTGAAGAACCTACTGAAACTTCTAGAAACCCTCACCCTGAACCTATCATAGAACAATCACCGCCAAACTCACCTATTCCCCCATCTTCACCTACAAAGTCAGTGGTTTCCATCCCTCCTATTTTTTTGCATAAACGCCATTCGCTTGGAACCCCTAACCTATCAACTAGGTGGGGTATCCAGGTCTCTCCCTCTCATTTATCTAAACATGATAGATGATGAATTTGCTACCATCAACATTGTCTAATGCATAGGCAATGATGTTATTCTCACCTACATGGGTGCAGATGACTCCTTCATTCAATGATCACTTCCTTAAAAAATGTAGGTTATATTAAATGAATTGACCATTGACATTAACCTGCCATCTTCTGATGTTATTCATGTTTTAAAGATTGGTCAATCTTTGGACACCTAAGCACAACTTGACTATACCAAATTCCTTTCCAACCATAGCAAAGCCTTTGGTTGGACCTATAGTGATATACCTAGTGTCAACCCTAACATTGTCATTCATAACATCGTCACAAACCTAGAAGCTAAGCCTGTCAAGCAAAAGCTTTGCAAGATGCATCCTCACATTGCACTCCTTATCAAAGAGGAGCTTTAGTGTCTTTTCTCTATCTCCTTTATCCAACCCATTGATTATTTGCAATGGGTGTCAAATATCATCCCAGTCACCAAAGCAACTAGGGGGATCTGAATCTGTACTAACTATCATGACCTTAACCAAGCATTGACCAAGCATCAACCAACTTCTTAATCATTTCCAACACGAAAATAAATAAACGAGGCAAGTTTGCTCCTAATGGCTCAAACCTTATATCATAACACACAAGTATGGATCAGGAACTTATCATTTGTCTTCTCTTGAAGGCTGGCCAGAACCTGAGCCCCTTAATACCTTACATCTGCGACCATTCTACTATTGATCAGGTGCTCATTCACTTGATATTTAACTTGAGCTCATCCCTTGAGAAATCCCTGTCATCATCATTCCTATTCCTCTCAACCCTCAACCCTCCAAACATTAGTCAACCCTTTTGTCAAGCATGAATGCTTTGTCCTAATAAAAGGGAAACCCTTAAACCTCTATAGTCAAGTCCATGACCAAAGTCTAGTCCAGAACAAAAAAAAAATTGGGATGCCTATTCAAGGGTCATAAAACTATAAATGTAGATTGCTCCCTCGAAGAACATCTACATAATTGTTGTAATTGATAGACTTCTCCCTTGAAGGACAGCTATTCAAAGACATTTAACTATACAAAGCAAAATATATACCAATCCCTTGAAGGATGGCTATACCCAAATCTTGCTACACATAGCACTCTCTCAAAAGCTTTTCACATTGATCAGCTTCACATATGACCACAAAACAAAACAACATCCCCATGTAGACTTCCCACATCGATCAGTCTACCAAAAAAAAAATTGACTGACAAACTATTAAGTCATGGACTTGCCTATAGTCGTTCTCAGGGTCACCTATAAAGGGGGCAAAGTTATCCTTGCTAAAAAGGGTTATACTATCCTCCCATCTCACATAATCAAACCTATTACCCCAACATACCCAAGGGATTTTGAGCTCACATAACATCAAGTGATTTGAATACTTCTCTAACACAAACAATGGTCAATAATGTAATGCATGTACGGGGCTTTTGTTTCCACAAGCCTTATCTATGCTATCATTATGGTCCTTGTCAATGAAAGAGCAACGCGCCTTTCACTTCTTCACACTTTGGTCACATACAACCAAATCATTTTCTTCCAAACCAACCTAACCAAACCAACCAAACTTTTTTTCGACCACTAACATTATCATATTCACACTAGTTTCTATGGAAACCAATACACATGGAAACTATCGACCACATAATTTATGTCAAGCATAAACCATTACTTGCTGAAGCATAAACATCCTCATTTCATTTCTAGCCTACACCCATCACTAATATGGAAACTTGCTAGGGATGAAAAACCACATAACCAATGTATAGAATACACCATCACATAATATAGAAAAGGCTATAACATCATCCTACCCTTCATCATTTCAAGCATGTACCATCACACATATGGGAAGTGCTAATCCATTAACATGACCAAACCAACCTATCAACCACTTTGACCCTTCCTCCTTTTTGGGAGAACTACATTGGCCTGAGGCCCTTACAATAGGGGCTATGTAGGCAGCACTCAGTTGACATGGGGTCTTTTGAGGTTAGCTCGGCCATTCCTTCGCCTGTCCATCTCATGGACCAACTATCTATACCAACCCAAAATCATGACCAAACAACCAGCCTTGACACTATACAAGTCACCCTAGATTTCTCATGGGGCACACTTGAGATGACTTATATCTCAGCCTGACTCGACCAATGACCTTGGAGATCATGACTATCTCCTCAGACCATGACAATTTTTGAGACAACTTTGCCTTAGTTATTTTGATTGCATATATGCTACCTCATGAATAGTTAGCAAAATTGTATGCACACCACATTACGACCCTCACAAGTATTGGATCACGAGCAAGTTGATCCCCACTACTTGTGACATTTTTGTGTTTTCCAGGAGCACTTCTTGAGTCTGAGATACTTGGAACATGACGACCATTGGAGCTATAGCTTTGATCATTTAACCCAATCAGCTATGACTAAATGCTGGGGACCAATTATTTCAATTTTATCACTCCTTAACCTTGACTTACAACAATTTGACCTACCTATCATGTGAAGTGGTATACACGTAATCTCAATTATTACAGTGTTCACACTCACGCTTTACCATATCCATCCACTACCTATCAAATCAACACTCGATATCAGGTTACCTTGACTCAACTCCCACTTTAAGGGGGAATACCTCATCCCTTACTAAGAGCAACCTACACCTCATCCCTTACCTAGAGCAACCTACACCTCATCCCATACCTAGGGCAACTTACTCCTATTTTTGTCCTGCAGTTTGTTAGAACAACCAACAAGACAAAAAGGGGAAAATGTAGACACCAAAATAGTGTCAACCCCCCTTGGTCCCTTTCTAAACATGCCTAACCCAAACTTAATTAATTTAAAATAAATTACTTATTTTAAATTAATCATCCTCTTTAAACACCCCACCTTGGTTACCTCGCATCACCCTATGACTAATCATAATTACCTAAGACCTAATTTCAAATCCCCCACTAATCCTCATGCCTATTAAACCCACCTTTAGACCATTTAACAATGACAGCCAAACTTGGCAGTTGGAAGAATGGGCAAAAGGCCAAAAATAGCCTTTTTCCCTATTCTCTAGCCATCGACATCGATCAACTGTCGACTGACGTCAGTGGTATCGCCAACGTCGATTGCTTAAAACCAAATTCTAACCTCAGCTCCTCCCCTGAATATGAATTCTCTTGCTCCCAGGATTTGAATTCTCTTGCTCCTCAAATCTTTGCAAGCATTAGCATTCTATCATCACTCTCTAGGCTAAGAAACTCTACATTAGTCACTCCACATCTGATTAAAATGTTGCATGAGGTCTTTGGCATCAGTCATAACGGAAACAAGTTTTCTACACTCCTAGTTCTCCTCCAAGAGCTAAGTATTCTTCTAGTTTATATTTTAGTATTCTTAGAGTGCATTGGTAATTAGTCCATTAGCCATTTCTAATTACTATTGATAGCCAACCAACTTTCTTCTTGGAGAGGCTGAAAGGCCTCCCTCTTATTTTTATTCTCTTTCCACCCTTGTCCTCTACCTGGCTCCTTTCCTAGACCATATTCATTGTCTTGCATCCCTGCATAGACTCTAAGACTACCACATACCATTATGTTGACCAAAGACAAGACCCTCAGACCCGTCTAAAGTCTATTGCCCCTACTGACGTCAGTAGCCTAATCGACGATGGCGACCTTGACCAACTGACAACAGCAGCCTAACTGACATCGGCACCTTGACCAACTGATGTCAGCAAAACTACTGATGTCAATGACTATGACAGACCAACAACAAAATATAGGTATACATTATCTCTATTTCTTTTGCTTAGTCTTTCATTATTTCTCTTTATCTGACATTCTTTTTATCAACTAGTAGACTGTCATCCCTAAAGGAAGTCTTTGCACTTCTGGGATAGAGCTTTGCTTGGCAGTCCACCATATATCTATCTAACATTTTCTTTATTTAAGTCTTTCTTATTTACAGGTGTCATCCTCCATAGCCAAAGAGGAGTCCCTTCAACATCTGAATATGGTGCACAACTTCATCCGGGTATCATCTAACCCCTGACCATTATCTTTAGTTTTTTTCTTCCTTCTGAATGTAAACAAGCAAAAAATTATAGAAACACAACCAACCCCAACTCAACTCCCTATTTTTTCTGAAGGGGACCAAGACTTTGAAAGGTTCCTTAACCTCAATGTCAAGGCTCTTCGGCACTATCTCATGAGAAGTCAAACGTGAGATCCTTTAGGCAACCTAGTTTATGGGATGCCAACTTCTTTAGTTGAAATGGTAATCATATCAATAGCCTCCGTAACCCAACCCATGGTCACCTAGGCCATTGCCTCAACTAACAACCCAACCATGACCAATCTTCAAAGTGTGGTCTCTCCTTTTGTTTTTGGGCCTACCTCCATTGGGGTTTCTGTACTACCTCAACCACAAACCACTCAACAAAGTTCTACACCATTCCAAAACTTAATTGTCTCCATCCCACCTACCCTTGCACCCATAAACACAAGAGTAACTACCTACCCTTTAGCTAGTGTTGCCACCATCCAACCACCTCTGGCAGCATCCAGTCAAATTCTGCCTTCTAGCTTATGACATAACCACCCTTGACTTCAACATCTATCCCTATGACTAGTTACCAATATGTTGCACCTATACAAGCACAACCAACTATGTCATACACCCCTCCAAACACCTTCCAAATGACTTACAACCTAGGAGGTGCCCCACCTACAAATCCATCAACCAATCTAATCAAGATGTTGATGGACAAGATGTCTAATCTTGAGACATCCATTTTGGGTTTAAGAAATGTTCTCTCATATGAACAAATTTGTAATGAACCTATTCATCCTTTAGTCCCAATCCGACCATATCCTAGTCAATGGGAACTTCCCAAGTTTACTTGATTTTAGAGTAAAGAGGACCCACAACAACATCTACGAGCGTTTAAACACGCTTGTTACCTTATAGCACATGATGATGCATTATTACTATGCACATTTCCCATGTCGCTTTTTGGTGCTGCCCTCGATTGGTATAGTTCTATTACCAGTCACTCTCTTTTTACATTCACTCAACTAGCTCAACTTTTCCTTGACCACTTTTCAATCAACATCACCAAAAAGGTCTCCATCACGGACCTATACTCTATCAGATAATTTGACGATGAATCAATAGCTAATTTTGTTGCTCGATGGAGAGGCTTAATCAACTAACTCTCATTTTCTTTACCTCAACCTGAGCTCATTGAGCTCTTTTCATTAGCATGTGCCAAACATATCTCATCTACTTTGTAGGTCCAGACATTCCGCACATTTGATGAAGCTTTCACTATGGCTAGAAAGCTTGAACTCAGTGCTGTCGAAGAAAATAAAATCAAATTGCATAGTAAAAACCCCAATGCAAAATCAAATGACCCTTCCTCCAAATCTTCTTCTTCTAATTCCAAATTTAAGGGGTCAGCAAATGCTATGGTACTTAGATCATCATCATCAACCACAACTAACCAATCCAAACCTTCTACATCTCAAAGCATTACACAAAAATTCCAACAATGATACATACAGTGTTGATACACTCCTATAAGAGAATCATATGCATCCATGTTGGACAAACTAGTCAAATAAGGAGTCCTCAACCTCCCCCAAATTTGACCACCACCTCAATTTGATCCCTTGCATGCCATCGCTGCATAGTATAGGGAGAATGACTTCTGCAATTATCACCGTGTCAAAGGCCATGCCACAGACAATTGTAAAACCCTTAAGAATATCATTCAGGACATGTTAGATAAAGGTGACCTTGTCTTGGATAACCCAAATGTGCCACCTAACCAAAACATAGACATCTTTAGACAACCTTTCCCCAACCATTCCCCTAGTCAAAATAACATTCAGACCATGGCCGAAGACCCCCAAGAGCGTAATATATGCACGGTTGATATGGTTTCACCTTTCATCCCTAACCAACCTCTTCCACAAACTGAAGAAGTTAGTCAACCTATCCCTTCACTAGAGGAAGAAGAGCCTTCTTCTCTTATTTCTCCTTCACAGGTGGAAGAACCTTCTTCTCCTATTGGTTTTCCATCGACCTCTCTTATATTGGAGGATGCTTTGACCATACCAACGCCACTAGCCCCACCTTCATCCTTCCTACTACAAATGGAGGACCATACTTTTCCTACTCTTTAACCATAAGTAAAAGGTACAATCATCCCTATACTCTTTCCTCTCAAAGAACTCCATTCTCCAATTCCTTCTCCATCGAGAGAAGAACCTGTCTCTTCACCTACTTCAATTGAAGACGATCCAATAGTGGCTCTCTCACACCTTTGGCCTGATATTTCTACATCTAACACATTTTTGGTCTCACAACCACCCACATCTTCTAGAAAACCAAAGCCTCATCTAACATCTTCAAAACCGTTCTCTCGACTGGCTGAAAACTTAGGATTTCTCCATTCGAGGAACTTAGAACATGAGGCATTATGGGAGTGACTCAAGGCTCCTTATCTTACACAATCCATCTCATCTCATACTGGTGACCCTCCTTCAACAAAATCTCCCAAAGTCTCCAATGAGGACCAAGCTTCTACCTCTAAATCTTTAGAAGCTCAACCATCCACATCTGGACCTAAAACCTCACAAACATCCACCATACCAAAAATGGTTAAATCCCTCGGTGTTCACCCCATATCTAACCTCACTCACCCACAAGTGAAGGTAGATTTGAATCTCACCTCTCATAATATAGTCCTCACACCATATTAAAGAAGGCTACTAAACCATGTCAGAGAACTCCTCCACCATCATCATTGCCCTCCATTTTGGGCCCACATCCTTCTACCTCAATAGGAGTGCTCCCTACTCCAACACCTAACAAAAACAAGTTGCCTCCATTACTCCCTTTACCCACCAAAAACATACCTCCTCTGAAAAATTTGGCACCCCTCACAAAGAAAGTGTCATTTACATGAGTGGCAACACCACCAACCTAAAAGGTGGTACAAAAATCTCTCTCAATAACTCCCAAACAAAAGTCATCAACACCTAGCATGGACCCCTTAGTAGGTTCATATGATTTGATACTATGCTAACTTTTGCAAACTTATAACATCACTCTTCCACCTATTAAACCATTTCAACCTCTCAGACCAAAACTATCTTGGTTCGATGACACTAAAATCTGCCTATATCATCACACACCTAGACATGACACTAAAAATTGTTGTGCCCTCAAGGTTGTCATTCACCAATACATGGAAAAGGACACCCTTCCTTTTGAGGATACTGTCAATGAATCTTCAACACCATCTAATGTCTCTCCAACCTCTCCACCTTCATCAGAATCCCACCATCAGACTATGGTCCCTTTACCTCCTTCACCCCCTTTATTTGAGATTAACACCATTCATGTGGCCACTAGGTCACAAACTTTAAAGGATAAAGCAAAAGAGAAAGTTGCTATTCCTTGGATGTACCCATTTGTCAAACCTGCTCAACCACCAAAACCCAAGATTTATCTCTTGTGTACATCCCAACCCACTCCTTCGGAGGCAATCCATGATTCTATGGTGAAACAGCTTCACCAAACTCCCATGAAGATGACTCTATATGACCTCATTCAAAGCTCTCCACAACATTGTCAAGCTTTAATCAAAGCTTTACAGGTAGTAGAGGTCCAACACAAGGATCCCCAACCATTAGCTGCCTTAGTCCAATCATTACCCACCATTGCCTCTATTACCTTTAGTGATTCTAAAATTCCTACCTCCAACTTGGAAGATTAGGATGCTACCCTTTTCATCATAGCCTATGTTGATCAAACTCACATTAAGTGAGTTATTATTGATGGGGGTGCTAGCATCAATATCATTTCCACCCATGCCTATGACCAATTAGCCCTCCCAAAGAATTGTGTGTCAAAGACTGATGCAATTCTTCGATCTTTTAATGACACCACTACCACTTCCATTAGAACCATCATCTTATATATTCATGTTGGTCCACAAGCAATCCCAGAGCTCTTCTACATCATCAAGGGAGAGTTTCAATACAACATGTTATTAGGATGACCTTGGATTTGTGCCATGGCTTGTGTCCCTTCTACATTACACCATTGTGTCAAATTTGAACACGACAGTCAAGTCCATGTCATTCCCGCAAAACCCCTCCCCTTTCAAGACATGCAACACAACTTATCGACCCAATGATGTTCTCATTCCTTTAAAAACATTGACCCAAACACTACCTCCACCCGCAGAAGCTTCAACAAGTATGCAAACGGTAGTTACACCTACACCACCTCCTCAAGTGACAACAAAAGACCCTATGGAAGATACCTTCCAATGTCTTTCACTTGGGGATTATCATTTACTCACCTTGGACATGTTCTATACTCCTCAAGAGTATGGACAACTTCATCACAATCCTAGCTATGACCATTGTATTAAAATGGTCATCCCTTATGGTCCTCCCAATCTTCAAACAAATCTCATCTATGGAGGGCTAGATCAAGCTCCCACTAATGGGAATCCTCTTTCATCACCCCAACTATTTATGTCTAACTTCTCTTTTCTTGGCAACCCAAACTTTGCTCATACCTATCTTTATAGGTGTGCATGGAAGGGCTTTGGCTTTGGGCGCTATGAACAAGGTTCCCACTAGCCCATCGAACCACCAAATGACGAGGCCATAAAGAATGCCAAGTAAAGACATGGCATGGGTTTTGAAGAACCTACTAAAAACCCTCGCCCTGAACCTACCATAGAAAAATCACCTCCAAACTCACCTATTTCCCCATCTTCACCTATGGAGTCAGTGGTTTCCATCCCTCCTAGTTTTTTTTTGCATAAACTTCATTCACTTGGAACCCCTAACCTATCAACTAGGTGGGGCATCCAGATCTCTCCCTCTCATTTATCCAAACATGATACATGATGAATTTGCTACCATCAACACTGTCTAATGCATAGATGATGATGCCATTCTCACCTACATGGATGCAGATGACTACTTCTTTCAACGATCGCTTCCTTCAGAAATGCAGGTTATGTTAAATGAATCGACCATTGAAATTAACCTGCCATCTTTCAATGTTCCTCACGTTTTAAAGATTGGTCAATCTTTGGATGCCCAAACACAAATTGACTATACCAAATTCTTTTTTGACCATAACAAAGCCTTTGCTTGGACCTATAGAGATATGCCCAGCATCAACCCTAACATTATCATTCATAACATCATCACAAACCTAGAAGCTAAGCCTATCAGACAAAAGCTTTGCAAGATGCATCCTTGCATTTCACTCCTTGTCAAAGAGGAGCTTCAACATCTTTTCTCCATCTCCTTTATCCAACCCATTGATTATCCGCAATGGGTTTCAAATATCATCCCTGTCACCAAAGCAACTGGGGGGATCCAAATCTGTACTGACTATCACAACCTTAACCAAGCATCAACCAACTTCTTAATCATCTCCAACATGAAAAGAAGTAAACGAGACAAGTTTGCTACTAATTGTCTCAGACCTTATATCATAACACACAAGTATGGATCAGGAACTTATCGTCTATCTTCTCTTGAAGGCCGGCTAGAACCTGAGCCTCTTAATGCCTTGCATCTGTGACCATTCTACTATTAATTAGGTGCTCATTCACTTGATATTTAACTTGAGCTCATCCCTTGAGCAATCCCCATCATCCTCATTCCTATTCCTCTCCATATCACCACAAATTCTTCATTCAAGAATTAAAAGACATTAAAGAACCACCTTCCTTTGAATTAGAACAACCTCTTCAAGTTCCTTCATTGAGAAAAGTACATACCATTAAAACCATTTATACTTATTCCAAACCTTCCATTGAATTCTTTGAAGAAGAAATGATTAACGATGAAATTATTTTTCAAGTCGATGATCCACCTTTTTTCATTAAACTCGATATTAATACCACCCTTATTCAAAAATCCTTAATTGATGAAGGGTTGGGAATTAATGTTAGTTCATACTTCTCCATATCACCACAAATTCTTAATTCAAGAATTAAAAGACATTAAAGAACCACCTTCCTTTGAATTATAACAACCTCTTCAAGTTCCTTCATTGATAAAAGTACATACCATTAAAACCATTTATACTTATTCCAAACCTTCCATCAAATTCCTTGAAGAAGAAATGATTAACGATGAAATTATTTTTCAAGTCGATGATCCACCTTTTTTCATTAAACTAGATATTAATACCACCCTTATTCAAAAAGCCTTAATTGATGAAGGGTTGGGAATTAATGTTACCTCCATTTGATTAATTCAAAAAATTGGGTATACCAAAGATCACCTAATTAAACTCATCTCATATGTCAAGGATTTGATATAATAAATAAAAAACCACTTGGTCATATTTATATCCCCCTCAATATTAGACCCAAGACCATACATACCAAGCTCATGGTTCTTAACTTACCAATATCCTATAATATACTCCTAAGTCACCCATGGACACACCACATGAGGGATATTACCTCTTCACGTAGTTAATGTATTAAATTTATCCATAATGACAAAAATTATAAACATGAAGTCAAATATAATCCATGGAGTATTTAACTACCCACCCCAAATATCATTATCAGATCCAAACCATTCCATAATTAATAGTGCACGTCTATATGAATCCATTAACATGAATCTGGCTTTACAAGTCACTCTTTTTTATTCTAATGATGATGATCCAAATGAAATATAAAACACTTGAAATACTACTAAGTTACCTCTTTATTTATCAAAGTGGATTCCTCCTTTATTACCACAAGATCACACCATCCCTCTAGTCGATAAGATCATTAAACTTCCACCGCCATGTAATGCACATGAAGCTTTTTACATAGAAGATGACTTTACATGTAATAAATATGGAGTAACAAGATTATTTAAAATAATTTTAAAAATTTCACCCTATAAATTTATTGATATAGGTACATCTAATTTTGATTCTACCCTAGATACAAATGCATGCACTATTTCCCACACCTATTATGACAACTATATTATGGGTCAGGCTCAATCACAAGATTTGGACATACAAAACTATCAATAAACATTAGAAAAGTAACATGAATTCAACTATGATGTCCATGTTATTAATTTATCAACTCATAGTGAATTAAAAAATAAAGGTCATGTATCTCCCATTAATCCACCACTTCTTGATACCCCTTGGGTAGTTGAACAAATCTTAACTCTAGAAAATTTAGAAATTTTGGAATCATCTATACCTTATATATCACCAACTAATATAAAAAATTTCATTCCTTCCCATGATCTTGTATATATCACTAAGGCTACCCACCTCATTTAAATTTAACTTCCATAAATGACATAACCTAACACACCTATTACCAATATGGTTGATTCGAATCAACCTCCACCAATAATTCCACCTACACCTAAAATTACCCTTGATGTTAAATACATAGATGTAAAATAAATGCATTATAAATATGATTAACATGGTGATAAAATAATTAATATTGAATTATATGTGGAATACTATGGACACTTACCCATACTCCCTAGTGATGAAGCCATACTTGAGTTAATCTATGCTAAAGAACCTCAACTTCCATGGTAACATCATAAACTTGAAAACTTTAAATGAAAATATCCTCATTTTAATAATTTCATTTTTAGTGTGGACCCTAAAAAAAATCATATTTATTCTCTTCCTAATTCTCCATATCATTTCCAAGATGGAATTACTATGCTAATTAAAGAAATAACAAGAATAAAATGCAATACACCATCATGTCCTAGACCCATCATTATCTTTATAGAATTCATTCCAATAGAGGATGATAAATGTATCTTATTCGTAGATACTTATCATGAAACCTTTGCTTATTCATATGAGGATATGCCATGAATTGCCCCTAGTATTTTTTTAAATAACATCATCACTTACCCAGATGAAAAACTTGTTTGATAAAAACAACAAAAATTTCCACCTAAAATTTCCACTTTATGTCATAAAGAAATTATTAAAATTGTGGATGCCAAGTTTATCAAACCTATTGACTATTCTGAATGGGTATAAAATATTTTTCCCATTCATAAAAAATCACCATGTTCATTCATATATGCACTGATCTCTATAATATTAACCCCACATGTCCAAAAGATAATTTCCCATTACTTTCAATATATGCCATCATAGATTCAACTACAAGATATGAAATGTTATCACTTATGGATGGTTTTTTAGGATATAATAAAATTCACATATCCCCTAAATACCAACACAAAGAAAAATTATTATGGAATGGGGCACCTATTGCTATGTCAAAATACCTTTCATATTGAAAAATTCTAGAGCCACTTATCAATGTGCCATGACTCACATTTTACATGATCTTATACATAATATAGTGTAAACCTCTATTGAAGACCTCATTGACAAATCTAAGAGTGACATAATGCACCTCACTAATCTAGCTATCATTTTTTATTGATTAATCAAATAAAAAGTTAGACTTAACCCATACAAGTGTGTCTTTAGTGTCATATATAGTAAACTTTTAGGGTTCCTAGTGTCTTTTTATGGCATTGATGTCAATCCTACCAAAATAAATTCAATAGTCAACATGCACATTCCTCATTCCATTATATACATTCACACTTACCTTGGAAATATTGGGGCAATCTGATAGTTTGTCCTAGAAATGGATTACCATATCTAATCTATTAATTACCTTCTCAAAAAAGGTAATACTCTAGAATGGATAGATTCATTTCATAAATATTTTGTTAACATGAAAGAATATTTTATCCATCCTCCCACCTTTTGACTACTTTAAAATGACCAAAATTTAATATTATACACCTCTTATATCCCCATATTAGTTGGGGTAATGCTTTCCCAACAAGATGATACCAGTAGATATTATGATATTCACTACATTAGTCAAGGCCTCATTCATTACAAAAATAGTTATACTAAAGTAGAATGTGATTACCTGGGTATCTACTTCACAGCTAAAAAGCTCCATCACTATATGTTTTATCAAATTAATTATGTCATTGTCCACTCTGATCCATTTCATCATTTTTTATCCAAAGCATTTCTACCTAGAGATAGAATTGGAAAATGGATGGTCCTCTTAATGGAATTTAACCTTTGAATTGTCATACAAAAATATATCAAAGGGAAACTTATCACCAACCAAATTTTAATGGCACCTATAACAACTATAAATCAAATTTAGGATAATCTCCCCAATGACAACATTATTTAAATTTAAGGTATTAACTAGGTTATCTCCCTTAAAGACTATTTAAATAATTTCACTTCTGATTTAGAGGCAGATAATCATGAAAATACCAATATCATTATTGATACTACTAAATCAAAAGTAGTTATCAAAGAGCTCCCTAAAGTTACCATTGATTTGTATGAATATAGTTATACCCTCTAATTTGATGGAGCCAAATGCCTCCAAGGAGCTGGGGAAGGTTGTATTATAACAAACCCAAATGGTTAGATCATCCCTTTGGCATTTATATTAAATTTTGATGTTAACAATAACATGGCCATATTTTAATCTCTCATCTTAATAGGTGTGAAAGAAACACTTTACTTGGATATCCCATATCTACATGATTTAGGTGACTCAAAAATTATCTGTCACTAGGTTGATGGTGATTATCAATTTAAAAGTGAAAACTTAATTACATGTCATCAAATGGAAATAATACTTTCCAAAGAGTTTACTTTTTTTTACCATTGAGCCAATTCCAAAAGAATAAAATTTCATAGTTAATTTTCTTGATTCTTCAACATCTCTATTTCATCCTCATCAAGTACTTAATAATTCCCAATTTCTTATCCAAAATAATAAAATCACCTTCTTCTATCCAACCAAATGGTTCACTTATTTATCACATTGAAGTTGTCACCATTTGACAAAGCCCATGGTATAAAAACATAATCCTATTCCTTGAACATCAAGCCTATCCTCTAATTATAGATTCTCATGAAAATATTAGAATACATAAATAAGCATTTAAGTATGTATTTCAATACAACACACTTTATTTCCATAATGCATAATGTACCCTTATCTATTGTGTGATACAAGAAGAGGTTCCTACTCTCCTCAAATAAGCATTGTTAACCAATTTTGACCCCAAAGGTCAAATTTTCAACTCCTATCGGTAAAAACTTGTTTATCGCGTCTTTTCAACCTTTTTAATAACTTTTTCATTCCTTATATCATCTTTAAAATATATTTATAAAACCTTATGAGCAAAGTCTAATTTTAATTTTATAAAATTAAGGTAATACTTTTTCTTTATTTTAGACTAGTCTAGTCATGTCAAGATGTGATAAGGGTTGGTAAAATGTTGTCATAGGTTATTAGGGACCCCTAAAACTCATATTATTATATTAATCACTTTGAATAAACATGTCAAACTTATTTGGAGAGATTAAGGTTAATTTACAAACTTTGAGGTGAATGAAATTAAAGAAAAGGTGATTTTTAACTAAATTATACGTATGCCAAAGCTAACCAAAGTGAACAATACATATAAATGGATTTTTTATATATTTTATATAAATTTTAAAATTTCCACGGATGTCAAGGAAATCAAAATAGGTCAGTTACTTCATAAATCACTCTAAAGAGGTAGTTTTATTCACTTATATGGACTTGAGATCTCATCTTTAGGTAGAAATAGTTTAAAAAGTGTCCTTTAAACTTTTATAGGTCATATCCATGTTTTTTTTTAGGTATAGGTCTCAATATTACAAAATTTTCTTCCTTCTCTCCTTCACTCTTTTCACAAGCTCATAAAAGTAAATTTCAATCGGATGGTATAGGCCATACAAGTAGAGTTAGATCCTAATATATTGACCAGAGTTGATGAAACTTATTACATCCCAATTAGTTTCATTACTTGTTTGATTTACCTCCTTATCTTTATGAACAATCACTAAGTAGCTAAGGTGATTTTTTGATGTGCAAAACCGCAATGACTTAGTTTTGGGAAATGTTTATTACAAAAATAGAATCATTAGAGTATGAAGAACATTATTTAAGGTCCAAAAGAGTCTAATAAATCATTTCACACATTTATACATTATGTTCACATGTGTAAATAGTCAATCATCAAGAAGAGTTAGCATGTGAGATAGGTTACATGGTTAACACTTGAAGTCTTGAGTCTTCTATAGTAGGTTTAATGCATTCAAGTAGTTTTTATATGTTATCCACAACTCCATATATTTAAAATAATATCTCATGGTCACACATGAACATATTGATACCCCATAGGTTTCATACCTTACAAAAGTTCATTAGCTTCCATGGTTTCAAGCTTTAAAAGGTAGATTTTTGGGCTCATGAGAAATATTTGAAGAAAGGGTATTTGAAAGCAAGTTTTAACACAAAATTTAACTCCTCTAATGTTCTCATACCTTATAAAATACAAATTAATGATAAATGAGTTGACATAGATAAATACAACCATCTAGGAAGGCCTAAAACAAGAAAATGTAGACCTATAGGTTTGTAGACATGTAGGTCTGATTTTTTACATAAAATGCAATGAATGTGCATTGGGGGATGAGGTTTAAACCTCCCATAGATAATTATAGTTTTTTTTAAGTTTATTTTAATTATGTGTTACTTAATATATGTTTAATGGTCTACCAAAAAGTCAAAATAAAAGCAAAATACACACCTACAGCTAAGGGTAGTCTTGGCACAAACATAATAGAGAGGATGCACTTTATTTTGTTTTAAGGAATAAATAATTATATAAAGGATAAGGGGAATATATAAAACCTATTAATATTAATAATATTATATTTATAATGAATATGAAATCTCTATTTACTATTGACAGTCATTGCCATCAGCCTCATAAGGTGGATTGTGTAAGAGCAAATGAGTTCTTTTGAGTAGGACAAAAGGTTTCTTCCTAACTGAGAAAAATTAGGATGTAAAAGGATATAAAATAATAAATATGTAATAATATAAAATAAAAATTACCTTATTCATGCATCAAGTAATCCTAATTATCCATTTATAAACCCTGAAGACCTACATGCCAGCTAGAGATGTACACTCATTTTCAAGTATTGAGTAAGAGAGGATAATATAATGGAATGAGAGTTGAGTATAAATGAATAAGTATATTTATGAAAATAATTGAAACATAATAATGGTATTAAATGACTTAAAAAAAATGGATGACTGATGATAGTACCCATTTAATCCTAATAGGTCTAAACCTTGCAAATCTACACATATGTGTATATATTGGTGAAGAAAGGTTACTTTTAGAAGGTAGAATAGAAGTATAGAATGCCTAATAAGTCCATAAATAAGTCAAGGAAAATTTATATATGGAATTATACTCTTTATATAGATTGAAAATAAATAACTCTTAACCCATTCAAGCATACTAGGTCTAAAGGGTCATGTAGGCATGTGTATGAGGTTGTAATGGGAGTTCGCTTTATTAATGGATAAATGAGATGGACACATGAATAACTATAGGAAAATGATGATGAATTCATGGAAATGCATTATAATATTTTAAACTCTTAAATAGTAATGAAAAAAGGGATATCTCAACCCATGAACACACACATGCCTAGTGAAGACTACTCAGGACTGTTCATGAAGATTGAGATATTTGTACATTTACTAAGTTTGAGATGAAGAGTAAAAAGAGGTATGAAATGTATATGACCTGTAAGAGACCTTAAAAAACTCAAAAATCATAAGAGTTAGTGAAAAATAGACCAAACATAGACACTAGGGTCAAGAGTGCTTGTTGGCCTATAAACCCTATTATAGGATAATGAAATATTAAGAGGTATAATAAAGGTAAATGGAAAATAATATCATTGAAACAAGTTAATATAGGTTATATATACCAACATAGATTATTTAAAGTTAAAACCAAGTTCTTAAATTCCATTTATAACTCACTTTCTCTCTCAATCTGTCCAAATGTAGACTTTCTAGCCCAAAAGGCACTTTCTTATGCTTGGAATAGTACAAAAATATTGGATGGGATCCCAATATCCTAGGGCATGTTATGGGGTCTTGTCCACATGTGATTTGTTGATATTTTTTTGGTTAAGGGCTTGTGATTTATGAATCATTATTAATATTATTATTGAGAAGTTTTTTCATTTATGTCAAGGTCAATATCATTGATGTCAAGGTCAAGGTTGATGCCATTGATGTAAAGGTGCATATGGTGAAGATGCATGGTGAAGTGGTCAATGAGATATGAATCATGTGACATGAGATAATTTGAAGTAAAAATAATGAATCTCTATTCAAAGCTAATTTGAATCCAACCTAATGATTCCTCTAAGTTTGATGTCAAGATTCAGGTTAAGGTAAGCATGTTTGAGTACTAGTCTTTGAGTACAAGGTGTCATGAGATGCCTAGTCATATCAAGCATAGTCAAATCATGATCATGTGAATGATGAGCATTAATAATTATGTACAAAAGTATGAAATTATTTGATTAACATGTAAGTAATGTGAGAAAGGTATGGAAGCATAAAATAGTGTTTAAAGATCAGTTTCAAAAGTTGTCAAGTGCTTGAACCTAGAAATAGACTTGAGAAGACTTGTGCATAAGATGCCTAGTCTTGTATATGAAAAAGCATGGTGTCCTAATTAAATGTATGAATAGAGGCATAAGAGGATGTATAAGTTTTATTGATCATGTATAGGAGGAATTAGATCACTTAGGAGAGTTTTAAAGTGAGTCTATAGGAGTAAGACCTATAGACCTAGCATGCAACTAGACTAGTTTTAGACCCTTCCTGACCTAATGAGGTGCCATGATAGGTTGTTAATTCCTATGAAGTATGAAAAACATTTTTTTTATCATGTTATATGTTTATTTATCATGTGAGTGATATTTATAGTGCACTAAAATATGCTTGAAAGTCAATTTCAAGGCCTAATATAACTTACAGGTCAAAGGCCTAACAAGCAAAGATAGAGATGGTGGCCAGATGGAGTATCAAGATAAATTTACAAGGTAATAATGATAATGTGATCATTTTTATTACTTTTATAGCCTATCCTAGGTGTTTTTACCAATTTTGAGGTCAAATTTTGTAATAAATAGCATGAAAAGTGTTTTTGAGGTTTCTTGAGTGCACAGAATGAAGGGTTCTCAATCTGAGAAGAACATTCAAGTACTCATTGGAATGTGTAACCTATACATGGTAACCTAATATATTCATGGTATATGGAGAATGGTTCTATATCAAAGTTAAAAGCATTGGTTTTTGGAATAAGGGGCTAAGATTTATGAATAATCATTAACACAAGAAATAATGTTAACCCTCTCTAAAACCCTAAATTGACCCAATGAGATATCTTGTTTAAAAAAACACATAATGGTTTGTAATGGATATGTAATTTATTTTAGGGTGTATTTAGATATCCCAAGCACCTATATGTGTGATTGGTTTGTTAGGGGAGTGAGTGGACCCTACAATAAAGGTCTTATTTCTTGGAGATTTGGTGTAGCAGTTAGAATTGACCAAGTCAAATTTGATAAATACATGAAGGTTAAATATTGAGGCTTTTATATTATTTATATGATAGTTTTTTATTAGGTTCTATCCTATATTGGTGTTAAACTAGTCATACAAGTTGACTACTCACTAATAGACCTAGTGGTGCAGACAATGAGAAAACCAAGTATAAGTGAGAAGTTGATTTGGGAAGTGTTATCATAGACTATGGATGAATCAAATTGCATAAAAAGTTTTTTAAATACCTATAATACATTTTAATTTTTAATTTTTTTTGAGGTTAGTGGAAATGATGCAATTATTGTCTATAAGTTGACCTGTCTTGTATAGATGAGATAATGAAGGTGTAAGGTTGTGAGATTGGTTTCCAAGACTAATATCGTCACTTGAACATGGTATATTTCTATATGATATTTACATAATTATCTCATAGGATCATTCAAATGCATTAATATTCTTTGAAAGTGTCTACATAGGTGTTGAAGGTCATTATCACCCTGACGATGTTTGAAGGTAAACTAGTAGATCTAAGTAAGCAAGTTGCAGTAATGAGTTAGAGGCTATCTACCCTAAGATAAAGCATCCAATGTATATAATTATTTTTTTGGTACATATATTTCCTATACATTATTTTAATAAGGTTTTTAAGTTAGTAAAATTATTGAAATGGTGAAGCCAAAATGGGTTGAATGGTTCAGGTTTAACTATGTGTAATGAAGATAAAAGATTAGTCTAAAAGACTAATATTTGGCATTAAACCTTATAATATTTATATTTGAGAGTGATAATATGTCATATAAATTATCATTTCATAGTTAATAGGAATTATTCTTTCAAGTATTAAATTTTAAGTCTTCGTGAATATGTTTTGAGACTAGTTGGTAGTTCTGAGTGGGTTCCTTGTAGACAAGGGTGTGAGTCTTTTTACCCTAAGTCATGAAGTATAATGCACATTATGATGAATATAAGGCAATTTTTATTTTGTATATATATTTATTTTCTATTTAGGTTTTTCAAATTTGGGTTTATTCTTCAATTTTTCAATATAAACTTTCTAGGTATGCACAAGCCTAATATGATTTGTACTAATGATGTGCTCCAAGTAATGGTTTAAATTAAAAAATTTTATGGAGACTATATGATATTATATGGGGTATATTGGGATGTAATACTATGTTTATCTACCATGTAAATTTTATTAATGTTTTCTAAGAAGATCAAAGGGTAACATGTGCTAAGTAGGCCTAATGGGATTAGGTCTCCATGAGACCTAAAAGGAGAGAAAAGGCCTATTTGAGGAAGGTCAGACCTAAATGGAATCAAATTAATTTGTATACATGTATATGAGATTTTTAAATAAATATTACATGTCCAACATAAGAGGATAATTTTTTTGGCTGACTAAGAAAGATATGAATAAAAAACTTGTATAAATACTAGGCATTTTTAGGCCTATTTTGTGTGTTAAGAGCAAGCGAACAAGAAAGTATATTATATAATAGAAGGAGGTATTATAAATCATAAAAATGGGATAGAGGATTATTTATGAACATTGAATAGAATTTTTGTGTGTGAGGATTAAGTTCATATGACCTAATCAGGTCAAGAAGAAGGATAGTTGAGCAAAGAAGGCTAGAGGCTAGTTTGAGCAAGATAGAAGTGTATGAAGAGATAAATAAGGAGATCATCATACATTGTATTAGGAAAATAGTGTTATAAATGTCATCAAGTTTCTTAGGTTTTTTATTTGGTGTTAAGTCATCTAGGGGTTTGATACCTCCTTTCAAGTGGGTGCTTGTTAAAGCCTAGTTGAGTTTGTGCTTAGTTAATTGGGGTTGGTTGTCCATGTAAAGTTGGTTATTTAATAAAGTTGGTGTTTATATTATAGGATTATAGTACATTTTCATCATTAGTGGGTTTTATTCCCCTTGAGGGTTTTACACATAAAATTGTGTTCATGTATTTCATGCTCTTGTGAATTGTTTATTATGCTTGCTAAGAAGTACATGCTTATCTAAATGATCTATGATTGATTAAGTAAGATTGTATAAAAATGTTATTTATGAGAATAAATCAGATTATAAATTTTTATAATATATTTGTCTAATATTCATGCATTATTTACTGATTATGTTGTATAGAAGTATACTTTGTCTTCTCACCATAACTTGTAATAGGTTAGAATATAAACAAACTCTACTTTTGGTGCCAAGTATGATAATAATATGAACACTTATAGATTGAAACTATATATATATATATATATATATATATATATATATATATATATATATATATATATACTTTTTTTTGTAAAAATATTAGAGTTTCACTTTTGAAGAGATCAATACAGACTATCTAGTTATGGTTACCTATGACTTCTTACTTTGTTTCTTGTGTGCATTCTCATGTCTAATGTTTAATTAATTTATATCTAAGTTAATACAAATAATATAGTTATGTTAATGAATCAATAGTAATTATTACTTTCTATAGACACCTAAAACTCACCACCGATAACCTCTAACTAGGCTTTTAACTAATTTCCACCTAAAGTGCACAATTTGGCCTAAAAACACTCAAACATGCTAAATGATGTAAAAATAACATATTAAAGTGTTGATTTTGTCTAGGGTATCCCTAAATGGGGCAATGCAATTTATGGGCTAGCTAATTTTAATTAGATCATTCTAAGTCAAAATGCCAATTTTGCACCTACGTGCTCTAGATTGATATTTCCTATCAAATATCTTACACAAGACATGTGCCTTTGCTATTTGATATTGGTAACATCTTAAATGGGATAACATATCCAACACATCTAAAAATGCCTTTGAAATCTAATCTAGTCTAATTTTGGACCAATAACAAGGCATTCTGATCAATTTGGGTAATTTGTGCATAAAGTGCTTAAACATGCTTAAAATATAATTAAACTAAATCAAGGCCTGATAAAAAATTCCATGAAAACTTGTTAAATACTTATTTTTGTAAATGAATATTGAATATATGCATCATCAGATGACCTCATTTATTATGAAGACATCCCTAGGCCATAAATGCCACAAATATCAGTATCCATGCCCTCCATGCCTCATCAACGCCTTTCATAATGCCCTCAATGCCTATTAATTACCCCTTCTTCCAATGTCATGATGAAGATAATTACAAACTTAATTAAAAAAATTATATTAATCCTCAACCACAAATCTTCATCTCAATATGGATGGTTTAGGTTGATTCTAGACATTCTCAAAAATCTATAAATAGAGAGGCCATGAACATCATTGTAAAGACTTGAGAATGCAAAGTTATAATGTAGGATTGGTTCTAAAAGCTTCATGAAATTAGTGTTACCATGCTAAATTGATTTCAAGACAAGCTAAGACACAAGAAAAAGGTGTGAAGGAGAGATGGAGGTAGCTAAGCTTCCATTGCCAAGGACTTCATGAGCACAAGCCAAGCAAGCCACCACTACAAAGGCATTTGGAGCATCCAAATAAGGTGAAGGAATTATTATGTTTTATTCCTTACTTTTTAGTTGTGTTTGTCATTTTTTTAAAAACTAAACTCTTCCTAGTGTTTAGGCCTAGAGATGTTATGTTATTAGTGTGTTTCTTTCATTTTGTTTTTATTTTGGAACTAACACCATACTAACCATCCTCTCTTGAGTCAAATTCATAGATCACATTATGGCATGACTAATGGGACTAGATGCATCTCACACCTGAAGAAGATCATTTTCCAACTCTAAATTATTTATTTGGACCCTTAAAAATCTTGCAAATTAATTTTCTAACTTTATTTTACCATTTTTGGTTGCCATGGTTTTACACAGTAACCAATGTCGATAAGACTGACATTAGTTACTTAGCTTAATTGACATCTATTAAAAAAACTGACATCGATTAGATTTTGGTTAGCTAAGGTAACCATCATCAGTTGTATATAGCCAATGTTGGTCACTGTGTTTTCCAAAAACATAGACCCGAGAGCTATTTTTCCAAAGTTTATTGTTTCAAACTAAAAAGAGATTCAAAGTTAAAGGACATGCTAACATTTTTGATATAGGACCAAGCTTGAAATTTACTCAAAACATGTTTAAATCATCTTTGCATGCTTAAAAATCAATTAGGAACCTTGTTTTAGGTATTTAACAAAGAATTTAGACGTTTTGGTGAATTTTTCAAAGTTTAAAATTGAGACTAAGGGGTCAAATGAACACCACCTCACTTTTATTTGGGCCTAAAATTGAACACACTTGTCAATTCTTGTTTACAATAGTTATTTAGATTAAATCTTTGTTTGGAAAAAAGAGAAATGTTGTGTGTATGTTCTTTTATTTGTCCCCTATAAGGAACCCTTGGAATCAAAAGTGCCATTCCTATTACAAGTAGCCTAGTCCAAGGATTAGAAAGAATTTCATCTAAAGTACTCCCCAAAAACTCATCAAAGTTTCGGTGACCTTGAAAATGACCCTAAAGTATTTCTATTTCATGCTTTCTTTATTTTTATGAAAATTTGGCTTGTGAGGGAGACTTCATCACCTCCCACAAGTTCTTTAGGGAAGCTTTGATCCAAGGTTTCATCTCCTGACATTGACTTCACTTGTTCCTAATTGGATTTTCACATGGAACATATCTACATTTGGACATCACACTACACTAAGTGAACAATAATATATAGTGGTTGTAAATAGTACTAGACCTTTTTACAACTAGCCAATGTCACAGTCACCCAATTTTTGTGTGTGTCTTTTACATTATTTGATGTGAAAGTCATTATGCAATTGATTCAACTAGAGATGTTTAAAAATTGATAGTTTAGTCAACCCCACATACCATACCCTTCCTAGGATTTGGATGATTATACTTAGTGTATTTTGGTCATTTTTGCTTGTTATGTCTTGAGACTAAAACTTGTTTGTTTGTTCATATGCCATGTCAAAACCAATTTGGCTATACATCACATTTTTGTCTAAAGAGGTGTTATGCTAGCCATTTTACACCACACTTTTGCCTTGAAATTTTTTCTAAACATGTTTGTGTGTGTGTGTGTGTCATTTTAGTTTCAGAGGGTAATGTTATGCTAACCAAATCATGTCAAAATATTTTGAGCCTTTTTGAGTCTTTAAAACATAACATAGATCAAATTTTGAGCCTTTTCAAGCATGCTTACACTGTTAGGTTGCTCAATTTATTTCAAGACTTGTTTCACCTTGTATCAAAAACTATTTGTTTCAAACCATTTTGTGTACACCATTTGGACCTTTGTCTTATGCCGTCATGTTGTCCAATCTTGTCTAACTTATCTGATCAAATCCTAGTTTTCAATGTTGAGTTTTCAATTAGCCTTGTTAATTTTGGATTTAAACATTGCTTGATTCATATTTAGGCCTCAATTCATAGGGTCAATACATAGATCTTTCTCTTTTAGGTTGCCTAACTTCAGTTAATAGATTACCCAAATTTGAAAACTATTGATGGTTTATTTGTTTAGTACCTATCCTTATCATTGTTTGTGCCTTTATTTGGGAAAACACAATATTTATTCAAAGAGGCTTTTATCTTATACCTTATTCCAACTGATCATGTTTATGTTTGATTCTGTGTGTTGGGTCTATGTCAAAGTTGTTTTCAAACCTGTTAGATTAAATCAAATCACATCATGCCTTTGTTTTAAGTCTAGATTTTGACATTGTTTGGCCAAAATTATTAGTGTATGCCTATTTTTTTTGGCCTAAATTTTGACTCTGCAATTAGACAAAAGACATAGCAACTCAATGTTTCCCTTTCCTAGTTTAGACCTTGTTTTTAAATACTTTGACCTAGACTTTTGACATGCCAGTTTTTATTCAGATGCTTGACCTTTTGTACATATGACATTTGACATTAGACATTTGATATTAGGTTGTTTTATGCCAAGTCTTATCACAAATAATTTTGGAGATACAACTCCACTTTTAAACCACATTGGAAATATAGCTCCAACTTTTGACCAAGTTAGACTAAGCTTGAACCATTTGTCCTTCGAACATAGTTTTTTAGAGTTTGTAGAGCTTTAATCCTTTTTATTTTAGAGCTTTCATAATTTATGCAAATATGTATAGCTACACTTATGGTGGATTCACGTATAATCCAACTTATGATAGTACGGCCACACAAAATCCCACTAGGAACCCCTATAGAGAAATAATTTTTGAGTTTTATTATTCTCCCTATAATAATCCATATGGGGAACATAGTCAAAATCCAAAAAATCCAAATCAAGACTTGGATTGGTATGAAGAGGCTTATGAGGAGGAATTTGAAGATCCAAATATAGATAATGTTATCTAGGATATGGATCCATACCCTCTTTACAATAATCAGTACATGGAACACAGTCAAGAACTAGCTTATGAACCAACTCACAACTGGGATGATATGGTTTATGAGGAAGACTTAGATACTTTGACTTATGCAAGAAATCAAGCTCCACCACATTGTACCATTTCTATTCTAAGATCACAATGTCACACCATTCCTATGCCAAGACCTTGTCCTTTAGTTTGTGTGAGCAATCAAGCTCTATAATGCCCCTTTATCATTCCAAGACCTAGTCCTTTGGATTGTGTGAGTAATGAAGCCCCACAATGCCCTATCATTACCATCTCAAGAATTTGTCCTTTGTTTCATGAGATAAATCATGCTCCCCAATGCCCTTCCATTATCCAACCATAAGTCATTCCGCATCTAGTACCAATCCCATCCAAACCTCAATCGATCCAATCATTTGAAGACTAAACTATGTTCAAAACTAATATCTTCTAACTCGTTAGAAACCAAGGCCAAAATAACAAACCAATCCAAGATGTTTTTCTTTAACCAACCATTTGTGATAGTTTAACCTATGATGAATCACTTATTGATCCTATACCAATTATCGAGGAGTCTCACTCTGATAAACTAGTCTTTACTGAGTCACTTCTTAAAGATTATAACTGCCTTTAGGCAAATCATTACCTCAATCATGTGCATATTTTTTAAGAGCCTCCTATTGACAACCTAGTCTTTAAGGAGTTATCTCTCAACCTTTTTCCCATCCTAGAGGAGTCCCAATCTAGAAAACTATTCTTTATGGATTCCATTATGTCATCACAGGCCATTACTTGTCCAATTCAATAAGACATTATTTCAATAGAGTACCCATCAGATGAAGAATCAAAATTAGAGTCAATTTTTACTCTTTGATTGACATCAGATTTAGCATCAAAATTATACTCAACATCAGTCTCAACATTAGATTTAGAGTTTATTGATTCATAATTAGAATAATAATCAACATCAGTCTTAACATCAGATTTAGAGTTCTTTAAGGTAGAATCAGATTCAAAATAAGAATACGTTTAGAATCTTATATGAGGATTGTGCATCCTCTCCATATTCCATTACCATCAACAAAAATAGCCATATCATTGACATTCCATCTCCCATGAGTGTCGATTGGATTGATAGAATCACACTTTGTTGAACTACATGCATGGTGACATAGTATTTGAAGAAGAGCAAGGAGGCCAAGACCACATTCATATATCAGAACACTCTCCTAGTGAAACTTTTTTGGAGGTTCTATGAGATAATCAAAGTCAAAACTCAACATCATCTAGTGAAAATTTATTAGAAGTGCTAGAATAAAATCAAAGTCAAAAGCTAATATTCATTAGTGAAATCTTATCAAAGGTGCTATGGGAAAATCAAGATAAAGTTATTGGTGAAAACCTCATTGAGGCACCGATAGCTAAGCACAATAATTTTTCACTACTTGATGAAGATAAAATCAAAGATAAAATCAAAATAGCTTCCTATCTACAGCTTAATCAGATGGTATCTACTCTCAAAATCAAACAATAAAAAATTTGATGGTCCTATCAAGAGAACAAGTCTTTAGCCCCACCACAACCAAAGTTATGTTGAATCTGGCATCAATAACATTACGTGTGACTAAAAGTCTTGATCTTCATTTATTTCCCCACCATTATACATTATATTATCATCTACCACTCCATTTCACAAATAAACTTACCATATATTATTTGTCCTTATTTGCCATCCATGGTCACACTTTCCTTTGTAGAGGATACAAAGATACCTTGTCTCGATGCTTAATAGAATCAAAATCAATGACCAATGAAGATCATAAAAGCATTCTTAAAAACCAAATCTACAACTAGTTCTTGATAGAGTAGATATTTAGATGAGATGTGGGATAAAAATTAACATGATAAAGTATTTTTTTGTATTATTTATTGATTAGTACATGCATCTCCCCATCAACAAGAACAACAAAATAAAAAACCACACCTAGGCCAACAACATGTACCATACCTTTTCACATTGCCATGCCATTGTTGTTGTTACATATCCTTTTGCCATTGTCACAAATCCTAACTATTCACCCCATCACTTGGGGGAAATTCTCTTACCATTTTATCCAATCTATCAAAAACCATCATTATCCTTAGCAATACTATACCATCCTATCATTCCATTCCTATCTAGACCAAAGCCTATTTTTAGTCATCTTATCCAATCCTATTTTGATCTTGGCTACTTTGGTTCTTCTTGATTTTTTTTTAAAGAGGCTCCCAATTAAGTTTCCAAAATCAATCCAATATGCATTTTAATGATAGTCTATGAAAGTAGTGTGATAGTTGATTTGGCAAGATATCTTTCATCCTATCAAGTTTGTTTATGTGAGCCTAATTATAATCGCCTATGGGTAAATCAGTGTTTCACTAATTTTGATACTAATTATAACTACCTATGGGAAAATTAGTATCATTGACCTATGCTATTGTATCTTAGTTATAACTGTCTATGGGCAAACTAGGGGAACCACTTATTTACCATGCATTGCTATATCACCTTGCCATTACTATTTCTAGTTGACTAGCCATTTACCAGATTTGAGAACTTGTTGGGACCTAGTTGGTTTTTCCCCACTTTTTATGTAGATGAAATTACTATGACTTAAGGTTATTTTAGGACCATGTGGGTCATGCTCAATTCATGTTGAGGTCACCTCAGTCCCCCTTTCCATATGCTATCACCATTTTGTAAGCAACGTAAGCCAAATGCTCTCACCATTTTGTGAGTAGGTATCTTGTCCTTCTCTAGTGAGTTAAGATACCTTAAAAATCTAAAAAGCATTCATAACATTTCAAAAAATCTAAAAATATTTGTCCTATCTAAGCCTAGTTAGTTATCCTTGATCCACCTTACTGGGGCATTGTCATTATTTGGATGCTTTCTTTTTCTTTTATTTTTAGGCTTTTTGTTTATTTGTTTATTTGTTTTTATTTTTATTTTTGTTCACTTGCCTATTTTTTATTTCCAACACTGTTTCCTTGACTCAATCTATATGTGTTCATTAGGTGATTCCTTGAACACATTATGCTTGAGTCTATCCATATTCGTCTATTAACAATGTCATCATGGTTTTTATCATTGGTGCATTGTTTTTGAGCGTTTATTAGATATTAGGAGTTAGTCTTTATGCATATTTTGGCCAAATATTCATGATGTTCTATCATGAAGCCTACCATCACATTCTAAAACAAAAATCAGCTTCATAAAGGTCTATAATCAATGGATCTATAGAAGTTTCTCCTTGGTACCTAGGAAAATCCTCCCATACACCTTGATTAATCAAACCATTGGCCATTCTAGTTGTATCATTTCTAATTAGGATGAGCATCTCCTCATTAGTAGGTACAACTAAATCATTCACATTGATCAATCTTATTCTTCTATACATCTATTTCATCACTTTGTACCTACTCATCTTTAAGTTGTATTCTACGTTATATCTTTGAGTTATGCTTGCTAATCATCCCTAACTTGGGCACAATCATTTTTAGCCAATCTAGGTCCTCTTAATGATTATAACCACCTATGGGCAAATCATTATTTTGACTTTTATTATTAATTATAACCACCTTTAGTCAAATCAATATATGCAAGCATTTTCTTATTTGGATTAATCTCAACCATGGATTAATTCCACCTTTCTTCTTGTTTTTTTTTCTGGGGACCATCCATCAACAAATGTGATGGCCACTCCCTCGAGGGGGCATCGCCATAGTTTTACCAAAACCATTTGGAGATTTTTTCTTTAACCATCATATTATTTTTGGCATATAGGCCATCTCTCATTATTTGAGAATACATTGTTGTGCTTATAGCTTGAAATGTCTTCCTAAACAAGGGCAAACTATAGACACCTAAAATTGGCCACTGATAACCCTCAACTAGGATTTTCACCAATTTCAACCTAAAGTGCACAATTTAGCCTAAAAACACTAAAACATGCTAAATGATGTGAAATTGACATATTCAAGTTTCAATTTTGGAATCCTAACATTTTTATGAATTTGATCTAGGAATACTTAATGCATGATAATTTACCCTTGATCTAGGAATACTATTTTTAAGCACCAACCCACAGGAGCACTAACCCACCGGAGCACCAACCCCTTGCAAAGATTTATGGGTACCAACCCATAGGAACACCAATCCTTTATAAATATTTCTGAGCACCAACCCACAGGAGCACCAACCCCTCTTATGTATAAAATATAACTATCTCTCAATGTTGCTTACTCAACAAATGATAGAACTCTACAATATCTCCTACTTTTATCTCCTCTAAAAAAATACAAACCATGCACTCTCTTGTATATTACAATCCAAATAAAAATATATATATTTCCAAATGAATTTTGGCATTCACCCTTTTTGACCTTTCAATCCTCATTGAAAATGGCATCAAACTTACATGAACCTTTGTATCCTTGCATTTGAAAAGTCACATGGTGACCCTTCATAAGTAAATGCATCATTTCCTCTATTGTCTTTATCTTGGTGAATTTTTATATTCCTCAAGTGTCCCTTCATGAAAAAATGCTCCATACTGTCTTTTATCTTCACATGGTGACTCTTGGAATTCCTCAAGATGACTCTTCATGAGAAAATACATTCCATTCCTCTTTTGTCTTTTCCTCATGACTCTTTGAATTCTCCATGGGCCCTCTTTTGACTTATATGCAACTAAAAATATATTTGTTAATATTAAATAAATATTAACACACATTAGCTAAGATATAAATATTAAAAACACCATTAAATGTAATGGGGCCTTTATCACTAATGCTAAAATTTTGATATCAATGAAAATATTCCAACAATCTCCCCCTTTGTCATTGATGGCAACCTCAAAATAAAACTACCATATCCTAAAATTTTTACTACATATGTCAACCTAGTAAATCCCCCTTACTATAGCAATCTATACTTGTTTCATGTACCTATTTTTGCACTTGTACCTATACTTATACCTATACCTATTTATATTCTTCTCCACCTTTGACATCAATGGAAAAGGGCCTATCCTAAATATAAATCTTAGTTCCCCCTCAACTGATGTTGATCCTCAATGGCATGAAGTAAAATAAATTACTCCCAACTTCTTTCATAGATAAGCAAATGTGTCTTTTGGTAGTGCATTTATGAAAATATCTACAATCTAATCTATACTACTGATATATTCCAACTTAACTTATTGATCTACAACCTACTCTCTCAAGAAGTGATATCTGATGGGAATATGTTGTATTCTTGAATGCATCACTATATTATTAAAAATATTAATAACACTTGTGTTGTCATAAAAAATAAAAATAGATTCATCATATTTTACCTTGATGTCTTCTAAAGTTTTCCTCATCCAAATCACTTGAGTACAACACAACATCATTGCAATATATTATGCTTTAGATGTAGAAAGTGATACTAAGTTTTGCTTCTTACTTAGCCAAGATACTAAACTATCCCCAAGAAATAAATCTCCTTCATTTGTACTCTTTTTGTCATCCAAACAACCTAACTAATCTAAATCTGTATAAGCAACCAAAGTGAAATATCTACTTATGGGATACTATAATCCATAATCCAATATCCCCTTGATATATCTAAATATTCTCTTCACCAATTGAACATGACTATCCTTTAGCGCTGAATGATATCTTATAACCATACCTACTACATGCATGATGTTTGGCCTCAATGCTAGAAAATATAAAAGACTACCAATCATAGATATATACAAATATTGATCTACAATAGGTGAATCTTCATCCTTGCTCACCTTATTTTCTATACTCATAGGTGTGCCAACTAATGCACAATCCTCAAAACCAAATTTTTTCAACATTTCCTTGGCATATTTACTTTGAGATATAATTTTTTTAATCTAATTGAAATATTTAAAATCTTAAGAAAAATTAGAATTCTTTAAGCATAGACATCTCAAATTATTTTTTCATATTATTAGAAAAATCTTTTGTCATATTTTCAATGTTTCCTCCAAAAATGATGTCATCAACATATACCACAACAATCAATTGACTCTCACCTTATATTTTGATATAGAGATTACTATCAACAAATCCTCCTTTGAAACCTTGATCTTGTAGTTACTTATCAAGTCTTGCATACCAAGATCTAGGAGCTTGTTTCAATCCATATACTGCTTTATTCAATCTAAATACATGAATACTAACATTTAAGAGAATAAATCCCTTAGGTTGCTCAATATAGACCTCTTCTTCTAGATTCCCATTTAGGAAGATATATTTGACATCTATCTGAAACACTTTGAAAATTTTAAACACTACATATGTAAGAAACATTCTAATAGACTTTATTCTTGCCATTGGTACAAAAGTTTCTTCAAAATATATTCCCTCAATCTGAGCATATCATTTACATACTAATCTTGCTTTATTCTTGGTCACTTCTTCATTCTCATTCAACTTATTTTTGTAAACCCATTTTATTCCTATCACATTGTGATCTTTTGGTCTAGGCACTAATTCTAAAGTATCATTATTTTCTATTTGATTTAATTCTTCATCCATTACCTTAACCCAATACTTATCATATCTAGCTTCTAAAAATGTTCTATGCTAAATTTTGGATAGAAAAGAGAAATTAACTTGCTTTAGATTCACTTACCATCATTCTTCTAGTACAAATTCATTCATTTATGTCCTTGATGATGTCACTTTCATTATGATTTATCTATAAATATTTGGATGGAGTTTTGGTGTCTTTTTTATCCTTCATCTCATCTTCATCTGATTCTTCAAAATCTACATCTTCAATGATTTTAGAAATGTCTACTAGATCATTGATTCTTTGTGTTCCATCTTCTTCTATCCTAACACTTGTACTTTCAACTATTTTCTTGGTTATTTTGTTATAATATTTATAATATTTAATTTTACAATAATAACCAAGAAATATACCTTCATCTACTTTGGATTCAAACTTACTAAGTTTTTTATCGATTCTCTTTATGAAGCATCTACTACCAAAAAATCAAAAATAATCAATTATTGCTAGTTTGTCTTTCCAAAGCTCATAAGAAGTCTTATTATTGTTGACTCTTAATAATTATCTATTTTGAATATTCAATAATATAGAAATTACCTCTATCTAATATTTATCTGGTATCCTCAATTTATTTAGCATTGTCCTTGCCATCTCTTGAACTATTTTGTTTCTCTATTCAACTACTCCATTTTGCTATAGAGTTCTAGTTGTTGAATAATGTCTCTTTATTCCATGGTCTTCACAATACTCATTAAATTAATCTAACATGAATTCTCCTCCTTGATATGATCTTAGGTACTTAATTTTCAAACTAATTTCATTCTCAACTAATGCTTTGAATGCTTTGAAATGTCTGAAAGCTTCTATTTTTTTCTTTAAAAACATTACCCAAGTCATACATGAAAAATCATCAATAAAAAACATGAAATATTTCTCACCTTAAGTACTTTGGTTCTCATAGGTCCACATAAATCAATGTGAACAAGCTCTAACATCTGAGTGGTTGAGTACTCTTTTGTTTTGAGTTGTCTTCTAGCCTACTTCCTATGCTGACAAGGTTCACAAAGCGTGTTGGATGGCTTTGTAATCTTTGGAAGATTTTTGACTGCTTGCTTCTTGATGATGTTGACAATATTTTCAAAATTTATGTATCCCATTTTTTTGTTCCATATCTAACTTTATTCAATCTAACTCAAACAACATCTTTGACCTTTGATGTTTGATAACATATACAAATTATTGCATGTTCTTTGAGCATCTACAATCAACACATCTAAATCTTTTTTTTCTAATTTAAAAACCTTATACATAAAACTTTAGTGTGTTTCCTTAATCACACATTTGACTTACACTCAAAATATTATGCTTAAGACCTATATACAAAACATTTTTAGTTTTAGTTATACCATTATCCAAACTTAGTGTACCTTTTCTATCAATTTTAGTATTAGTATTATCTCCAAATGTCACTATGCCACCATTGATATTTAATAAGGTTATGAATGTGCTTTTATCTCTTTTCATGTGCCTCAAACATCCACTATCAATGAACCATGGCTTTTCTTCTTTTATTTCATGTAAAGCTATCTGGATAAACATAGACTTTTTAGGTTGTGTCTTCTACTATGAGCCTATCTAAACTTTCTTTTTGATGAATGGAACCTTGAAACTCTGGTCCTTCTTGACTAACTCAAACACACTTCTATAATATCAGGCTATGTGTCCAAATTTATTTCACTTATAACATATTATGGCCTCTTCATTAAAGCCTGATAGAGGATCAAAAGAGTTGTGGCTTCTGCTTGACTTTACATGAGTTTTCTTCTCCTTATTTCTAAAATTATTAGTCCTTTTTGACATTCTATTTTATTATGACCATATCCATTGACTCCTTCATTCTTCCTAGATTTTTCAAAGTGTGCTTGTAGATCTTCAATTGTTTCCTTTGACTCATTTTCATTTTTCTCAATCTGGAGCTTTAATATTTGATTTTTCTACTCAAGAGATTTTAACTCTTCTAAGGCACAAATGAGTTCTCTTTCTATATTCACTTCAAATTCATCTTATTATTCTTCTTGATCATCTGTATTTTTGCTTATAGAGTCATCTTCATGTATGACCATAAATATAATCTATTCTTATTTTGAATTACTGACTGCACTATCTTTAACTGAGCTAGGATCTTTAGAATACAAACTCTTCTTTCCTTCTTAAATTTTCCTTTGAAATTCTTCTTTTATTTAGAATTTCCTTATTCATTATCACCCTTATCTTTATCTGGGCACTTAGCTATAACATGTCTAATATTTTTACATTTAAAAGGTAATTTTCCTTGATATTTACCTATGCCCTTTTTTGACTTATGAATGAATAGAGCTCCATTGTCATCTTCATCATCACTAGAACTGTCACTTGATTCTTGAATCTTAGCCTTCTCTTTCTTTGATGTCTTGAAAATAGCTTATCTCTTTGAGGGTTTCTCTTGTTTGATTTGTATCTTATATGCCATAAGAATATCATGTAGCTCATCCATCTTTAACTTGGCTAAATTATTCATCTATTCAATTACCAAAACTTTTGCATCATATCTCAATGGTAGAGATCTCAAAACTTTTTGTACTACAATTGATTCTTCTAACTTTTCTCCAAGACCTTGAATCTAATTAACTATTTGATCAACCCAAAAGAGGTAACTTTATATATTTTATTCTTCTTCCATCTTTAAACTCTCAAACTATCTTCTAAAAGTCTGAAGCTTAGCTTGATGAACCTTTCCATCACTTTTATAAATATTATCAAGTTTTACCAAAGTTTCATGAGCATATTTATATTGCATAATTTTTAAAAAAATTGATTCACATAAACCACATAAAATAGCATTTAAAGCTTTATCATTATTTTCACTTGCCTTCTTTTCTACTAGAGTAGTTACAAGTGTTTGTGGCTCTTCATATTCCTCCACAATTTCTTACCAAATGTCAAATCCAAGGACCATAAAATAAGTCTTCATATTTATGCTCCAAAAATCATAATGTTTCCCATCAAAAAAGGTGCTTTATTTGTATAAAAACCTTCACGTGATCCAACCATCATGCTTTCCCCAATCTACCTTCAAGCTATAAAATGTTTTCAAAAAGAACCTTTTCTAATACCAATTATTAAGCATGAAATATACTGAGAGGAGGGGGTGAATTAGTATATTATATATATTTACTTAATCTAATTTATTTTTTTAACCACTTAATCACACATTCAAGATATGCAATAAAATTGAAACAATAACATGCACCACATACGAGAGAGAGAGAGAGAGAGAGAGAGAGAGAGAGAGAGAGAGAGAGAGAGAGAGAGACCATATTTTTACATGGAAACCAAAAGTGGAAAAAACATAGAGAATAATCTTAAGTTATGAATGAGCACTAACTCAAATTTAAAAAAATCAAGAATGAACTTGCAGGAACACCAACCCCTTTGTCGAGCACCAACATAATAACTATTTGTGAGAACCAACCAAAAAGAGCACCAAACCCTTTTAAATATTTGTGAGCACCAACCCACAGGAGCACCAACCCCTCTTGTGTATAAAATATAATGATCTCTCAATGTTGCTTACTCAACAAATGATAAAACTCTACAATATCTCTTACTTTTCTCTCCTCTAAAACAAATACCAACCATGCACTCTCTTGCATATTAAAAATGGCTTCTCAAGCCTTTATTTATAGCTTTATAAATGAACTTTGACATTCACCCTTTATGACCCTTAAATCCTCATGAAAAATGGTGTCAAACTTGCATGACCCTTCATATCCTTGCATTTGAAAAGTCACATGGTGACCCTTCATAAGAAAATGCATCTTTTCCTCTTTTGTCTTTATCTTGGTGACTTTTTATATTCATGAAAGTGTTCCTTCATGGAAAAATGCACCATACCCTATTTTTCTTCACATGGTGACTCTTGGAATTACTCAAGATGACTCTTCATGAGAAAATGCATCCCATTCCTCTGTTTTCTTTTTCTCATGACACTTCGACTTCTCCATGGGCCCTCATTTGACTTATATGCAACTAAAAATATATTCATTAATATTAACACACATTATCCAAGATATGAATATTAAAAACACCATTCAATGAAATGGGGCCTTTATCACCAATGCTAGACTTTGACATCAATAAAAATATTTACAACAAAATGAACTAGTCTTACCATATAGGAAATCATTCAAGAGCATATTTATGGAGAGATTTAAAATATTTTCTAGGGTGAGCTACCTGAATTATTAGGTAATTGGTTATTATTAATGATTTAAAATTGTGCTTGATTATAATCAACAACAATGGAAAGTTTCAAGATATGGGACTTGCATATTGAAACAACCTCCAAATTTTAGAGAAGTTGGTTCTTCTTTAAATTGAGTAGATACTGGGAAAAGGGATAGGAATTTAAATCAAAAACATAAATGCAAGAAAGGGAATCTAATCTATGGCAATGCACCTGAATGTAATTAGACCTTAATCCTGAGCACAATGAGACTATATGTAGGATTCATTTACATTTAAGAGCAAACAAGTGCATGATCAATGTAAAAGATGGAAACAATAGAAACAGAGGCTCACATCATAGACTACTTTTGCTCTGATACAGAAAATGTCAACAAAGGCATAGGGTTCAATCTTCTTATTTGAATTTTCCAGTCATATAAGAGGCGTAGAAACATGTACAATTATATAAACCTTTCAACTTAATAAAATGATACAAAAGCAAATGACATTCCTAATCAAAGTTCTAGAAAGTCTACAGCCTAGACTACTTTTGCAAATGACACAAAAAATATCAACAAAGGCATAGGGTTCAATCTTCTTATTTGAATCTTCTAGTCATATAAGAGGCATAGAAACATGTACAGTTATATAAACCTTTCAACTCAAGAAAATGAGACAAAAGCAAATGATATTACTTAGTCACAACTCTAAAAAGTCTAGACTCTTTACAATAATTTTCTCTCAAAATTTATCTCTGATAATTGATGATTCTTTGGTGATTTTTGCACCCTTATTTATAGCCTTGGATTCACTCCAAATTTTCTCTTATTCCCAATCTAACAGCCCAACTAAAATCTAACCAAATTGGAAGTGTCTAACAAAAGATATTTTATAGATTTTGAAACACTTCATCTTCTGGCAATTCATTGGCTGAAATAGATTACAGGACACTCCCTTCTCTTAAACACTAGATAACACTTAGCCAATTCTTTGAAAATATTCCTATTACTTGGAGACACTGAAAAATGACACTTGGCATGTTCTGTAGCACCTATTGAAGACACGCGACACTTTTTGCATAGCTTATACTCTTTGTGTCTTTGCTTGGGCATGTTTCACCTTTGACACTTGTTTCTATCTGCTTTCTCTGAAACTTCAATAGCTTAAAAGAAAATAAGACCCACAACATTTCTTACTTAAGTAACTTTGAAAGGGACATAGGGATAATTGTCAATCTCCATTGCTTGTATTAAAGAACACATGACAATCTCTACTTTACTTATCTAGGGTTACGTGGTGATCTCTGGTGTTTATAGCTACCCTCTGTAGAAGATGACATGTGACGGTCTCCATTTTACTCTATTTATACCATAGAAATAATTTGGTCTCATTTCACTTTTACATGGACAGTGACACTTGGAGGCTTCTGCTTACTTAAGAAATAAAACTTGGGACCCACCATAGTATTTATAATATCAGTGAAGCAAAATGAAGATAATTTGGATCACGACACGTGGTGGATTTTGATTGATTCTACCAAGGGACATGGCACATTTTGTTGCTTTTAGAAAAGCAATATTGAGACCTTCTGTGACTTCCACTTGGCACTTTTCGCTTGATCCTAATACTTAGCTTGTTAGACCTTATGCTAAAAAGAGATGAAATTTGAGTGCCGATATGAAACCATGAATGATGACACTTGGCATGTTCTACTGAGAAAGGATGTCTTGGAGGATGACACTTGTCAGCTTTTGCTTTACCTTGACACTTGACAAAAATGAATAAAAAAGAAAATAGAGCCTGTGCTCTGTTTCAAAACTCCACCATCTCAGACCACAATATGTGAAGGCAAAATTTTGCATCACGTGACTAAAAAATAGAATGAAACATAGAGTAAATTTTTTACTCTACAGTTACTAGTGACCCCGAGGAATTTTGAGCCTACTTAAAAAGAAACCATAATTTCTCACATATAAAAATCTGGCAATAATCACAACTTTAGTAAGGCTATCTGATAAATAGACCATTCAGCATCAAATAGCCCCTACTTATTTTGAAACTCCTAGAAAGATAAATCAAGGTTAATGATATCCTTGTGAAAAAACTCTACAAAATATGAACTGTAACCTTCAATTGGAATTCAAGCTGGATCAAAACAACTTCTACTTCTGGCACTGATGAATCAAACACATCTAGGGAATTATGGAGATTTGAGAGAGACTTAATGTGTTGAGAGTCTTTAAAATTTTGAAAAGATTTTGAGCCATGGCCACGTGCTCAAAGAACACTTATTTAAAAGAGAGAGTGAGAAAGAAAATATGGGAAAACATAGCAACAAAACTGAAAGCAAACTACTATATATAGCTAACCAAGTATATTTGCCTCCTTCCTAGATCAAAAGGAAAATTTATAAAGTTTCCTTTATGACGAGAAGATTTATGGTGCCAAACAAATGGCTAAATGGGATGGAGCTCTGATGACTTGTTCTTCCTGTTTGCCACCTTGATTGGTCTACATCTGAGTGAATCAGAATCAAACATGCTTCCAATATATACATACTTTTCTTGTTCTTGAAATCTTGTCAAATGATGATTCTTCATACTGTCGTGTCTCATCAAGAAATTGATGGCTATTGGCTCATCACCATAAGCCCTTGGATATACCTTATTGATTGGCTTATCTCCTTTTGCCTCATTTTTGGGTTCCATTGCATGATCATCCTCCTTGATGACTTTAACCTCTTGAAAGGATAAGTCTGAAAGCTTGCATCCCCTCTACATACTTATTTGAGTCCCAATGTTGCCTTCTCCTCCTAAAGCCAACACACAACCTTCTTGAAGAATAGTGTAACCTACCCCAATGACTTCAAACAAGTCAGTCAAAACATGATAAAAAATTATCTCTTTTTCATCAGAGATAGAGGCAAAAGCTTGTGACTTGTCCTCTGGTTCATCAAAGGGTGTACCTATGGTGATTTCCTCCTCATTTGCACTCATGAAATCTTCTTGACTAGCCATGAACTGAGCGTACTCTTCTACATACTTATTTGCTTCCTCTAAAATATATTCCTCTTTAAAAAGGGATAAAGAAGAAGACTGATGGTTATACATATGTGGAAGAGGAGATAATTCTTGAGATAGAATCAAATGATTCTCTTCTTTCCATTTGTCCATCACTTCATCTATATTAGATTTAGCTTGATAGCTCTCTTAGAGGGATGTAGATGAGATGTGTTCAAATGTAGGATTTTTTACTTGATCATCATCATGAGTGAGAGCAGCCTTAACCTCTTCAAGGCTTTGAGCAAAACCTTTCTCCTCCTTATTTCTGCCCCATGATTCCATTGTTTGTTTCCAACTCATGACCTTGTGACTAGAACCTTTCCCTTGGGAAGAGGTAGCAATTTTATCTTCTTCAAGATCCCTAGCTGGTTCATGATTTTCCCTCTTCCAACTCAGAATTTGGAGATCATGTTGAGAGATCTGAGGATTGGTAGAAGAGGTATTTTTTGGTGTAGGCTCCTCTCTAAGGTTTGAAAGCTCTATCTCTCTTTCTCTAAGCAATCTCATTTTTGCATCTAGTTCCTTAATTTGCTTAACTAGATTTTCTTGAAAGAGTCTTTCTTGGAGCTCATAGGAATCATCATAGAAGTGGGGAGTGCATGAAGGCTGTGATGAAAAATAAGAAGCTTATTGAGGAAGGGTGGGAGGGACTTGAGGGGAAAGTGAGGGTTTAGATTCCACTTCCCTTGCTACCAACATAGACTCGACAATATTGGGGAAAGGACCTTGACAGGTTTGACTTGGCTCATGAGTAGGGGCTACATATATCTGATATGAAACTTGTGGTAGTGGATATGCAGGTTGATAGACTTGGTAAGGCTATCTCTCATGAATACTCAGCTGCACTTCTAAAAATGTAATCAAGCCACACACATCCAACATCTCATATGTAAGCCTTTTCCAATTTGGTCTTTCAATGGGAGCCCATTCACTTTTAATCAAATCTACTACATTTCTTACTTGATAGATGAAATTATTAGGAATTTATTGGCTACATTTCTTACTTGATACATATTTTTTATATCTTAATAATGATTTTTTGAAGGTGGAAATGAGATTAGGTTGAGCATGGGATTTAACATATTGGGGAAACTGGGCATAAGACTGATATGGCTCATGACAGGGTTGAGGCTGGTCATATCAAACCTATGAAGGGCAAAACTTATAACCATATGCATCCTTATTGCTTGATGTGATTCCAAAAGAAACTTGATCTTGATTAAAAACATATGAAGGGGAATAAGACCCATAGCTCTGAGTAACATAATTATACATACCGAATGGTGATTTCTTGATGATACCAAGACTACTTAAATGGCTGATTCAACTCTGAGTCACCGTTGGTGTTGATAAAATAAAAACCTCCAAAGGCTGGTTGGCTGAAGAACACACTAAAATTATTCAACTCCTTGAAAGATTGATCCCACCAAGTGTGCCAAAAATTGTTGATGATTTAAAATTGCACTTGATTCTAATCAACAACAATGGGAAGTTTCAAGATATGGGACTTGCATCTTGAAATAACCTCCAGATTTTAGAGAAGTTGGTTCTTCTTTAAATTGAGTAGATACTGGGAAAAGGGATAGGAATTTAAATCAGAAACAAAAATGCAAGAAAGGAAATCTAATCTATGGTGATGCACCTAAATGTAATTAGACCTTAATCCTGAGCACAATGAGACTATATGTAGGATTCATTTACATTTAAGAGAAAACAAGTGCATGATCAATGTAAAAGATGGAAACAATAGAAATAGAGGCTCACAGCATAGACTACTTTTTCTATGATACAAAATATGTCAACAAAAGCATAGGGTTCAATCTTCTTATTTGAATTTTCTAGTCATATAAGAGGCACAAAAACACATACAGTTATATAAATCTTTCAACTCAAGAAAATGAGAAAAAATCAAATGACATTCCTAATCACAGTTCTAGAAAGTCTACAGCCTAGACTACTTTTGCAAATGACACAAAAAATATCAATAAAGGCATAGGGTTCAATCTTCTTATTTGAATCTTCTAGTCATATAAGAGGCACAGAAACATGTATAGTTATATAAGCCTTTCAACTCAAGAAAATGAGATAAAAAAAAATGATATTACTTAGTCACAGCTCTAGAAAGTCTAAACTCTTTACAATAATTTTCTCTCAAAAATTCTCTTTGATAATTGATGATTCTTCGATGATCTTTGCACCCTTATTTATAGCCTTGGATTCATTCTAGATTGTTTGCTTGTTCCCAATCTAATGGCCCAACTGAAATCTAACCAAACTGGAAGTGTCTAATATAAGATATTTTATAGATTCTAAAACGCTTCATCTTCTGGCAGTTCATTGGTTGAAATAGATTGTAGGATGCTCCCTTCTCTTAAACACTAGATAACACTTAGCCAATTCTTTGAAAATCTTCTTGTTACTTAGGAGGCACTAGAAAATGACACTTGGTGTGTTCCACAACACCTATTGAAGACACGCAACACTTTTCACATAACTTATACTCTTTTATGTCTTTACTCGAGCATGTTCCGCCTTTGACACTTTTTGCTATCCACTTTCTATGAAACTTCAATAGCTTAAAAGAAAATAAGACCCACAACATTTCTTACCTGAGTAACTTTGAAAGGGACACAGGGACAGGTGTCAATCTCCACTACTTGTATTAAAGAACACATGGCAATCTTCACTTTACTTATCTGGGGTTACGTGGTGATCTCCACTGCTTGTAGCTACCCTCTATGGAAGATGACACGTGACGGTCTCCACTTTACTCTATTTATACCATAGAAACAATTTGGTCTCATTTCACTTTTACATGGATAGTGACACCTGGTAGATTTTGCCTACTTAAGAAATAAAACTTGGGACCCACCACAGTCTTTGCTATATTGGTGAAGCAAAATGAAAATAATTTAGATCATGACACATGGTGGATTTCACTTGATTCTACTAGGGTACATGGCACATTCTGTTGTTTTTAGATAAGCAACATTGAGACCTTTCATGATTGCCACTTGGCACTTTCTGCTTGATCCTGATACTTAGCTTGTTAAACCTTACGCTAAAAAGAGATGAAACATGGGTGCCGATATGAAACCATGGATTATGACACTTGGTGCATTCTGATAAGAAAGTATGTCTCAGAGGATGACACTTGTCAGCTTTTACTTTACCCCAAAACTTGACAAAAATGAATCAAAAGGAAAATAGAGCTTGTGCTCTATTTCAAAACTCTGCCATCTCAGACCACAGTATGTGAAGGCAAAATTTTGCATCACGTGATTGAAAAATAGAATGAAATGTAGAGTAAATTTTTTACTATACAGTTATGATGGTTGGAATATTATTTTTTAATTGAAGAATAGAATAAGCAATAATATGTATAGAAGAAAAGATAGATCAGTTACAGAAATTAGAAACTAACTAAACAAGAGTAATATATTATTAGGTTCTTACTACTATAGATGAATAAATAACTAAGTTTATAATGTAAGGATATAAATCCTTCCAATCTAAATAAGACTAATTTTTTAGAATAATTCAAGGGAATTTTTTGGATTGACTATCTCTCCTTGTGAAGATGTTGATTGTAGACAAGGCCATGGTGCCTACTCTAGCCAATATGGAGTAATCACTTCAGGCATATGGGGGTGTGTGTGATATGATTGTGAATAATGATTAGATGAGTAGGTAAGGCTTGAATATGAATCTAGAATGGAGACATGAGGGAAGAATAATTAGAAGAAAATTTTGGATTCAGAATGTGAGCTACAACAATAGAATAGATGGAGTAAACAAAAGAATACCTAGGTAACTATGATTAGATGTAAGAGTAGTAGTAAAATAGGTAATGAATGAGTAATAATATATTATAATAGAGATGAAAGATATGAAAAATTAAGGATGGATAAATAAGATGATGAATTCCTTAGATATAAATAAATGATGAAGAGTGAGAGGAAGAAGAGATGTTTGAAGAAGGCAAGAATGCTGTAGAAGTGGAGCAGTTAGATGATGGATGTAGTGTGTAGATATAAGAACAGGTATTATTAGAAGGAAATGAGTAATTAATCAAAGAAGTAGAATATATTCACATAATAATTTTAGGTTCAAACATATAAAAATAATATGTCATAGGAAAGAATCATTTACCAGAAGAACACATATCCCTACAAGCTAATTTCTTATATTCTAGTAGAATTTTTCAACTAGATGGACAAAAAGATAGTAGTTGGGAAGGTTAATTCTTAGAATAATTAAATCATTGGGGTACTAAAATTTTAAAAAAAATAATTTAAAGGCTATAGGGATTGTTGAAACCAAGCAATGGAAATAAGGAAACACAAAAATATAAAGTGCACAAGTTAAATCTTCTAGTGCATAGATAAATATTCATAGTACACAAGTAGGATCACCTATAACATAGCCTCCTCTTGTGATAATTACATAGGGTATCCCTCTAATAATATTTTACATAATGGGTGTTTTATGATAATTTAAAAATATGGTGATATATGATGGGTCCACAGACATTGAACAATACTTACTAACTTGTGAAATGAGATGGCAAGATAAGGGCATCATTGATGAAGCCATTAAAAATTATGAGTTAGTAGGGGAATTAACTAGAAGAGCACTTGATTTTATGTACCATAGATAAATTCATCAAGAAAGTCTATAATAATTTAAAGAATGGCTTATCATAGAGTTCAAGATAAATAAATGTACTAGTCATACTATTCAAGACTTTAAGGAGATAAGGCAAAAGTTGGGAGAATTAGTCTATGATTATGATCACAAATTCTTTGATGTTATGAATAAGGTGGAATTTTCCTTAACAAAAAAAGATAAAGATACATGGTTTGTCAAAGGAATGTATTTCAAAATCAGATTTACTACTACACATAATCAATATGCTACTAAATCATATATTAGAGATATTTCCTATGAGTGGAGTAAATTGAAAACTATGGGGAAGCTGTTATCATAAATTCTATGATCAAAAATACATTGCAAGATTTTATGAAGAGGATGGAATACTATCATAAGGTAGATAAACCTAAGTTAAATATATGGTGTATGGAGTGTGGGAAAGGACATCACATAATGATTGTCCTAAGATCAAAACAAAATTTTATGAAATCTATCAAGTAGTAGGGCATGCAATAGTGTAGTGTCATCTCATGAAATAGTATGTTAAGAACCAATAAAATTTATACTAGAATTTTTGTAAGTCACACAATCATGATGAAAATAACTATAGGGCTTTACAAGATCTCAAAAAAGACATTATCAAAAATGTATTTTTTATTTCTATGCAGTAAGTGTCCTCATTATAACAAATGATTCCATGCTCAAAGGTAGATAAAGTTTGTGCAAACCAAGTAGGTTCACAATGGATTCCTAGGTCACCATAGTATTAGCATCAAGGTTTGGCCATTTGAACCCCTCTTTTGTTGAGTTGGAAACCTCCATCACCAAAATACCAATATGCAACACCCTGGAGCCCAACAATGATGTAGCATTAGTAAATAGTTAGACCCCACTAGTTGCACAACAACAATTTGGAATTAGAGATAATATCTAGTAGCATCAACATTAAAATATAACATAGCAATAAGGAGGGTATAGAGTTGGTTATCAGTTAAACAAAAGAGGATCTCGAGGTGGATATATAGGAGGTTACCAAGGTGGAAGGGTAAATAACTATAAACATTCTCCTTTGTAATACTTTCTATGTGGAGAGTATAATCATGTGTAAAATAATTACCTTGTGAATCCTCAAAGATAGACTTACTATGCATATTGCATAATATATGAGTAGCACAAGACAAAAGACTATGTTATCTTGGAAATGTAAATAAAGGATAAGGCTATCAAGAATGTTAATAGGGTTAATGCATAGCCTAAGGAGGATGTATTCCTAAACACTATTACATGACACCAACACATATAAAAAGGATTACCTCCTCTTTAAATGCCTTCAGATCAAGGAATTTGGAAATAAAAATAGGATAAATACCCAGACCTAGCTATAGAAAAGGGGCTTATGTATGAATCTATGTAGATGTTGAAAAACATTCAATATATGTCCAAATGTATGGCCCAATCATGTGTATTATGCATCAGGATGGATTTGTTACTATGTTGATAGATTTACTAAAACTTTTAAGGACATTGTGCAATGAAGACATCTCTTAGAACATCACAAATGTACTACATAATCTACTGGAGTGTGTTTAGTGAGGATAATAGAAGATAGAAAAGCTTTTTTGGTACATCAAAATAAATAATCCATGGGATGTAGATGCATGAATTGACATTGAAATTTTGGGATATGAAATTTCAAATGTTGTCTTTGTTTTGGCAACACGGTCAACATGATTCCTAGGTCTATATGGCAAGCTATTGGATGGTCAGTTCTAAGTTATAGTCCATTAAATTTAAGCTTCACCAAATATGGATTAGTTGAGGCCATTGGTATATTATAATACATTGAGATCAAATTCATATAACTAACCCTATGTTGTGTCTTTGAAGTCATTGATATGAAGACAAAAGCAACAAATTACCTTGCACTGATTAGAAAGAAATGAGCATCTAATGGTCAAATGACTATCAATATTGTACAAATTAACTTGAGTCATATTAGGGACATATGTTGTTATAATTTGTATTAATAGGGTGCATAAACCTTACATCATTCCAACTAAACTAGATTCTCCATATGTTGCATAAGAAATCAGCTGGATGAAGGTAAACTCTGAAGAGAACCCAAAATCTCTTCACGTAACTGAATGTAACTTATTGTATGAGCATAATAAACTTTAGGTACAATATTTAATCACTCAAAAATTAAAATCATATAAATAATGAAATATTAAAATAATAGTTACTCATGCATTAGTAACCTAGTTTGTCATAGAATATTGTGCATCCATGTCTACTAAATCCCTTATGAATTCAAAAGTTGAATTTCTCTATCAAGAAGATGATTATATCCAAGATTAGATCAAGACAAATAGAGAAGGCACTTTTCCATAGGAAATAGGTTCAACTATTAGTGGAGAATTAGATAAGCACCTACTTAATTAGGCTTGTGGTGATATTGAACTTTGACCTATTAGAATGGTCTTTGCACATGAGAGACAACTTCTTATGTATTATGTAACTAAGAATATCAAACAATTCAATCAGCACCTACAAGTTCATGTTCCTATCATTAGGTAGTGAGTCAGTGCTTTAAATTATACTCTAAAGGGAGTTGCAGTGATATGGTGGGTCATTCATATACATGATCAACTCGAGTGGGATGATACATGTGAACTCATGATTAGTAGATTTCAACTACCATGGGTCATCAAAATTAATTGGCCTTTTTCCAAGAAGGTGAATGTCAAAAAATATGTATTCATAAATGTGTTAAAGTCTAGACTGAGGAATTTTTAGCATCAAAATATTAGGTTCATATCTTTCATTATACACTGGCTCCTTTACCATCAGTATGGTATATACATCGAGAACATAGGAGGGAGATAAAGCATTGGTTGTAGGTGTAAAGCAAATTTATACAATATTTGTTTTTGAAGATGAGAACCATCTAGTTCATAACATACTACTAAAAATCAAACATTTCCTATGCCATGGGTGTAGAAAAGATTTAAGCACCATAATAGAATCCACTGTGCAGAAGAATGCAACTTGTGATCCAAATACAACATTATAAAGATAAAAAGCTATCAAGAAAGAAGAATAATCTATCATGTAGCCATGCCACCAAATACAAGATAAAAAAGAGGAAATTTAAGATTTATATACTAATGGTGATAGTTATTTGACTAATTTATTCGAACCTAAATGGCCAATAAAACTAGTAAGGGATCCCGATACATAACTCATTGAATAAGACAAGTTGTGAAACATACACATTATAGAGTAATAAGGGAAATTAATGATATAAGAATATGTTGATGATGAAAAACATAAGATTTATCAACAACCCATTAAAAACATGTAACAAACATCATAACTAAGGAGATTCCCAAAATGGCACATATCAGTGATTACTGGATAAAAGCTAAAGTTTCTAAAGATATAAAACTCATACAACATTATCAAGATGTAATTTCCACTAAATTTTCAAAGGTTTAAGGATTAACTAGGTGAAATTCATATCAAACTCAAGGAGTCACATGACCCATAAATAAATGACCATACAAGTTGAATCCAAACATGAAGTTAAAAGTGAAGGTTGAACTTGATAAAATGCAAGACATAGGTATAATCTATCCCATAGAGAAGGAAAAATGAGTTAGTCCCATGGTATTGAAAACTAAGAAAATATGGGAAATCAGACTATGTGATGATTATCACATTCTAAATGATGCATGTGTGAATGATCCATTCCCAATTCCCTTTACAAATGAAGCTTTAGAATCTATTATAGGACATAAAGTTTATTCTTTCATGGATGGATTTAGTGGCTATAATCAAATACCCATCATAGAAGAAGATAAATCTAAAATGACTTTTTCCATGGAATAGGGATTTTTTGCATACAAGGTAATGCCTTTTGGCCTCAATAATGCACATACATTTTATCTTGCATAGTGGTGACTGTGTTCAAAGATTTCATTCACAACTTTTTAGAAGTCTATCTCAATGATTAGGAAGTCTTTTCTTTATTTAAAGAATATTTGTCTAAATTATGACTCAGGTTAGAACATTGTCAATCTCTATGCATTTCTCTAAATTTAAATAAATGTTTATTTTTTACACCTTTTGGTATCCTGCTAGGTCATGTAGTGTGTAGTGAAGGCATTTTAGTAGAGTAGGGAAAAATTATAATCATTCTAAGTATGACTCCACTAGTTAGCTCCATAGAAATGTGATCTTTTATTGGACATATAGGGTATTATCATAATTTTATCAAGGGATATGCATCTATTTCATCTCTATTAGAGTATTTACTATGCAAAGGTGTGAAGTTTGTCTGGACTTCCAAGTGTCAAGAAACCTTCATAGAGCTGAAGCAGAGATTGATCATTGCACCTATCTTTGTATTTATAGATTGGAGCAAGCCCTTTCATGTGCACATTGATTCTTTGATTATCATAGTTGGTGTTGTGCTTATGTAGATAGGATATGGTGGTCTAAATCATCCCATTCATTTTGAAAGCTAAAATTTATCTAATGTAGAAAATAATTACACAAAAACTAAAAGAGAACCATTGTCTATAGTGTTCACCCTATAGAAATTTTGACACTATCTTCTTATGACATAACTTTAATTTTTCATAGATCATCAAACTCTGTGCTACCTTGTCAATAAGCCAATATTGGGAGGACACATCTCTAAGTGGTTGATGTTATTTCAATATTTCCAATTTCACATGAACATCAAGATAGGCAAAGAAAAGATGGGGATAGGTCATCTTAGTTGAATTCCCAATGGTAAAGAACCAAAATAATTACAAGAAGATTCTCCTAATGCTCATCTATTTCACATTTTTACAATCCCTAATTTTTTTGAAGAAATTGTTAAATTCCTAAAACAAAGAATATTCCCTACACACTACCAAGAAAGAGATAAGAAGTAGTATGTCACTAGAACCTTTCCATATACAATAATCAATGAGATTTTATATCATTTAGGGAAGGATGAATTACTATGTAAGGTAGTTATGGAATATCAACGAACACAACTCCTATAGGAGGCACACCAAGGAATATCAAAAGGAATTTTTTTCAAAAGAGCTACTACCAAGAAGTTGTTACAAAGTGGGTTATGGTGGCTGAATCTTTTTCAAGATGCACATAGAGTAGCACAACATTGTGATGTATGTCAACGCATGGGTAAACCACTCCAAAGAGATGAAATGCCCTTGAAACATTTTTTATCCAAATAACCTTTTAAATAATGGGGCATTAACTTTGTTGGACCTACTAATCCATCGAGTAAATTTAGTAAATTAGGGTATATTATCACTATTATATATTACTTTACCAAATGGGTCAAAGCTATTGCAACACCTAGCTATGATGTGAAGGATGCATCAATTTTTCTCTATGAGAAAATTATTACAAGGCTTGGATGCCCCATTAAGTTTGTTAGTGATCAAGGAACACACTTATTTAACAACACCATCAAGGCTCTTACTAAAGAATTCATGATTTCCCATCATAAAAGTATTGCATACCATCCACAAGCTAATTGCCAAACTAAGGCTTCCAATAAAGTGTTGGGAAAAATGTTGAAATAGATTTGTGACATCAAAATGGATGATTGGGAAGATCACATTTGTATGATTATGTGGGCATATCACATGCATTATAAGAGGGCTATAATTTTTAATCCATTCCATTTGGTCTATAGGCTTGAAGTAGTTATGTTGATGGAATACTTGGTACCTAGTCTATGTATTGTAATGGTCATGAGACTAGGGGATCATGAGTGATTTAACAATTTTAGGAATATTGGTGTATTATTCCTAATTTAGTTAACGGTCTAGAGTAATAAAATCAATAAATAAATATGCAATAATTAAGCTACTAATTTATATAATTTAATTATAATTTTAACCTTTCCACAAATAGTAATAAGGGAGAGAAAATAAGACTTAGCTAGAAACTAACTGAGATGGCTATTATAGGTTCTAAAATCCATTGTGTAAGCCTAAGACACTATTTCAAATTAGGATCTAGAATTCATTTTATGATTGGACAAGAGCACTAAAATAAGACACCTTAGGGTCCAATGCTATAATCCTATTTTTCCATTGTTGTCCAAGAGATCTGAGCTATTTGGGTTTTATTTTCTATGTTTGTGTGATCTTACCTATGAAATTTTGAATGTTGGATGTCCACAGAAATCCTTATAGAGTTGATTTACTCTTCAAACCCTAGAGTCATCTTAATACTCTCTTGGGCCATCTGGTGTAAATCTCAATCTGCGCAAATAGTCATCTATGAGTATGGGTGTCATATCATCATTTGAAGTAAACTAGGAATCTGTATCAATATCATGTACATACGGTAACTCAAAATTTACCACAAGGGGTAGTTGTGACATGGGAGTCTCATCAACTATAGTAGTAAAATATAGTTATGCTATGAGAGTATCTATAACTAATGGAGTAACTATATCTATAGAATAAACTAGTACTAATGGAATTGATATTAATGAATATATAATTCTAATAGGTATAAGAATTGTGATTGATAAAGTAGTTGGAAAAACTGAAGTTGTTATGATTGGATGAATATTTGGATCTAAGGACATGACTATAAGTGGAAGAGTGTGAGATTTGATAGTCTCTCCTACCTCATATGTATGTATCTAATCAAGATAAATTCAATGAGGTAATAATTGAACTATGATATGAGGTGTCTCATCCAGAAAAATAGTCAAAGATGACTTTGAAATTTGATAATATCTAAATGGTTGGTTATTTGTTGGGCATGTGTATAGGTATCCTTCATGGAAAAATTTAAAACATTGATGAATAATATAAGGAAATACCCTAGTGGCATGTATCCAAGGTCATCCAAGTAAAATATTATAATTAAGAGGACCTGACATCACCTCAAACTATGTAGAGAGTTTTTTGGGCCCTACCATGATATCTAAAGTAATGATGCCCAATGTCTGTCATGGCATATCATCAAACCCTCTAATATTTTTATATGATTTTTGTATAGATGCCATATCTACACCCATGGTATATAAGAATGTAATATTGCATGTATTGAGTCCAAAACCACTATCAACTAGAATTTTCTTAACTGCATTAGTTTTGACTTGAACTTGTATGAATAATGGTAAATTTTGATTAATAATTGTTTGAGATGCCATGTCATCATGATCAAAATAAATATCATCTTCTATATTTTTTATCATGTTGACTACTGATGCAAAATAAGAAGGCTATGAATCAATGGGCATGGAAGTCTGAGTGAGTGCCTGATAAAGAATGTCCTTAAACACATTGGCTTTTTGAAGCAGTTCTAACATGGAAATCTTATCTAGTGTGTTTCTCAATTGATCAAAAATATCATATGCTTTATGTGGATGTGCCTGTGTGGTTGGGTTGGGCCTATGATAGGAAGCAATAAGAGGATGGAGGGGATCTTGACTAGGTAGGGGAGGCAGGGTAACACATTAAGTAATAACTCTAACTATATTATCTACTATCCATATAAGACTAGTAGTAGCTATGGGAGGAGAGTGAAGATAATTGATAGGGTGAGATGGTTGAGGGACAAATGGTATCAAATAGGCTCTTTGGCAATGGGTAATGACTTGGGGAAGAGTAAAATGCACCATGCAACATAAGTCGGCATGGGATAGTGGCTCCAAGGAAGGTGTGAAAAGAGGTATCTTAACATGTTTAGTAATAACTCTCTTAATATCATCCCATATTATGAAAAGTAAGCATGAAATTCAAATAATGAAGTTTTTTATTAACATATGGCATACTTCATCATTCATGTACATGATAAGATGAAGTATGGTCTCATTATTTACTAAAAATGCAAAAAATGTTTGACAGTAAGTGAGATCCATTTTTAAAATCTAATTTTAGATGTAAGGTGATACCTCAAGAGAAAAATAGGATATTAGTACATGAAACTAGGGTTTTGAATTAAAATATTTTAAAATTACTAAGGAATTTTAAAATTTGATGCCAATTTATGATTTAAATATGCTAGTAAAAAATTAAAAAATTACTTGATTTGAAAGGACCTAGTGTATGCAACTAAGGTTTTGTAGAAAATATATATATTTTAAATTAATATGAAATTTTAAAATTTAAGGTGAATTTTTTAATTTAAATATGCTAGTAACAAATCAAAAAATTATAGGAAAAATACTAGGAAAATATTGGGACCTAGTATGGGCAAATAGGGTTTAAAAGAAAATTAATTTAAAATTACTATGAAATTTTAAAATTTTAATGCTAATTTTTTATTTTATTATGCAGGTGAAAAATAGAAAAAAATAAGTAGAAAATTTACCCTAGTATTTCTAGGGTTTTTATGCATAAATAAAGTAAGTCAGGTTCATAAAACGATTTAACAGTTTTGGGAATACTGGTGTATTCTAATTTAGTTAAAGGTCTGGAGTAATAAAATAAATATGTAATAATTAATATATTGATTTGTATAATTTGAATATAATTTTAACCTTTCTAAAAATAGTAATAAGGGAGAGAAAATAAAACTTAGATAGATATCAATTACGATGGTTGTTGCAAGGTCTGAAATCCACTATGCAAGACTAGGACACTATCACAAATCATGATCTGGACTTCATTTTAAGATTGGATAGGAGTGTCAAAATAGGATACCCTAGGGTTCATTGCTATAGCCCTCTTATACCATTATCATCCAAGAGATTTTAGCTTTATGGGTTTTGTTCATTGTGTCTATGTGATCCTACCTATGAAATTTTGATTGTTGGATGTCCATGAAATTCCCTTTAGAGTTGAATTACTCTTCAAACCCTAAACCCCATTATGCTTTGACAAAGTTTGGGATGGGGGGTTAGTGCGTGTAAGATGTAATAAACATTTTTCCATGCCCTTTTTTTAGGCATGTTACTTTTATACCAATACTCCAAAGAGGGATCAAGCCATATGTAGTTCTCCCACTTGATGTGATTTATACAATTGTGTGTATGAATATGAAAATGCTAAAACTAGGTGTGTTTGAGATGGCTTGGGATTGGTACAAGGATTTGAATAAGCTTGTAGTAGTATTGGTTGGTTGTATGTAGAGAAAATGGAAGATTGCTTTAGTAGTTTTGCTTGTATTATTGCTTACTTTATGATAATTACCAACACTTTCCAAATGAACTTTGAATGGGATTTTATAGGGATCTATTGGTCATGGGTTAAATGTTCTCACATTAGGTTGATAATAAGGTGGATAGGAACTATAAAAAACTAATCACTGGAGGAAAAAAATCACTTGGATAGGAATGTCAAAAGTTGACACTAGAGGGCCTAGCACTATAGTCCAAGTTAGGTGCCTTAGTCCTGAGCGAATGGGACCTAGGGGGATAGATTTTTTATAGAAAGCGTAGTTTGATTGAGCTGGGATCAAGTTTATAAGGTTAAAAATGACTAAGAATCAATTAAAAGATACTTATGAGGGTCATGAAAGCAAACAAGAGAGACCTATGGATTGGGTGTCATTAGCCACACTCAAGTTACCAATTTTAACATTTTATATGACTACAGTGAGTCTCTAACTAATAGACTTATTAAATTGAATAAGATGGATGAATATCGATGAAGAGAATCATGGATGTAGGAAGTTCATAAGCAAAGTTATAAATCATGGTAGGATAGGAATCTACACCATAAATAATTTCATAAAGATCAACTATTTTTGCTATATGATAGTCATTTTACAACATTTTTGGGAAAATTACAGATTTGATGGAAAGGGCCTTATGTTATACATGAAATATCATAACAAAGAACCATTATTTTGATAGATATTTAGGGAAGTGTTTCACTAGAGCATGTGAATGGTTGTAGGCTTAAGACCTACCACCAATAATCTTAATTGATCTCATTTTGTTAAGTGAGTGGGTGCTGAGTAACATTGAGTAGATTAAGAATTCTCATTTTTCCATGTTTTTGTGTGTTTCTTTTTCTATCTATGTTTTTTTATATATGATCTCTTCACTACCATTTCAAAACCAATATACCAATTATAGTTTGCATCAACCATGCATAAGATAATTCACATGCACCATCATGGATGTCATTAGAAGTGAATAAAAATAATTAAGTCTAGGAAAGTTATAGATAAGTCACATCACCTATGATATTCAATGTGTAATGGTCATTCCTAAGAAATTAATGCTAGATCCAAGTTTTGATTGAATTGATCTTCAACAAATTGGTGACCACTCAACATCATCTCCTTATACTCCTACATGGATAATAAAGTGCATAACAATGTATCTTCACACATGTGCCAATGACTATCTTAATTTCTAGATTAGATAATATTTCCCACATCAACCATTACATTTATATCAAATGGATAGATAAGAGAAAATTTTATGTGTAATCCAATAGGAATGAAATATATAAAGGCCTAAAGTCATGAACCAGGTTTGCATTTCATCCTTATAAATATTTTTGTGACTTGTTATTTCAAAGAGCTGAGCTATTTTTACTATGTAGAGAGTCAATAGAGTGTCAAATTCATCACTTCAACAATCATAGATAGTTCATAGCTAATTAGGGGATTGATAGACACATAAAAAAAATCAATGGGCATCGATATAGAATTAAGGAAAAGCAAATTCAATGATTTAGATCCATTTGAATTCCTTTGAGTAACATAATAGAAGTTATTTTGACCAGACCCCATTGATGTTGCACAACCACTCACTCTCACAACCCCCATCACTTTCATAACATATATGTTGAGCACCTACCTAAAATTCCCATATTTGGAAACTTAGGGGAGATTTTATAAGTCTTTCTTGGCTAATATAATGATGGAAATATCTACCTTCACCTAGAAACTACCATTATTATCAACACAGAAGCCATTGCCTAAGTTTTGGACATGTCTATGCAAGGGGACTCCCTTGCTCCACAAAAAAAAATAATGATGCCTATTCTATAGTAGGTTATATATTTATATGTTTGGGAATTAAAATGGATCCTAATTGAATAAATTCATGATGAACCAATGGGCATCCTTATTGAATGCATCACACAAAGGTTCTGATAGATGACCAAGTTTACAAAATAAATTCCAATGGACATCACCCACTACATGATACATTAGAATGAGTAGTTAAGTTAGCTTGATTACTTCATTTAGAATCTATTTAAAAATATTAACAAGTTTTGCACATCATCCAAGTAGACATTATAATATCAGTTCATCATATTTCCCCTATGTTTTATATATTTAAAGTCCCCAAAGGGAGAGGTGCACCTTGAACTAATTATTGGCAATTGGAGTAATTTCCCAACCTCATATGGACACTTGAGTGTGGATCCATATCCCATGAGGGAAAATTCAAATAATGGTGGGTGGAGTTACTAGAGTTTATCACCACATATCCTCAGTTACCACTAGATGTAATGTAATATTTGGGCCAACATGTTGCTATCACCTTGCTACTAAAAGGTGTCTTTATAAACATCCATGAGTTGTAGATATCTCCATTTTCACCTCTTCCATTCTTTATCACCATGGCCATTGTGTAGGCTAAAGTTACCAAGTAAAAAAATTTCATAGCTAGGTGTGTGACTCCACTTCAAGCTATACCACCTAGCACATCCATCCTTATAATATAGCAATAAGATGAAGCCACCAATTTATAAATATAGAAAGGAAATCATAAGCTTTCCACTAAGCATCACTCTTCATCTCCTCCATTGAATTGTAAGACATAGATCATAGTGACCTAGTTAAATGATCCCAATGTGCCCCATATCATAAGATTGTGTAACCTATGTATATGGGGATTGATGAACAAGAAGTATAGCAGGTAATGATTGTCAACATAGCTAGTGATTTTTTTATAGAGAAGATTAAAATTAATTATTCTTCTAGAAGGTTGTGAGTGTGGTTTAAGTGTGTAAATAGGTTCCTCCAAATCTATGGGTTGACCTATCTTGCATCCATCATCATTGATATTATTTGAGAAGAAGTGGAGTAGCTATAGTGAAGGATTGATTTTTATATCCTCAACCTTCTACTACCTTCATAGTTGAAGATGTATTTGTGCCTCTTTTGTAAAGCTCACTAGAGTCACTTATGCATAAACCCTGAACCATGAACTATGCACAAGGCTTGGGTCACACCTACACTTGAAGAATGCACATTTGATTGACCATGCATCACAAAAGAAGAAAATATTGTTCCATAATCCACTTCACCACCACTTAAACATTGGTTGGTCACCCTAAGATAAAATAAAACATAGGTTTACAACTCTATGGCCTAGCCAAGTGATTCACCATCATCACCATAAGCTCATGAGGTCTAAGAGCTCACACTTGAGAAACCCATAGATGATAAACAAAAAGGCCCAAGGGAAGAAGTATCTCATGAAATATAATGATGAATTAGATAGGAAGAGATGAAATGAAATAAGGAGTAGGCACAACAACAATAATAAGAAAGTTGATAATCCAAAGAAGCTAAGGCCACACAAAATTCCAAGGATACAGAGGCTAATCAACATAAATCCATTGAAGTGGCTAAGAAGGCCCAAGAAGCTATCAATGTAGCTAAGTAAACATATCAAGTGTAAGAATAAAAGGACAAATAACTTGAAATCATTACCAAGGATAAGGTAGAATAAGAAGAAATATATAAATAGGACACAGCAACCCAATCCTAGTATGCCATAAAAGATGCCACTTATACATAGTAGAAATCTAAGGAAGTTTTAGGGAAGAAGAAGGAAGAAAAAGATGAATCCTTATGCCAACATTAGGAATAATAATAAGAACTAGTGTAGGTACAAGTACAAGTATAGGCATAGGTACAAGTTTAGGCACAGGCTATGGATGAACAAGCCAATGCTATGTCCCTAGCAGACCAAAAGAAAGAAGAAGAAAAATTTGAACAAAAGCTACAGGAAAGAGAAGAACAAGCCAAACAATAAGTTACATAAGAAGAGATGAACAAGAGAATGGAGGATGAGGTCAAATGAAAGTAGGCTAAATATGTTATGTATCAACTCAATCTTGTAGTAAAGACCACTATGCAACAATAATAGTAACCTAAGTAACAATAAGTAGAATCAAAGCATCTAGAACAAAAAAAAGAACCAACTACAACTCAAGTAAGTCCATAGATCCATAAATTACCTTTAGGAGGCATGTGGCTATGGGATTTCTCAATTATGGGTTGTCGATGCACCATGTTCTCTCTTTGACTTATGATAATGTCATGACTATACCCTTCAATGATTACAAGCACATTGGAAGCACTTCTACTCAAGAAAGGAGCATCATTATACACCTCCAAACTCTCATTGAAGAAACAATCAGAGGGAATAACAACATTCTAGGGTATATTACACATAAGGCCACCTCTTTTGGAGTAAGAAATGGATCAATATAAGGCCAAGAATGTCAAACTAAAGGCTCACCTCCATAAGCTGCCAAACTCATCTAGAATGCCTATCCAAATTTGGTCACTTGAGCAATTAGGGACCACTTCATTTTTTCCCTATGAATACTCAAGACTCTGGTCTCTAAGTTGACTAAGGATTGGTGTGTAGCCTATAAACTTTATATAGTTAGAATATTGGGCTAGGATGTGAAGACCAGGGTTGCGACCCTCATCACTCTAGTGAAAGAGTACAAAGGCATGTTAGACACTACCACATTGCAATCATAATAGGTCACACAAAGTTTTATGGACTAGAAGTAGTAACTAGATAATTATTTAGCTATTTATATCACAAAATTCACCATGGATACCATTTCCAAAGCCACCATGAATATCCACACTACTATTGGAGAATATAAGGATGGATCACTCCAAGATTTTATCAATGTTAGGGAAAATGTTTAAGAAAACATCCTAAAATGGTAGAGTCATCTTTTGCATAACTCCTTCACCAGTCTACAAGCCCAACATCACATAGATAAGATGGAACAATTGAGTGGTGAGATTTAGACCAAGATCACCAACACCAAAGTAGATATGAGCACCACTGATGACATTGATTTGAAGTAGCTCATTGGTTACCATGCTCCATTGTGTACTCTATTATGGATGATCCAAGAAGCCATGATGGACTAGAATGATTACAAGACTAATCTGATTCCATTTTCTAGTTAAGCTATCAAATTTTCAACACACTTACATACAATCCACCTTTAAAACTCCAATAGATCATCACTCGGTATAAATTTGCATAGTTTGACGCTAAGGACTCTTTTGGTCAGTTCATGTATGCATTCCTACCACCTCCATCAAGTTAAGTATTATGTAGAGTACATATTTTATAAAATTATGTATTGAATTTTTTTATTGGGGATGACTTAGTAAGACAAGTAGGTCTAGGTTGGTTTAAAACATGTAAAGGGTAGCCACCTAGTTATGCTAGCCTATTGAAAACCTGAAAGTATGGTAGGTTGGTGTGATAGTTGAAAACCTAAAAGGGTGGATAAGTAGTGCATAAGAGGTGAAAATTAGAATTTATGCCTTAAGTGATTACTATGACTCTTAGTAGTCTATCCACTCCTTTAACTTCTTCCACTTGTGCAATTTCATGGATCCTATGACATTGTCTCAAGATGAGACAACATTTTATGTCTAGGAAAGTATTGGGAGAAGAAATTGGATTGTAAATATATGCAAGATATTTGTCTAATATTTTTGCATTATGTACTTGTTTTATCATATATATGTCTACTTTATATTATCTCCATGACTTGTAATAGGTTAGAATATGAACAAACTCTACGTTTGGTGCCAATTATGAAAAAATATGAACAGTCATAGATTACAACTATCTATATATACTTGTGTTTGTAATAAGAATAAAGTTCGAATTTTGAATAGATTAATAGAGACTATTTGGTTATAGTTACCTATGAATACTTACTTTGTTCCTTGTGTGTGTTCTTATGTCTAATATTTGATTACTTTATATCTAAGTTAATCTAAATACTCTAGTTATGTTAATAAATCATTGGTTATTCTTAATTTATACTTAATGCATGATAATTCACCCTTTTTATATTTCTATTTTCTAACCTTTTGTACATGAATCTGATGCACTATCCTACACACTAACTTATAACCTATCTATACTTGTCCTTATCATGTTTTGATGCTTCAGGAACATCTACTAATAAAGGTTTTACAAACTAATTCACCCCCCCCTCTCAGTCATTTTTTTCCAACATTTAGTATTAAAGCATGATCCTTTGAATCAAGTCTAAAAGCCTAAAGGAGATCCTAGAAGTAATGGTGGATAGTTAGAAAGCTCAATGTGTTTTATCTACCATTAAGGCTCTATTGTTTAACGGATCTAACTATACATTTTATAATGTCAATATGAAGATATATTTTATGTCATAAGGACATGATATTTGGTAGTAAGTTGTGGATGATTATATTTCTCCTCCTATTCCACCAATAGATGTAGTAGGTAATAAGGCTAGTGAAAAAAACTACAAGGCAATGAATGCCATTATTTATGGCCTATCAAAGGTAGATCTTGTAAAGCTAATACACTATGTATCAACTAAAGAGATATGGTACAAATTGAAGACCATATATGAAGGAGAACTAAGGTGAAGATGGCTAAGTTATAGACTGTAGTCATACTAAAATACAATTTATACAACTTGAGCATGACTTGTGACACCCAAACCATAGGTCTTTCCTACTTACTTACATAACCCACATAGGCATGTTTTCATTATTTCCTAGTCATTTAAATCCATCTATATTCAACCCCTACTATCTTAGACTCCTCTCCCAGGCACAAATATATTCTCTAGGGTCCCTTTCCCCCTAGACAATAGTGTTATAGGTTGAAATACAACACTGGGACCCAAGATGTCCACTTTCCAACACTATTGTTCTAGTCCACAATAGCCTCAAATGGTCAGATTTTCCCAAATCCTTATCTTTTCCCTTGTCAACCTAATGCGAGTTCATCTAACCCAAGATCACTAGTTTCCATATTAAATCCCATTCAAATGTCATTTAGAAGGGTTGGAAATCAAAAATAGGGCACAAGTTAGACATATACTAAATCACACTAAATCTTCTTATTCTCTACATATAGCTAACTGCTATTATTTCTAGCCTATCCAAGATCATGCACCAATCACAAGTCATCTCAAGCTTTCCCAAATTTACATAAACTTGTATTGTATACATAGGATTGCACAATACACATTCAAATTAGGAGAACTACATTGACCTTGATCCCTCTTTAGAGTATTGGTATGTAGGTAGTGTATCCAAACATGGGGTGTGATTGCATAGTTAGTGCATATTACACACTAACCCCTTTTTCCAATTGGATTAAAGATCACCTATCAAACATTAAGAAGATATAGGACCCTTTAATACAAAACCAATTTCCCTCAAAGCTTCACAAATAACTAGGACATGATATTTCTGGCACAAGGTCTCCCAGAGCAGATGAACAAAACTCAAAAAGCTTAGAAAGCTCAAACACTAAAGACTACAATGCTAAGAATTAGACTATCATTCTAGACCTATAGGTGTCTCATTTTTGGTACTACTATCTAAGTATAAAATATAATTATATATCTTGTTTTCAATACTCTGTCCAAATAGATTAGTAATTTGTAACCTCTATCTCCATCTTAGCCTAGAATCAACTAAGTTTTACTCTCTATCCCCATGTTTTCTATTTTTATAAATCAATTAAGAACTTCCATATTAAACAAATTAGTAGGTTAATTAAGGAACATTTATTTACTATTTTTTCCCTTAATTGAGACCCCTTTACTATTTAGGAAATTAAACCTATAGTTTCCCAAAATTAGAATCATTTAAGTTTTACTCTATATCTCCTTGTTTTATATTTTTAAAAATTAATTAAGCACTTTAAAATTCAATAAATTAATATATGAATTAAGGCACATTCATTTAATTATTTCCCCCTTAATCTAGATGCCTTTATTATTGAGGAAATTAAACATATAGTTTCCCAAGACTAGAAAAACATAAACCCACTAGAGACAGTTTGAAAGTCTAAAGATGAATGAAGATAAAACAATTGCCTCTTACCTATTGAAGGTTGATGAAGTTTTCAATGTCATTAGAATATTTATAGAATATGTGAAATAACTTATTGTTCAAAAAGGCTTGAGATCACTAACTACTAAGTTTAATTCTAAGGTGTCTATAGTAGAAGAGATGCAAGATTTGGACAAGCTAGAGATGGATGGACTTTATGGAATTTTGACTGCCTATGAGATGAGAACTAATAAAGGAATACCTCCCAAAAAAGAATCAACCTTAAAATTTAACAAGTTAAAATCCAAGAAGGTCAAGGATGAGGAATGCTTAGATGTTGATGATGATCAAATGATAGCCATATTTACAAGGAAGTTAAGGTTTGGATCTGGTAAGTACAAAGGTAAGTTTCCCTTCAAATGTTTCAACTGTGTCAATATTGGTCACTTTGCATCCAAGTTTCCTAACAAGGATAAATATGATCATAATGAAGAACATGATGAACATCATGGATATGATAAGAAGACCTATAAGTCTAATAACAATAAAAAGGAGTTCAGGAAGTATGAAGGTAGAAAAGGAACTTTCAAGAATAAAATAATATTATATACTAAAGTAGACAACTCTTCTGATGTAAGTGACTCAAGTGCATTTGATAGTGATGATGAAATTCATGTACCTAAAAATGACAATAATGAAACCTTATTTATGGCCATAAAATTAGACAATGAGGGTTGTTCAAGTGGGAAAGCCATTATGTTTGATGTAGAATCAGATGAAGAAGCTAAAGTATATCTTGAAGAAAAATTGGTAACTGACCTAGAGGGATTAAAGTTCCAAAGGAAAAAGAATCGCAAACTAAAATCATTAGCTAAGGACTATGAGGATCAGATTGGCCTATTTGAGGAAAGGCTGAGTAGCATTTCTAAGGGGTATGATGAGATCATCAATCAAGTTGAGACATAGATGGAGGTAGTCAATACAATCCTAAAGGGTAAAGAGTTAGAATGCATTAAGTTTGAGAATAAAATAGAATCCTTGAAATTTGAGTTTAATAAAGCATACAGAAAGGTGAGTACCTTTGTGAAGTTTGAAAAAATCACTGAGGCTGAAGATGATATCTTGAGTAGTCAAAAGTCTGCAAGTGACAAAATAGGTCTTGGTTTCAAAAAAGATCAAAAGGAGGAACCTCAAGTCAAGGAGAAGACTATTTAAGATAAGAATGCCAACATGAAAATACCTATCAAATAAATTAGAGCTATAAGGTATGACAATTCATTTAATGGTTATTATTTTATGTGTAATCAGTTTGGTCATAGAGTAAGAGAATGTAGAATACCCTCCAAGAATGAGTACTCATGGGACTTTGGAAGGAGTCATGGATTACATCAATCAGGAGGTATGTATAATGTAGTTTGTTATAGTTTCCATGATGTAGGACACATTTCAATATTCTATCCTAATAAAGTTATAAGTTCATCAAGTCAAAATAGGAGGTTTAAAGTTCCTACGGTGTAAAAAAGAAGACAAATGAATGTATGGAAACCAAAGATAGTGAATATGAGTCATGATCAATATATAAGATCAAGTGGATTGTTTGTTATGATAGAGAACACTTAAAATGTAAAATAAATTCAATAATTCCTCCTGTTATCTCACATTGATGATCAAATGGTTGATGAAGAGATCAAGCCTATAGTGTTAATCAAGCCTAAAAGGATACTAAAGGATATTCAATATTGTGAGAGCATGGAGATATGGGAATATATTGAAGTTGAGTTATTTTGATTCCATATGGTAAGTGGTGACTATATTAGGCTTCATGGAGACACTATTTAGGGAAAATAATCATAATGGATGCTTGGTTTGAGGGGGAGCTATTCAGGTTTGTGGCTGAGTCTGATCTATGTTGAGAAGTAGTCTTGTAAACAAAATTCATCTAAAGGAGGTATGCTTAGAGAAAGGGGAGTTTGTTACCTAAACACTTCATATTTTGTATGTGCAAAGGTGTGGTTATAGATGAAAGTTTTAGAAGACCCTTTGTCATTAATGTCAAAAGGGGAGAAATTTTTGGAAGGGAGATTGACTAGTTTTGGGAAGCTAGGAGCAATCAGTGATTAGATTGAAGAATATTTTTCCATAAATGACAAAGGGAGAGTTTGTTAATAAGGTTTTTAATTTATTTCGAGGGAAAAATCATTTATGTCAAGGTTAAGGTTAATATCATTGATGTCAAGGTACATCTGGTAAAGATGCATGGTGAAGTGGTCAGTGAGATATAAACCATGTGACATGGAAGAATTTGAAGGCAACCTAATGAATTTATGTTGAGATAAAATTTGAGTTCAACATACTCCCATTTATGAAAAATGGTGACCCTTGTGTATACTTTGAACCTTAACACTAAAATCTTGATATTCTACACATTATTAAAATTTAAAGCTCATCCATGCCTAGAATTTAGCCCATTTATTCATAGTTGTGCCTTAACCTTGCCTAATGCTACAAATAGTTGGCCTTTATGTCTTAAGTTTCAAGTTTAATGAAATTATTATTAATGGATCATGGTAGGATTTTCATATTTTTATCTTCATTCAAGATTTTACTAGCCTTTGGTCTATGAGAACTCACAGTTGGATTCATGTTTTGAAACCCTCCTTCAGAAAACCCTATCCTAGTCCCTTGGTTCAAATTCAAATTTGGCAAGATAAAATTTGGTAGGAATATTTTAAAATTACTTTATACTTAAGCCTAATTTTTTATATCAAGCTTGGTCATTGTTTTTAACATGACCAAACCTTAAACTAAAAGAGTATATGTTGTCCTTTTATATTTCCCCCCTTTTGTTCTCTTTATTTCAACAAAGTCTAATGCTCATTTTTGTAGGGTATTTTATTTTCCTAACTAGGTCCCATTTTTTAATGTTATGTGGTCCAATTTGTTGCATACTTATCCTAAAGTCTTAATCCTAAGGACTCATTCCTGTTTATTAACATGAACAAGACCTTAGTCTTAAAACTTTAGCCTAAGTTATTATATAAATCCAAGGCCTAGCTTAAGCATCTTGCCTCTTTGTAAAATCAATGGATCTTGCTTCATCATGGAAAATGATCACATAAAACAAAAGAGACCTGATGAATCTAAATCCTTGATCCATTAAACCAATGGTATGCATCTACTTGAATAATGATCAATGATCCATGCTTAAGTGAGATAAATGATAGAATGGTGTGTGATCATCATCAAGATCAATTATCTCTGGCTACTCCCCTAGAAAATATCTAACATAGTGAATATAGTGTTAAAATGTCAAAGGCCTAAGGAAACCCTATGAGGATGATAAGTGTCACCATCTTGAGAACTTGAATCTTGATCGGTGCTCTATGGAACCTTTCCAAGGTCAAATGGAGTCAAAATCTTGAGAGTCCTATAAAGTCACCATGTGGCACTCTTGCATTTGAGTTTTATGTTAAAAGGGCCCTATGCATTAAAACATAGACTTAACCTAAGTTATTACCTTAAGGATTATTATATTATTTAAATATAATAAACCTTAGGTTATGACTATAATATTCAAAGGGAATTATTTTATTATTCTTTTAAGACTTAGGATTTTACTTAGTCTAATTTTCATACACATTGATCCATGAGCAAACTCAATCCTCTTCATGATTTTAAGGACCAGTGGCATGCATATACTCAGATCTTGATCAATGACCTATGCTTGATTGGGACCAAATGATCAAATGGAGTGTAATCAACAAAGACTATTTAATAAGACCTTAAAGTCCTATGGGACTGACACATGGTGAGCACATGTTCACTAGTGGAGCACATAACCTAGAATGCCTATGAAGGTGCCAAGTGGCATAACCATGAGGCCTGATATAAAGATAATTAATAATATGTAAGCCCTAGGATCATGATCAGTGGTCTACATTAATCCATGAGAAAAGATCTAATGGCATGAAGTAAAGGAATAAATTCAAAGGACAATGGTTAGTTCCTTTAACTCATTTATGAAAAATGTCATGAAAGCTACCAAATAGATGCCACCTCGGTGACACATAAGCATAAAATGATAGAACCAAAGATTTGGTGGGAACAAAAAGTAAAAGGTATAAAGATAGGGGTCTAAATCAAATATAAAGCACAAATTCACCTAATTCTAAGCTAGCATTTCCATTAAAGATGCAAGGAATCCCTAGCCTCCAAAATAAGCCATACCTTAAAGTCTAATCAATCATAATCAAGATAGAAAGTGTCTAATTGTTATCTGAATGAGAACAAACTAACCCAGGGGCTACTTGCAAACTAATAGTGATTGATTTTCAAGTTTCATAGTCATGAAAACTCAAAGATAGTAACAAAGGGATGACACAAAATTTTACCTAACTTTAAATAATGAGGGAAGAGTCTTCAAGGATACTGACTTTGATGTTGCAACATTAAACACAAGAAATATAAACTAGTCCAAGATTTTTTAGACTATTGAAGAAATATAAGCCATCACAAGGGAAGAGTATAAGAATGTTATAATCCTCTAGAGATACAATGACCTAGTCTCCATCAAGATGATCAGTCTCCACTATGTTGCTATAAAACCTAAGGTATTGCACCACATCAATGTTATTTCCCCAATTTTCATAAATTATAAAATTGAGCATGATTAGATAGTTCATGAACATACTTTTAGAAAAGTATCATATATTTCCCCTCTGGCATTTGAAATATACTACAAGATATGCAAGCCTTAGGTAGACTTGCCTAAAATTATAATATGGACTAGTAAGAATGACTTCAACATTGTCCTTCCCCCATGGCTACTTATCAAAACCCATGTAATCTAAGACCCCACTGGGAAGATCCCAATTATCCAATTTAAGGAAGGAATTAGAGTAATATTGACCTTATTGAATAGATTATCTAGAGCCCCTTCCACCACACATGTTAATAAAAATATAGGTGCCTTATGTATACTTAATGGTATAAAAATAACTCACTCTCGCAATAGGTGAAATGATTATCATTTATTTGAAATAATAATTTTCAGCCATTAAGAAGAGAAATAACAACCACTTCTTCTTGATGTCCTATCTTCTAGGTGCCCTCTTGGCCACCCCTAAGATCCATGATATAAATAATTGGTCACCTGATGGGAGACACATTATTTCCTATCACTATTCCAAGTTTCACATATTCAAATATAAACATAATGTATAGTTCATCTATAATTATGTATATCTAGCTTTTAGAGAAGCTATTATAGGGATCCCCATAGGTAAGGTCAGCCCTTTAGTCAAGAAGTATGTAGAATTGATTGGATATATGTAGTTGTATCCAGATTTCATAGTGATTAGAATAGAAGGGACCTTAGTTTAACCCCTAAAAATACCAGTCCATGCACCAACCAAATTTGTAGAACAAGAGGTTATATACCAAATATTTAATGGTATGGATGGTGTGTGCAAGCGAAAAAGAAAGGACTCCTTCATTACTTTCCTTTAACCATTAACAATAATGTACTATAGAATTGGGAGAATGTGGATGTCATCACCAAACATAGAGACTCCTTTAACTTATAGTTAGATGAACTAAGACAGTGGGACCCTCATGAAGGATCACCAAACATTTGAAATCAAAAATAATGAGCTACCTCTATGAACATAGGCTTTGTGTTCATGACATGATGTAAATTAGGGACATCAATTTCATAGAAGTTTTATCTAGGTTGAAGAGGCATAATGTTAAGCTTGAGGCTAGGTTGGCTAAGGATGAGAAGCCTCCTAGTGAGATTTGGCAGATAAGGCCCTAACAGTACCACTTACTGCTTGGACCCTCTTTTAGGCTGCCTCTTAGGCAACTAAAAATAGAACCACAAGTTACATAAGGACCCAAAAGGGGAAATGGGAAGAAATTCCTAGTGAAGGAGCACCATCTTCTACCCAAACTAAAAAACTAAAGTCCATAATTGAATATATTGACATGATTGCACTAACCCTTGGGTAAATAGTGGAGGATACACTCAAAGTGATTACTTAAACATATGGATCAGATGAAGAATAAAAACAAATTTAAGAGCCTCAATCCCAAGTTAAGGAAGTATAATAACAAAAGGGGAAGGAGATATCCCTAGATCTAGTTCCAGTTGCACCCCTACATAAGACAAAGATTGAGTTAGAATTAGTCTTAGTTATAAAGAAGAATTCAAACTTAAACTTCACTTATCATTTGAGTGAAGTTAACGTATTTAGTGATGAAAATACTATGCATGGGCCAATCATCCCATAATCGTTCATTTATGGGAATATGCAAAAGAATCCAACATTGTAGCATTCATGGGCCATGACGAGTATAGTTAACATCACTTTTCATGATCAACTTAAGGTATGGATAGTGGATTTGATGAAAAAAGAGGAGGAAATAAGGATGACCACCCTTGGGGGATCAAGTATCACTTAGGTAGAAACCCCTAGAGCCTTAAAAAACACATAGATGGAGGTCTCATAACCTCCAAAGATCATAGAGTCATCAGTAAGTGTGTAATTCAATCTAAAGATGGTAGGCCTAGAGAGAGTGATAATAAAGAAGACCATGGTTGGGAATGAGGAGTTCACTTTTCAAAGACTTGAAACTTTTATGGGATTAACTCCAGTAGGAGATCAATCACTTGGTGAGCACCCAATCCATGAGGAAGACATATTTGGACTAGTTGATTCCCATTCAACCCAACTAAAATTAGGTATCAAAGGCCTATATCAAAAGATAGAGAACCTATAGAAATAAAAAGAAAATATGGAGACACAAGCTGTCTTATCAATCCTTGAATAAATGATAAATATGTTTGAGACATATTTCTATGACATGTTTAAATCCTTGAAGGAAATGAAGATAAGGTAGAATTCATTAACTCACCAAGATGTAGTAACCAAGGGTTTATTAGCCCAATGGTAGAGTTAAAGAGATAAAATGAAAGAGCTAATCAACATACTAGTTAAGGGTTAGATTTATGAGTTCAAATCCATTAGCCTAGCCCATTTAAATTCAATTATGGTAACAATTGTGGATAACATCTAAGGTTTGAATACATGATTAAAGTACTTGGAGAGGCTCCTGAGGGATGATGAAGAGTTGATGTGTAGAATTGAATAACTTTTTAGAACCATGCTTGTTAAGCCTATCATGTTGAACTCTTTGGGAATAATTTTTGATGATGAGTAAAAGCATAGAGTCATGTTGGTTATGAAATAAGTCAAGAAAAATAATATAGGCTAGTCTAGAAGTGACAACAGTAGGGTCATGGGCATGATCCTGACCGTAGAGGAGAAATTTTTTGAAGTAAGGAGTATAAAGGAAGAAATGGCAAGAAATGATAGAGATTTTGATGACTTGATAGACCAAGAAGATGAATAATTATTAGAACCAACTATCAATCTAACTTTGGTTTATGAACAACACTAGGGCCATGAAGATTCTTCAAGAATAATGGGGTAGGTATTCAACATAGGGCCCACCGATTAACTAGTAATATCTTACTTCATTAGAAACTTTATAATATTCAAAAGTATAATATTATTTTTTTAAAGGCATGTGCAAGTTTGTTAGCACATTTTCCTAGAGGTAAGTCCATTTTGAAAATGGGAATGTATTCTATAACTTTTTAAAAAGTATAGTTGTCCTTATCTCTTGTATATCTATAATCTCATGACTAACTGGTATACTACCTTAGTATCCTATAAAAGGCAGTTTTACCATTTTATAAAGGGAGATTGTTTTGAGAGAGAAAAATTATGTAAAATTTGAGAAATTAATATGAGAAAGGAATTTTGAAAATATTGTCAAATATTTGCTTATGTGTTTGCTCAGATTTGAATGGTTTTCATTGATTCTTGATGTGCATATATGAATGCATATTTGTTAACTTGTGATTATGATAGGTTAATTGAAATATCTTAGGTTCATTTAATTTCCCTTACTTCTCTTGTATATTTGCTAATGCAATTTGCTTGTGAAGTAAATCTTTAAATTAAATATAGATTCTTATTTGAATTGTTCCATCCTTTCCTTAGATAATTATCTAGTACATTGATAGATATGTGCTATATCTATTTCATGTCATGTATTGGTTTGAATGTATCTCTAGATAAAATCTAAGCTTTGCCATAATATCTGGACTAAAAATTATAATACCTTCTTTCTGCCCTACCCTTCATTTTGCCTTTTCTTTAATTAAATCACTTTAGTTTAAGACTCCATATAAATATTCATTTATATAAGTCTTTAGTTTAGAACTTGATCACAAATTCACAAATAATATATACATATATACATACATACATACATATATATTAAATATTATAATATCTTCTTTTTGCCCTACCCTTCATTTTGCCTTTTCTTTAATTAAATCACTTTAGTTTAAGACTCGCTATAAATATTCATTTATATTAGTCTTTAGTTTAGAACTTGATGACAAATTCATAAATAATATTATATATATATATATATATATATATATATATATTTCATTTCACTTAGATTGTCCATGATGGCTCCCAACTAATCAATATAAATAATGTGGAATAGTTTATTGTTCTATCCCTATTTCACCATAGTTAACCAAATTACCATAACCTACTACTCATGCTTTGAATTACCTAAATTATAAAATGAGTAGTTTCCTTTAGACACTAAGAGTAACCATGGTACATCTAGAGGCATCAATAGGAACAAACTTCTGATGACAATAGAAGGAGGGCCCCTTGTGAATTTACAAGATCTTTGTTAATTTTGGTGTGTTTTGATCAGAGATTGGTGTTATATTTACACATTTTCATAGTTATTTGCTCAAAAGTGTAAATATAATTGATATTAATGGTATTTAATCCATCTTTGTGCTTCCTTTAGACAAAGATAAAAATTATTTGATGATAGATGTGTAATTTTGGTAAAGATAGCTTGAGATATGAGGATCTAAAGTATTTGAGGCTAGAATATATTCTTTTGGTCAAAGATTGGTGGATATTTTATGAATCTAAGTTTATTTGGGATTAAAAATATAAAGATAAATTATATTTATGTAATTGGACACATCTTTGAGCTAACTTAGTTAAAGGTTGATGTCTTTCATTGTTCTTTACATAAATCTTTCCAAAATTTGCTTAATCTACAAGTTTGATCCTTGTTCTTTGTAAAGGTTGATTTGAAAAGTCATATTTTAAATAAGATAAAAAATCCTTATGATATAATTTCCAATAATTTGGACAAGATCAAATTCAGAAACAAGTTAACCTCTATTGGAACTAGACATCCACAGGAAAGTTAAGCAAGGCAAAAGTAGACATAGACATTTGAATTCTTTGCCAACTTCACCACTCCAAGTTAATCTTGAATTCAACATTCATCAAGGTATGGTTTTTTTAGGAAGCTCTCCTATTAATTTTCAAGGTGTGGTTCATTACCTTCCTCACATTCTAGAAAAATAATTGCCAACTTTTAGTCTTAATGGTATTATAACAGTAGAAGAATATGTTATGAAGATATAACATGCAGGTTATTTACTTTCATATTTGAGGATGTTGTATATGAATGGTTCCTAAACCTATTTTAAAATTTCATTACCACTTAGGATGAATTTAATAAAATTTTCATTGAACAATTTAGAAAAATCACTAGCCTTTGTGTCATATACCAATAATTCACCACCCTTAGAAAGAATGCCAATGAACCTATAAAATATTTTAATAATAGGTTATAGAATATGTACAATAGAAAAATTGACCCTTATAAACCTAATAAAACATTAGCATTGAAAGTATACAAAGATGCTCTTGATCCCATGACTTTAGTATTCATAAAAAGGGTTGTAGGTCCTATAAACACACTAACTTTAACCTATGTTCAGGTTGTGATCATAAATGACCAAATGCAACTTAAAGGTCAGATGACCTACTCTATTCCCAATGTTAATCTACATATGCCTAACTTGAATATCTTTCCTAATAATAATTAGAATGTGTCTACTCTCAACTAGATCCTAAACCTAAATCAATTACCTCTAAGACATATTACTCCTAGCTAGAATTTTGGGTTCTTGAATCACCCTTCTACTAGTATGGATTTAATGCAAGTGGTCAAATGGCCTTAGTACTCAGCCACTAGTGCTAATAATAACTAGGTCCATAATTTGAGAAACCCCCAAAAATGAGAATGAGTCCATTTTAAAAATGGTCCAAAAATTGATCTCTTACTTCCTTTAGATAAAAAATAAGTTAGGTAATATTGGAGAAAATTTTGGTAGGAAATTCTCTTTCCAAAGGTTTAATAGGATCCCAATAATAGGTTTAATAATCATAGTTTCCACAACAATAAGAATAGTGTAACCATCTTCTGAAAAGAAGACTATGGATATTAATCTTATTGATATTACTTTGCCTGATTATTGTAGAGTTCATTATACTACTATTTTATTATTTTTGGGGAAACTATTGTTTAATTCTTAAATAATAAAGGGGCATGTGTAAGATAAAATCAATAAATAATATTCTAAATTAAAGTTATTTGAAAAATTTATTTTTACTTATAACTTTTCTAAAAATAGTAGTGAGAGAAAGAAAATTAAACTTATCTTATTCTATACTAATCAACTAAGATACGGCTTAAAAATTAATGTGTACGCCTAATACACTATTGTGAATAGTATTTTGGATTTTATTTTCTAATTGGATAGGATCACCTAAAGTGGATAGGAGTGGCACCGACACTATAGTCCTTCCCCAATAGTATTGTCTTGATGATATAAGCTTTATGGGTTTTGTTCACCTAATCAGTGTGAGTCTGTGTACCAAATTTTGGAGCCTTACTATTGATATAACTCCCTATATAATTTATTTTATATGCATGTGTCTTTTATGCACTTGAATATAAACTTTGGGAAATATAAAAAAGGTGTTAGTGTATGTAAGATACACTGGATGTGCTTCAAACCTTATGTGTGGAAAAATTACCTACATACCAATACTTTGAGGAGGGATCAAGCCATATGTAGTTCTCCCTTTAAGAGTGCTTCATGCAATAGTGAATGAAAATGAAATAAATTCATAAACTAGGTGTGCTTGAGATGACTAGGGACTGGTATAAGGACTTGAATTAGATTGAAAGTATATAGGTTGGCTATATATATAGAATAGGGAATATTTCTTGAGTGGTCTTGATTGTATTATTTATTGTTTGAGTGATATTTTCCAACCCTTTCCAAATGATCTTTAAATGGGTTTTTATAGGGATCTATTGGTCATGGATTAAATTTTCTTGTGTTAGACCTACAAGGAGAAGGATAGGAAACTGGAAGAAATTGACCATTGGGGCTAGAAATGATCTTGGACAATAGCACCAGAAATACAAAACAATGGTATTGGTGCTCCTATCCTAGCTGGGCAATGTTATCCTAGGGAGGTGAGACCTAGGGGGATGGATTGGTCATGAAGAGAAGGTCCTATATTAGCTAGGGTCAAGTTTGGAAGGATATGGCTGATTAGAAATCAGTTGAAACAAGCCTATGAGGATCATGAGAGAAAGAAAGAGGGACCTATGTGTTGGGTGTCATTAGCCATGTTCAAGTTACCAATTTTTAAAATTTATATTACTACATTTACTCCCTCTTTATTCTAGTTATGTAACAAAGCAAAACACTAGGATAAAGAAAAAATAGAAAGTGTACCTAAACTTACCTACAAGGGTGATGCCATGAAGATGTATGATGGTAGGTGTGCATAGAGAGATCATGTTGTGAAGTGTAAATATACAAGTGAAAATAAAATTATATTAGTTCTTACCATAAATGTTATATCTAAAATAAGAATGTATAAATTTGGGTAAGAGAGAGAGAGGAAGAGAAAGGAACCAGTACACCACATCAGTTATACAGACCGATACAAAACCTATTGTATTATTGAGTGATGTTAGATTATGCTAAGTAATTCTAAAAGGCATTGTACCAAGAATAATATTGTAAATGAATATGAGTTCTCAATTTCCTATAAGTGTCACAAAAATACAAAGGTTGGCCTTTTGGCTCTATAGTCACATACTAAGTGAAGCTATATGATCCTATGTGTGTTGATTGATGTTTGGACTATGTGTCCAATCCTTTTAAATAGGTGGCTCAAGAATATAAAGGCTATCTAGTCCTTTTGATCTATCATTACCCCATGAATTGAAGCTATAAACTAATACTAGTATGGAATGTGTGCCATATGAGATGCTATTAAAGCCCATGAATGTATTGTGATCTGACAATGTTAACATAGATAGCCAAATGTATGCTACAACCTAAGCCACTCTTGGCCATTTTTAATGATGGAGATCAAAATTGTATGAAATATAAACCAAAATGATGTCAACCACCTATAGGTAGATTAAGGTATGTAACTACTAAGAATGCCTGGGTAATGTTGAACTTGGAAAGAAAGAAAACAAATATGCCATGCACATTGCCCCCAATCACTAGTGTTAGAAACATGGATCTAATCTAAAATTTGTACCAATTTCCCTATCTAAAAATATAATTGAGATCCATCATACTATGCATAATTCCCCTATATCTGTATTCTCTAAGTAAAATTTTACTAAAACTACTATTTTTGGTCTAAATTATAGCTGATAAAATTGTAATTGAACTTACCTTTTTATCTATTTCTAGAAAATATGGTTTTTTTATTGTTTAGATAGGAGTACTAGAAATGGATAGTAGTTCCACTGATTTTTTAGTCTAGTTTTAATGATATTGTCTTATGCTAAATATGATGACTATTCTAGATTCTTGACTATCTTCCTAGACTTCTCTGACTAGTTTGATGTCTGGTTGTTATTCTAGGTGTTTTAAAACTAGATGTCTGGTTGTTATTCTAGGTGTTTTAAAACTAGATTTTTCAATTGATAGAAGCTGTAATCTTTGTAGCAAAACCCCTATTAGTTTCCCCCTTTTATGAGGGCAAGAATATGTACCCTATAATGACTACCCTCAAAATAAGAAGCCCTATAAGTGTGCTAAGTTGGAAATATACATGATATAGCAATGATAATCAAGAATATATCTCAAGATATAGCATGGGTTATATTGAGATATTGTTACATCATCAGGGGTATGCCTAAATAGATATAACAGTATAATATCATGTAAAAAAGTATTGAACTAGAATGATAGTCTAGTTAGTTTTTAGTTGTTAGTTGGAGGGATGGAGCATGATGTCCATAATGGCATCCAATAAAACACAAATAATGCATGACATGGATCATGGCATTGCAAATAATCAAAATAAATCAAGCATAAAACACACAAGGTAAAAATCAAGAAGTATACAAGAGTGGCTAAGAGGCCACATAAATAAGGGACATAGGCACATGTCACTCAAATTAGAAAATAATAATACAAGGCATGTTCAAATGCCACATACATATACAATTAAAACAAGCAATTTGGCATGAAAGCCACAATCACATAGATGAGTATAAGTAAAGGACATTGGCAAATGTCCTAAGGCACACACATGAATATAAGCAAAGAAAATTGGTAAATGTCCTAAGGCACATACAAGAGATAAATAAGAATTGAGAAATATAATCACATCAAGCTAATACTAACCAGGAAAAGAAAGCGTGAAAGAAACTAGAATTACAAACTTATGTAACTAATAAAAGAAAGAAATGAATGTATGCAAGACATGTTAGTACAAGACTAGGTATATGATAATAAATACATAAGTGATAGATGTTAATGATATGTTGGTAAAGTAATCTATGGAAGCTAGTAGATAATGTACATCAACATGATAACTTAGAGTGTGGAGTGTAAGAATGACATAACCTGGAAGGTGTAGTCATTTAGAAGATGCCCCCAATGGGTATGTATATCGATGTATGTCTTGAATGTAGAAGTATGATACCCCTTTAATGGATAGAGTGAAGCAATAAAGTAGATGGATGTCACTGCACATGCTCAAATAAGATCAAGTGAATCATGGTAATGTATATAAATCGACATACAATAGCATGAAACAATAAATGTAAGTCCAAGCATAGTAGTAGCAATGTAAAGCATGAATAATGCAAATAATTGAAATGTTTTTGATGTTTTTGTAATATTTAAATGTTTTTGGATTTTTTTAATGTATTTTAAGCTATGTACAAGTAAATATAAGACATTATGTATAGATAATCTTGGAAAGGATGATGCTAACCAATGAGTCTCATGGGAAACTCCCTATCATGGTGTCCTATATTTAGGATAATAATCGTGTGTGATTGTGGAACATGATAGAAATGATGAGACTGTGGCTCTAAGAATTGTATATGCTATAAATTATCTAAAATCTCTAAAGTAGAAACTGAGTATGGGGTCCCCTTGTGACTCTAAGAAATGGATGCAATTGTAGGGTTCTTAGGGACCCATCTAGTAGTAAGAGAAGCTCTTTGAACATGTGCTCTATTAGTAGATGCATGAGATCTCAATGATATTGCCCTAAGTGTGAACATTATATTTGGAAGATATCTAGAATTTTGAAGCTGTGGAGGTGTATGGAATTTATATGCTAGTAATGGATGCCTCAACTGTGTCTAAACTAGATCTAGAGGAGGAACTATAACTAGTGGAAAAATTAAAACTAGTGACTTTAGAATAGTATATGGTTTTGGAGTGGGGAGTGGTAACTCATATATAAATCCACCAACTATAAAAACTTGATTAACATGAATGAATTTCATACATCTGTAAACTGTAAAAGGTATTTTTCAAAGTTTTTGAATCCATGGTCAACCAAATAACATGTGAAAAAATCTTGCACTAGGAATAAGAATGAATGGTGTGGCCACATGTGTTGGACCAACCTATAAAGGAAATACAATCTCACTAAATGAACTCTGTATGTGCCCAATAAATCTATTGACAATTATGTCCATCAAGGTAATATCATACTCTAAATATCCCAAATGCTTCAATAATGTCATATTGCACATGTTCTCACTGGATCCATTATTTATAAGAACACTATAAATAGGATGATTATGAATTTAAGCTCTGATAAAGAGTCCATGATAATCTAAATCACCCTCGATGATCTCTTGCTTTGAGAAGGAGACAGAAGGTCTAGCTAGAACTCTAAAATTATACAAAACAATCATGTTACTAAAAAGATGTGTCTTAACTAAAGTTTCCCTATATGTATCTGTTGGTGGATGTGCATGATATGCATGGTGAACCCCTGATGTCCCTTGTCTCTTATTTGCAATGTTGTTTAAAAGGATCTAAAAATATTTTCAATGCTTTATTTTATGTTTTCTTTGCCTGAAGAGGCTTAACTAAAGTGCTAAGATCAATATTATTTCCATTTATTAAATATTTTATCTTGTGTCTCAAACTAATGCATTTATTTTTTGTATGACTTGGTTCCCTATGAAACTCACAAAATGCATGCTAATCATATCCTTGTGGAAGAGGGTTTGTTGGGTCAACTTACTATATAGGAAGGAGAGATATGATGTTCTCATCCAATATCTATTATAAAACTTTGGTTAGAGAAACTAGTATATTGGTAAATGTACACCAAGAAGGTGTTGATAAAACCACTCATTAAGGGGGATCTAAAGCCACATTAACTATATGTTGATTCTGACTCTTGTTATCATTAACCTTTACTTTGTATGTGACTTTGTTGTTAGTCTTGTTTGTTGTGTTTGAGATACTTGTGTACTTAAATTTTCCCATTGAAATTAAATTGACCTCTCTTTCCTTTAGTGTGTGACACAATTTAGTGAAAGAAGAGAAAATTTTGAAAATAATTGATTCATACAAAGCTAGTAGAAGACTCTATTTGAATATATCTTGTAACTCTTGATTAGCCATGGGGATAGTCATCTTAGCCAAGATAGTCTTATATCAAAGAACATAATATGTGAGATGATCATTTGACCTTTGTTTTTATTGTGAAACTTGAGCATATGAAACCTTGTCACCAATGTTAATGCTGAAATGAACTAGGAACATATTGGCTAAAGGATTGAATGCATTGACCAACTGATTCAGTAAACTATAGAGCTATTGTAAAGCATAATCCTTTAGGCTTCATGGAAATAACTTGGTAAGTATCCAATTATTGGGTACATAGTCTAAGCATGTTATGTGAAAATCTCTCAAATGTGTCTTTGGATCACCTTTGCCATAATATAGAGTAAGCTTGGGTTAAATAAAACCTTGTGGAAAGGGTGTAGAAGCAATGTGACGTGTCAATGTTATATGTAGAAGATCAAAAGAATCCAAATCTTGTATAGGTCTAGTGGTACCTTGCTCAAATGTAGCACCTTGGATTGAAGAGATCTTATCTCTCACACAAGGGCTGCCACATCAGGAGATAAGGATGTACTAGCTATAACTAGTGGCATAGAGGTAGGTTGGGCTGCTATAGGGGTTGTTGAGACATAGTTTCCCTTGTAGTTTTGTTTACGATTGGTTGATTTATGGTTTGAGAAGATTGACCATTGTTCACTCTTTTTTATTATTCTTGTAGTATTAAAGAATGTCATCTTGCATGATAGGGTGTTTAGTTAATAGTTCTTGGAGTTACCTTTTATCAGTTTCATCAAAAATGATATATTGGGCCATTGGTAAGGTATGAAAACAAGTTGAAATTTTATTGAATTTTTTTACAAAAATTTGTGATAGGCAAAGTGTGATATAAAGAAAATATTAAATATAGGAAATGTAAAGTCCTAAAAATAGTTATCTAAAAATTGCATAAAAAGGATATGAAGCTCACAAACATGTCAGGTGATATCTCAAGAAGCAATGGGACCTAGTATATGCAACTAGGGTTTGACATATAATTATTTTGAAATTGAAAGTGAACTTCTAAGTAAAATATGCAACTAAAAAATTAGAAATTTATTAGAAAATTAGTGATTTAATAGGACCTAGTAGATGTACCTAGGGTTTTAAGGAAAATATATATTTTTAAATTACTGTGAATTACTGAAATTTGAAGTGTTTTTTCAATTTTAATATACAACTAAAAATTTATAAAATGATTGGAAAATTACTAGGAATTAGTTAATGCAACTAGGGTTTGATTCAAAATTATTTTAAAATTTACTACTACATTTTAAAATTTGGGATCAATTTTTGCTTAAAATATTTGATAAAAAATTCAAAAAAATATGAAAAAATTAGCTATGAATTTACCATAGGGTTTCTAGGATTTTTATGTGTAATTCAAAGTAAGTCAGGTTTACCAAATATTTTATTATTTTTGGAGAAATTAGTGTTTAATTCCTAAATAATAAAGGGGTCTGAGTACGATAAAATTGATAAATAATATTCCAAATTAAAGCTACTAATTTGTGAAATTTATTTATAATTATAGCTTTTCTAAAAATAGTAGTGAGAGAGAAAATTAAACTTATTATATACTGATTCGACTGAGACAAGGCCTAGAAATTTATGTGCAAGCTTGAGACACTGTCACAAATAGGATTCTACATTTTTATTTTTTGATTGGAAAGGAGCACCAAAAGTATATAGGAGTGGCATTGACACTATAGTACTTCCCTGACATTGTTATCTTGAGGATTTAAAGTTTCTAGGTTTTGTTTGCTTGATCAGTGTGAGTCTATGTACCAAATTTTAGAGCCTCACTATCGATAAAACTCCATATAGAGTTGATTTTCTATGTATGTGTCTTCTATGAACTTGAATAGAAAATTTGGTAAATAAACAAAAGGGATTAGTGTGTGTAAGATGTACTAGATGTCCTTTACACCCTGTGTGAGTATGCTACCTACATATTAATACTCTGAAGAGGGATCAAGCCATGTGTAGTTCTCCCTTTAAGAGTTCTTGGTGCAATAGTGAATAAAACTGCAAGAAATGCAAAAAAATGGGTGTGTTTGAGATGACTAGGGGCTGGTATAAGGACTTGAATTGGCTTGAAAGTGTATAGGCTAGTTATATGCAGAGAATAGGGAAGCTTTCTTGAGTGGTCTTTCTTGTATTATTTCTTTCTTGAGTGATATTTGTAAACCATTTCTAAATGATCTTTGAATGGGATTTTATAAGGATCTATTTGTCATGGATTGAATTTGCCCACATTAGGCTGGCAAGGAGAAGGATGGGGAACTAGAATAAATTGACTGTTAGGGCTAGAAATAAGCTTGGACAATAACACTGAAAGCAGATAACAATGACACCAATGTTCTTGCCCTAGTTGGGTGCTATTATCTTGGGTAGATAGCACCTAGGGGGATGGATTGGTCAGGAAGAAAGGGTCCTAGATCAGCTAGTGTCAAGTCTAAAAGGTTATAGATGACTAGTAATCAATGAAAACAAACCTATGAGCGTCATGAGAAAAAATAAGAGGGAATTATGGGTTAGGTGTCATTAGCCATGTTTGAGTTACCATTTTTTGCATTTTATATGACTACAACTACTAATCATGGTGAGCTTGATTACATTACATTTTGTAAATATTTTGAAGTGTTTTAAGAAGATTTTGACACTTTTAAGGTGGTACCTAACAAAGATAATGGTGTAGGTACTTCAAGATCCAAGTCTACTGACCAAACCTTCATGGTGGAAATGTTTTATTTCCCCTTTTGAGAAGACAATGAACTTTATGATGTTCCTGAAGAAGACATATCCTCTAAAATATAGAGAATAGAGGCATCGTTTCACTAATTATACTCCTCTAAACAACTTTGGTACTCCTATGGATACCACTTTAGATAGTAATCCAAAGCCTCCAAAGGGAAGTACTTTTAAGCCTAGTTTTAATACTTCTAATTCTTCTAATAAGACTAGTTATAATATTGTAGAGGACATGAAGAAAATTAAAGATAATATCACTTTTCATTAATTAACATAGATAACTCAGCAAATAGATCTATTATTGGAATCCTTGTCTAATAAATCTAACAAGATGTCCAAGACTGTTAATGCAAACGTAGTTATGTACAAAGCTAAAATAGAGTCCCCATCATTCTTGCTTATAGTTGGAATGTTTGGTAAGAACTTACATAATTGTTTGTTGAATGATGGTGCCTCTACAAATAGTATGCCTATATGTGTTTTTAAGAAACTTGGTTTAACTCCCATTAAGTTTGATAGGCTTGTCACCTAGTTAGACAAGTTTAGGCTCAAGGTGGTTGGAGAATTGTTAAATGTCCACATGCAACTAGATTTTGAGCCAAAATTCCATCAATTTATAGATATTTAGGTGGTAGATATCCATGATGCCTACAAACTAATTTTAAGTAGAAAATGGACAAAATATTTAAGTGGCTATATGTTCATAAATTGTTCACATCTATGGCTACCTTGGAAAGGAGTTTCCAAATAGATCAAAGTTGAAAGAGAGACAATAATGAAACACATGATCACTAAATACAATGTTGTCAATGAAAGATTCAACATAATTGATTCCAATTTAGTATATTTCACCTTAGAAACTAACAAAGTATGTGATCCTAAAGCTTCTCATATTGTTCTTGGATTATGGAATTTATATTTTGATGGTGTTAGGTAAAAATATAGGTCTAGGGTAGGTATTGTTCTAGTTGATTCTATTATTAAGAAATATCATGCCTCTTATACACTCCAATTTCCTTGCATCAATAACCTTATAGAATATGAGTTTCTCATCTTAGGTTTATAATTTTCCATCAAAAACAAAGTCAAGGAACTATTAGTTTATGCTGATTTAGAACTAGTAGTCAATCAAGTAAGAAGTATCAGTACAAATTGTCATACCTCAAGAGGTAAAAATTTAGAGTCTAGGATCTAGTGGTATCTTTTGATGCCTTCAATATTGTTTCTATCCATAGAGAGGAAAATAAAGTTGCTAATGAGCTAGCCTCTACTGCAGCTAATTTCATACTTGACCAAGATTTACCAAACTTTAGCATCAAGCTGATACCTTGCCCTTTTGTCTCAAATAATGTAAACCATCTATAGGTCTTTAGTGATGACCAATAAATCTTAAACTTCATGACTAGTTCAAGAGCATCTAAATCTCAGATCATAGATAAAGTAGGTGAAACCACCCTTGATAATAGGCTTGATGGCAAAGTCATTCAATTGAATGACAATAAGATCCCCAAGGGGATGGTTGCCTTAAAAAGGTTGTTTGATCAAGACAAGCTAGTTAAAGCTTCCAATATTCCTAAAGTGAGTGGAAAAATTACAATGTAGTTTATCTTGGACCTCAATATCAACCTCAGCTAGTCAACATTGGAAAAACAAGTGCTAAAAATAAGAGAGACAAAGAGCTATTGACAAAGTAAAAAGATGTGATAGCTTGGTCATATGATGACTTGAATATTTTTGATCTAAGAGTCATCACCCATACCATACCTCTCAAAGAGAATTGCAAACATTTTAGGTAGAAGTAAAGGCCTATGAATCTAGTCTTAGAACCCATGGTTTTTGAATAAGTCAATAGGTTGTTAGATGTTATAATTGTATTTCCCATTATGCATTCTACTTGGGTTACCAATTTGGTGATAGTTAGGAAGAATAATGGTGAAATTAGACTATGTATTGATTTTATAAATCTAAATAGAGCATCTAAAAATAATTATTATCATCTTCCCTCTTTTTCACAAGTAACACAAATTATTTTTAGTTCAACCATGATGTCTTTTCCTTATGGATTTTTAGGATACAATTATCTGATAGCAGACAAGGAAGATAGAATAAAAATAACATTCACAACTAAATGGGGTACCTTTGCCTACAAAATAATGCCTTTTGGGTTGATAAATGTAGGAGATACATTTTAGAGAGCCATGGACCATGCCTTCTAAGGCTTGATTGGTAAGTGCATTATAATTTACATGGATGATCTAACTATTTTCTCTAAGAATAAGGAGGACCATTTCATGTATTTATAATAAGTATTTAAAAGGTCCAAAAGGTATTGAATTTGCATCAACTCTAAGAAAAATTTGCATGTCACTAAGGGTAAAATTTTATGCCATGTTATCACTAGTGATGGAATCTCCATTGATCCTGAAAGAGTAGAAGCTATATCAAAGATAGATCCTCCCAATAGTATAAAAGAATTCAAATAATTTTTTGGTAAAATAAACTTTGCGAGAAAATTAAAATTTTGATTTTTAGAGATTATCAAACCATTAAATGATATGATGAATAAGGATGCTAAAGTCTTATAGAGTGAGAGTTAAATAAGGCCTTTAGAGATATCAAAAGAATAATCAGCCAAGCTCCAGTCTTGATAAGTCCAAAAATTTAAAAATATTTTTATATCTACTATTTTTACTTTGACCACACTATTATTATTGTTTTTACTTAGAAAATACAAGGATTTGACATCTAATTTCTTTTATGAACACTAATTTGAAAAATGTTGAGTTAAATTACCCTTTAATTAATAAACAAGCTTTTGCATTTGTCAAAGTCATCAAGAAATTTAGGCACTACATTCTTAGGAACAAAGTGCATGCCATTCTTCCATATCCAACCACTAAGTTGATGATAATTCAGAATGAGATTTGAGAATGAAGAGGTAATTGGATGTTTATTCTTCAATAATATGACATAGAGATGAAAACTACAAAACTAGCAAGATGTCAAGGTCTGATTCAAATAATTGTCAATACCAACCCCAAGCTAAGTATCATGTAGGTTGATAAGCATAATTTTCAGCCTAATGATTGATATGATCCCATGATTCATTTACTAATCAATGTAACTTATCTTATAGGACTAACCAGAGAATAAAGAAGATCTCTAATGCTCAAGGTAGCTCACTACCTAATCAAAAATGGAGTCCTATACTAAAAAGACTTTGAAGGTGTGTACCTGAGATGTGTTTCCAAGGAAGAAGCTACTAAGGTAATGATAACTTTATATGAGAATTTAGGAAGTGGGCATCCATTAGGAATAATAACAACTCATAAGATCCTCAAAATTGGCTATTATTGACCCACCATCTTTAAATATGCTCATAAGCATGTGAGAGAATGCCATTCATGTTAGATCTTTAGCATAAAAGAGCCAAAGGCAAAAATGCCTTTACAACCAATCATGATTGACAAACCATTTTCCCAATGGGGATTATAATTTTTATGGCTAATTAACCCCAATTCATCAAATGTTCACAAGTATGTTTTAATCGCTACTGACTATTACACTAGGTGGACTAAAACAGTAGCTACCAAACAATGCAGAACAAAAAAAAGTGATCAAGTTTTTAAAAGAAAACATATACACCAAATTTGGGACTTCAATCCCTTTGGTGTGTGACAATGGTTCAGCATTTATAACCATATATATGATAGAATGGGAATATGACAACAACATTATTCTCAAGTTTTCATCTAACCATTATCCTCAAGGTAATGGAGTATCTAAGTCAATGAATAAAAACTTGATGAAAGCCATCAAGAATTATGTTGTAGACAAACCTAGAACATGGCACAAGCTTCTCAAATATTCCCTTCAGGTAGATAGAACAAAATTCAATCAGGATCTTAAAGCATCTCCCTTCTTACTGGTATATGGCCAAGAGCTCATATTCCCCATCACACTCAAGCTACTAACTTATAATTTTATATAAGAGTATATGGAGGAAAACCAAGAATTTACAAGCTCAGATCTATTGGACATTATTCAAATATAATATGCACAAGAAGACACTTTTTATAGCCTTATCAAGCACTAAACTATAATAAAGAGGTGGTTTGAAAAGCTATCAAAGATCAAGGTGTTCAGACAAGGAAACTTAGTTATTCTTTGGGATAAAGCATCTTAGCCCAAGAGAAAGCATGACAAGTTCACACCTCTATGGATTGGCCTCTATCAAATTGTAGATGCTTGGAGATAACAACTTCAATTTTAAAGATCTATAAGGAATAGAGTTCACATTGCCTACCAATGGGTAGTATCTCAAGCATTACTTCTCTGCTACTACTCCTAGGGTCTTCATGGAGCAAATTTGTAAGATGGTTAGAGTTAATGTAGGTAGGCTAGTTAGTTTCCTTTAGCTCTTTCCTTTCTACCCCTTATTTCTACATATATATATATATATATATATATATATATATATATATATTTGTTTGCTTCCCTTTTACTTCCTACTTTGTTGTTTTATGTTGTGTGTTTACTTTTTGTTTCTTTGTTTTTTGCTTCCAATAAGTCCTTTAGCTCATAGTTTTCTTGAAATTCCATATGTTAAGGAATGCTGGTATGAACCTCATGCATATGTTGACTATGTATTTAAGATATGAAGCTTGATGTTATAATTTTAAGAAACTAGTAAGGACTGATGGATAGGTTAACCATTCCATAAGACCTTAAACATTGTCTTGACCTAAATATTAGTTTTAAGAAGAATTATAAATATAAAATGAAATTTTAATCTATTAAGGTATAATCATGCTTGTACTTAATCAACATCCTTTCCTATGACAAAGATTTCAACCATAGGTGGTTATCTGATGATCAGAAACTTGACCAAATCCTTAAACCTAGATACCCTAGTTCCCAACCTTTGTTGAAATCCTAAAATACCTAAAAATATAAAAAAACAAGAAATTATTGCAAAATCAAAAGATTTTTAAGAAAATGTGATTATGGTAATATCTACTAGGGTTATGGATGTCTCGCTAGCAATTAAGCAAGGTTGTGAGTAGATTAAATGCATATATATCAAGGATATGGATGCTTGACTGGTAGTAGAGCAATGCCCAAGCCTTCTTGAACTAGAAGCATGGTTCTTAATGAATATCCAAACATGGTCCAATGTCAGGATCTTGCTCCTCAATTGGAGCACAATATGATTACCTCTTGTATTAGCAACTAAACACAGAATTTAACCAGAATGAACAAGTAACTAGAAATATGAAACAACACAAGATATGAGAGACAATACACAATTGTATTAATAATCACTTAGAAGAAAATACAATAAAGAAGATGCCGCTTCTTCCACCTCAAAGGCTTGCCACACCTCAAGGACTTCTTCCCTCTCTCTCTTATGGTCCCAACAATCAACTCAAATATAGAATTGATGTTCACCTCCACCAGTCAGTAACACGCTACCAGTACACCAAGTACACATCCATACTCCAAGTAGATCTCCTACTCTTTGCTGCCACCTACAAATCACCAGACCTTACTCACCATTGTAGATCTCCAAACGTGGTCCTGCACACCTACTGACCAAGATCATACATACAAGAAGAACCCTTCTGATTCTCCAAACCAGCACCCACACTTGGTACTATGGCACTAGGAGGAACACACCATTGCTCTCTTCTCTCTGAAGGAGCTTATTTTTGCTCTCTTACTCTCTAGCACTAGTTTACAATACAGCCCATGAGTCTATTATATATATCTCATGCATACAATAATTAGACTATCTTAATTAAAATAATTAGACACACAAATCCAAGACTATAATTAGCCTTTAACATGCAAACTAACAATCCAAAAATAGACTCTCCAAAATCTACATGCAAACTGCATGCTCACACAGGTTGCTGACATCGGCTCCTTCCTAACCGATGTCAGCCAACTCATAACCGATGTCGATTACTTCTGTGTTGCTATATAACCGACGTCAGTTGATCAGACTGACGTCGGTTGCCATGTAACTCATTCTACAACTCTTCGTAACCTCTATAACTTCTCCTATTTACATCTTAGTGAAGCTTTTAGCTCCACAACCTAACAATCTCCCACTTGGAGATAAACAACTGCAACTATACCTGTACCTGTACACCGTCTAATTAGATTCCTAGCTTGTATCCCTCTTCAAGATCAATCTTGAAGACCAACCACCACATAACTTATGATGTTACACCTATCATCCAAGTAACCTACCACATCTGAACCTACAAACCCATGTAGTGAAGACCTTGACCCTGCATAACATGAATCCACTGAACTGCCCTCCAGTGCTCCTTCCACGAATTAGCTCCAAACTCTCTAGCAACTCCCACTACTTTGGAAAACTTAGGTCTACACCAGACCTTATGTGATTTCAAACACTGTTCTAAGCTAAGCTTGAATTGTCCAGCCCTTGGTGTGCTTTCTGATTCTACATCCTACATCTTGAACCCCGCCAACACTGTCTTCACATTAGCTCCCACTGGAGACCAAAAAATCTCCATGTCTCTTATGCCAAAGAATTTCGCTACTCCAAATTCCTCGTGACATGCCACTGAACTAACCTTACCTTTAGCTTAGTAAAACCCTGTATGTATGAACTTGCTAGCAAATCACCCACATACAGTAACTAGATAATGTTGTAACTCATCATCCACCTAGTAAGACAAACACAATGGTTACACTAACATTTACTGAAGCCCTACTTTATCATCCTCATGTCAAACCTGTACCACTGTCCTGCAGCTTCCTCAAGACCATATACCTTGGCCTTCCATCTCACGTATCCATCCACTCTCTTCTTCAACTTGGGAATCCATCCATCTCTTAGTGCTTTCTTCCAGCTGACAACTCCACCAACAAACTCCTGTTTGGTTTTTCTCCAAGGACTCACACTCCTCATCCATGCCAAGCTCCCACTATTTTTGGATTCTACCTGTATTGCCTCTTCACATCTTCTTACTTTTCAACCATCAGTAAGTAACTAATAAGAAGGTGAATAATGAATATGAGGTTCACTTACCCTTTCTAACCTCCATATGGGCATTTGAGACTCATTGACAGCTTACAATCTGCCCAATATCCATTCCAGTGACTGATCTCGGTCATCTCCCAATCTACACCCGATCGATGTTAGTTCCCTGCGATTGACCCTATCTGCCGACATTGGTTCCCTAACTGATGCTAGTGTACCTACTACTAATGTCAATTTTTGTATGACCGACATCGATTCCTTTTGCCTGACACCATCGACTCTGCTGATCTACACATGACCGACATCGGTGCCTGTCTATTTGATGTCAGTTCTTCCTGACCAATGCTAGTACCTGTGTTCACCTGTGAGTGATGACTTTTTACCCATGAGCTCCTTTTGGATCAAAACCTTGTTCAAATCAACATAGCCCTACTCAAAATAATTCAGTCCCCTCAACTAATCTCTGTTCGTCATCTCCTCCATGAACACCAAGGCCTTCCAGTTCTTAAGTTTATCAAAGATATTTGTCTTCTGCTTAAGAACATGCATTCCCCTCCTACATATGTGACCAAGCCTACAAAGCCACATCTCTGCAACAGAAGGTGAATCAGTAATATAAGTAGATAGATAAAGGATACCTACTTTCTTACCACCATCTAATTCAAGTACATCCACTGTGAGAGTTACTGTGCATCTCCCATCACCCAACTTTCCTAAAGAAATTGGACTCATCTCCAAGATTGGAACCTGCATGACCTTCTTCAACACCCGTGTGTTATCTGTCTGCAATTTCAGCTTCACTTCCCCTTTGTCAATAATCTGACAAGTCTCACCAACCCCTAAATAAATCTCTCCAAAGTCTCCAAAGACATACCCATGAAAAGATGCTCTATTTCGAGCTGCATGGAAAGAGGCAAAAGAATCTGTAAACAAATATTCTACTTTATCCAGAGCAACTTGTGCAACAACACCTGCAACATCTACTTCTACATGTTGATCTTCTATCAACCAACAATTGTCCTTTCCCTGCTCTTTCTTTCCATCAATCAGACCATTTGTGCTATTTAGTTTCTCCATTCGTAGCTTACTTTCTTCTACCATTTCTATACTCCCACTCAATCTGAAACCCCTGAGAGTGACCTGTAATCAATAAACACTAACCAGATCTAAAACCACCTATTAGTAACCCAACTTGGCTCTAATACCAACTGTCAAGTTGGTATCAACCTGGTCAACCTGATCAACCTACTCTGATACCAACTGTCAGGATCTTGCTCCTCAATTAGAGCACAATATGATTACCTCTTGTATTAGCAACTAAACACAAAATTCAACTAGAATGAACAAGTAACTAGAAATATGAAACAACATAGGATATGAGAGACAATACACAATTGTATTAATAATCACTCAAAAGAAAATATAATAAAGAAGATGCCACTTCTTCTTCCACCTCAAACGCTTGCCACACCTTAAGGACTTCTTCCCTCTCTCTCTTATGGTCCCAACAATCAACTCAAATATAGAATTGATGTTCACCTCCACTAGTCAGTAACACACTACCAGTACACCAAGTACACATCCGTACTCCAAGTAGATCTCCTGCTCTCTACTGCCACTTGTAAATCACTAGACCTTACTCACCATTGTAGATCTCTAAACGTGGTCTTGCACACCTGTTGACCAAGATCATACATACATGAAGAACCCTTCTGATTCTCCAAACTAGCACCCACACTTGGTATTGTGGCACTAGAAGGAACACACCATTGCTCTCTTCTCTCTGAAGGAGCTTATTTTTGCTCTCTTACTCTTTAGCACTAGTTTACAATACAACCCATGAGTCTATTATATATATCTCATGCGTAGAATAATTAGACTATCTTAATTACAATAATTAGACACACAACTCCAAGACTATAATTAGCCTTTAACATGCAAACTAACATTCCAAAAATAGACTCTCTAGAATTCGCATGCAAACTACATGCTCATGCAGGTTACCGACGTCGGCTCCTTCCTGACTGATGTCAGCTGACTCATAACCAACATCAGTTGCTTTTGCACTGCTATATGACCGACGTTGGTTGATCAGACCGATGTCAGTTGCCCTAAAACTCTCCGTAACCTCCGTAACTTCTCTTGTTTGCATCTTGGTGAAGCTTTTAGCTCCACAACCTAACATCCAAGTCAATGTTAATGATAAAAAGAATGAAACTAGGAAGTTGTCCCCTGAATACCATGGAAAATTATAAGTGAAATCAAAGCACACACATAGCATGACTATGTTTTGATGTTTGATCCTAATTCTACATGTGCAAGGTTTATTTCAACCATGAACTACTATTGATAATGGCACTGATCAAGTGGAATAAGTGACCTAGTTATTTTTTTGAACTAGAGTTTCTAAGTTCTAACATATTGATATGTTTCCCCTGAAAGTCACCATTTGTTGAGGTCAACATACCCCCATTTTTGAAAAATGGGGACCCTTGTGCATACTTTCAACCTTAACACTAAAGGCTCGATATTCTACACATTATTAAAATTTGAATATCATCTACACCTAGAAATTGGCCCATTTATTCATAGTTTTGCCTTAGCCTTTCCTAATATTACTAACACTTGACCTTCATGTCTTAATTTTTACTAATAGTTGGCATTCATGTCTTAAGTTATAGGTTTCATGGAGTTATTATTAATGGATCATGCTATGATTTTCATATTTTTATCCTCATTTAATCTTTTACTAGCCTTTGGTCTATGAGAACTCACAATTGGATTCATGTTTTAAAACCCTTCTTCAGAAAACCCTAGCTTAGATCCTTGGTTTGAATTCTAATTTGGTAGGAGTAAATTTGATGGGAATATTTTAAACTTAATTTATACTTAAGCCTAATTTTTTATATTAAGGCTTGGTCATGTTTTTTAATATGACCAAACCTTAGCCTAAAAGATTATGATTCATCCCTTTATATTTCCCCCCTTTTGTTCTCTTTATTTTGACAAAGTCTAATGTTCATGTTTGTAGGGTCTTTTATTTTCCTAACTTGGTCCCTTTTTTAATGTTATGTGGTCCTCTTTATTACATACTTAGCCTAAAGTCCTAATCCTAAGGCCCCATTCATGTTTATTAACATGAATAATACCTTAGTCTTAAAACTTTAGCCTAAGTTATTATATCAACATGAGCCCTAAATTAAGAATCTTACCTCTTTTTAGAATCGATGACTCTCATTTCATCATGGAAAATGATCAGATGGAGGGAAGTAGACCCACTGAATCTAAAGCCTTGATCTATCAAACTAATGACATGCATCCACTTAGATAATTATCAACAATCTATGCTTAAATGAGATAGATGATCAAATGGCATGTGATCATCCTCAAGATCAATGGTATGTGGCTACTCTCCCATAGAAGATCTGATAGAGTGAATGTGGCATTGAAATTTCAAAGGCCTAAGGAAACCCCATGAGGATGACAATTATCACCATCTCAGAAACTCAGATCTTGATCAATGCTCTATGGACCCTTCTTAGGGTCAAACAAAGCCAAAATCTTTGGAGTCCCATGAAGTCACCATGTAGCACTCTCATGTTTGAGCTTTATGTTAAATGGGCCTTGTGCATTAAAACTTAGAATTAGCCTAATTTTTTATTGTAAAGATTGTTATATTATTTAATTAAAATAAACCTTAGGATAAAACCTTAGGGTATGACTATAATATTAAAAGGGACCCATTTTATTATGCTTTGAAGACTTTTGCTTTTACTTATTCTAATTTTCATACACATTGATCCATGAGATAAATCGATCCTCTTCATGATTTAAAGGACTAATAGCATATGTATGCTCAAATCTTGATCAATGGCTTACACTTGATCAGGAATAATGATAAAATGGAGTACAATCAATAGAGACTATTTAATGAGACCTTAAAGTTCTACAGGACTGACATGTGGTGAGTGCATGTTCACTAATAAAGTGCAAAGCCAAGAAGGCCTGTGAAGGTGTTAAGTGGCATAATTATGGGGCTTGATATAAATACAACCAATAATGTGTGAGCCCTAGGATCATAATTAATGATTTGCATTGATCCATGAGAAAAGATATGATAACATGAAGCAAAAGAAGAATTTCAAAGGACAATGCTAGTTCTTTTAAAGCATTTATGAAAAATACTATGAAAGCTACCAAATGGATACCACCTAGGCACCATATAAGCACAAAATGAAAAAATCAAATATTTGGTGTGAACAAAAAGTTAAAGGTATAAAGGCATGGATCTAAATCAAAAGGCATGAATTCACCTAATTCTAAGCTACCATCACCATTAAAGTTGCAAAGAATCCCTAGCCTCCATAATAAGATCTAATTTAAAATCTAATCAATCGTAATTGATCCCAAAAAAGTCCAATTGTAATTTGAGTGAGAACAAACTAACCCAAGGGCTACTTGTAGACTACTAATGATCAATTTTCAAGTTTCACAGTCATGGCAGATCAAAGATAGTAATAAAGGGATGACACAAAATTATACTTAACTTCAGTCAATGATGGAAAAGTCTTCAAGGATACTGACTTTGATGTTGTAGCATTAAACATGGGAAATAAAAACTAGATCAAGATTTTTTAGACTATTGAAGAAATGCAAGCCATCACAAGGGAAGAATAGAAAAATGATACAATCCTCTAGAGATATAATGACCTAGTCTCCATATAGATGACCAATCTCCACTATGTTTCTATAAACCTAAGGTATTGTACTCTATTAATGTTATTTCCCCCATTTTCGTATATTGTAAAATTGATTAGGATTTGATAGTTCATGAATGTTCTTTCAAAATAGTAGCATATGTTTCCCCTCTTGCATTTGAAATATATTACAAGCTATGCAAGCCCCAGATAGACTTGCCTACAATTAGAACATGGACTAGTAAGAATGACTTGAACACTATCCTTATCCTAGGGCTACTTACTAGAACCCATGTAATCTAAGACCCCACCAAAAAGATCCCAGTTATCCAATTTAGGGAAGGAATAAAAGTAATCATGGCCTTCCTAAATAGATTATTTAGAGCCCCATCTACCACACATGTTAATAAAATATGGGTTCCTTATGTATACTTCATGGTAGAAAAATAAATCACTCCCCAACTAAGTGAGATGATTAACATTTATTTGAAACAATAATTTTTAGCCATTAAGAAGAAAACTAGCAGCCACTTCTTCATGATGTCTTATCTTCTATATGCCCTCTTGGCCACCACCAAGATCCTTGACATAAAGAATTGGTCACCTGATAGGAGGCACACTATTTCTCATCACTATTATAAGTTTCATATATTCAAATATAGACACAATGTATAGTTCATCTATTATTATGTATATCTAGCTTTGGTAGAAGCTATTAAAGGGATCTCCATGGATAAGATTAGCTCTCTAGTTAAGAAGTATGTAGAATTGGTTGGAGATATCTAGTTGTATCTAGATTACATAGTTATTAGAATATAAGGGACCTTAGTTCATCCCCTCAAACTATCAATCCATGTGATAAATAAATTAGCAAAACAAGAGGTTACATACCAACTCTTCAATGATATAGATGGTGTGCTCAAGTAGAAAAGGAAATGACTCCTTCATCCCTTTCCTTTGACTATTAACATGACTATACTATAGAATTGGGAGCATGTGGATGTCATCACCAAACATAGAGACTCATTTAACTTATATTTAGATGAATTGAGGTAGTGGGACCCTCATGATAGGGTCACAAACATTTGAAATAAACAATAATGAGCTACCCCTATAAACACAGGCTTGGTGTTCATGACATGATGTATATCAAGGCCACCAATTTCATAGAAGTGTTGGCCAAGTTAAAGAGGCATAATTTCAAGTTTGAGGCTAGGATGGCTAGGGATGAGAAGCATCCTAGAGAGATTTGGTAGATGGGGCCCATATAATACCACTTGCTTCCTATACCCTCTTTTAGGCCCCCTCCAAAGTAGTCACAAACACAACCACAACAACCTCAATCATAAGTTAGGTAAGGACCTAAGAAGGAGAATGGGAAGAAAGGCCTAGTGAAGGGTAATTATCTTCTACACAACTTAAAAAATTAGAGTCCCCAATTAAATATATTGACATGATTGCACTAGGTCCTAGGGAGATAGTGGAGGATGCACTCAAAGTGCTTGCTAAAGCATATGGATAAGATGAAGAAGAAGAAAAAAAATTGAAGAGCCTCAAGCCCAAGTAGAGGAAGTATAACAATAGAAGGGGAAGGAGATATCCCTAGACGTAGTTTTAATTGCACCCCTACATAAGAGGAAGGTTGAGTTAGCATTAGTCCCAAATACAGAGAAGTCAAAGTTAACTTTCACTCATCTTTTGAGTGAACTTAACTTATTCAGTGATGATAATCCCATTCATGGGCCAATCATCCCTGAATGGTTCATTTATGAGAAGAAGCAAAATATTCTAGCATTTCAGTATTCATGGGCCATGACTAGTGTAGTTAACATCACTATTCATGATGAACTAAAGTTATGTATAGTGGCTTTGATGAAAAAATAGGATGAAAGAAGGATGACCACCCTTGGGAGGTTAAGTAGAACTCAATTAGAAACCCTTGTAGCCTTTTGAAACACATAGATGGAGGTCCTAAAACCTCCAAAGATCCTAGAATCATTAGTAAGTGTGTAATTCAATCTAGAGATAGTAGGCCTAGAGAGAGTGACAACAAAGAAGACCATGGATGGGAATAAGGAGTTCACTTTTCAAAGAGTTAAACCTTTTGTGGTATTAACTCTAATAGGTCAGGTACCTAGTGAACACCTAATCCATGAGGAATGCATAGTTAGACTAGTTAATGTCCATTTAGCCAAACTAAAATTAGGTATCAAAGGCCTATATCAAAAGATAGACACCCTATAGAAACAAAAACCAAATCTGGAGACATAGGCTATCTTGTCATTCCCTAAAAAAATAATAAATATGTTTGAAGAATATTTCTATTACATGTTTAAATACTTGAAGGAAATGAATACAAGGTATAATTTGTTAGATCACTAAGACGTAGTAGCCAAGGGCTTATTAGCCCAATGGTAGAGTTTAAAATCAACATATTGGTTGAGGGTTGGATTCCCAAGTTTAGGACCACTAGCCTATCCCATCTAAATTCAATTATGGTAATAATGATGGACAAGATCCAAGTTTTGAATACATGGTTAGAATAATTGGAGAGGCTCCTAAGGGATGATGAAGTGTTGATAGGTATAATTGAATAGCTTCTTAGAAACATGCTTGTCAAGCCTATCACACTCATCTCCTTGGGAATCATTATTTATGATGATTAAAATAAGAGGCTCAAATTGGTTATGAAAGAATTTAGAAGCAAGATTTGAGGCCAGTCTGAAAGTGACAACAATAGGGTCATGGGCATGATCCTGACTACATAAGAGAATTTTTTTGAAGTAAAGAGTATCAAAGAAGTAATGGTAAGAAATGATATAAATTTTGATGACTTGGAAGACCAAGAAGATGAATACTTATTAGAATTAGATGTCAATCTAAAGTTGGTCATTGAAAAACACCAAAGGTCCATGAATATTCTTTAGGAATAATGGGGTAATTCTTCAACACAAGGCCCAATGAATAACTAGTAATATCCTACTTCATTAGAAACTTTATAATATTTAAAATTAGAATATTCTTTTTGTGAAGGCATGTGCATGTTTTTTAACACATTTGCCTATAGGTCAGTCCAATTTTTAAAATGGAATGTATTCTAGAACTTTGTAAAAAGGATAGTTATCCTTATCTCTTATACATATATAATCTCATGACTGACCAGTATACTACCTTAGTCTCCAATAAAAGGTAGTATTACCATTTTGTAAAGGGAGAAAGTTTTGAGTAAAAGAATTTGTGTAGACTTTGAGATATCAATATGAGTAATGAATTCTAAAAATATTGTCCAATATTTGTTTGTGTGTTTTCCATTATGGCTACTTTCTCAACTATCTATTTGGATGTTCATATTTGAATGGTTTTCATTGATTCTTGATTTGCGTATAGGAATTCAAACTTTTTAATTTGTGCTTATGCTAGGTTAATTAAAATATCTTAGGTTCATTTAATTTTCATTACTTCTATTGTAGATGTGCTAATGCAAATTGCTTGTGAAGTAAGTCTTTAAATTGAATGTAGTTTCTTATTTACATTGTTCCATCTTTTCCTTAGACAATTGCCTAGTACATGGTTAGATCTATGTTATAGCTATTTCGTGTCATGTATTGGTTTTAATGTTTTTTTGGATAAAATCTAAGATTTTTCATAATATTTGGACTAAAAATTAGAATACCTTCTTTCTACCCTACCCTTCTTTTTGCCTTTTATTTAATCAAATCACTTTAGTTTAAGCTTCACTATAAATATTCATTTAGATTAGTCTTTAGTTTAGAAATTGATCACAAATTCACTAATGATATCACAAATATATTTTATTTCACTTAGATTGGCCATGGTGGCTCCCAACCACCAATAAATATAAATATTGTGGAATAGTTTATTGCTCTACCCCTATTTCACCATAGGTAACCAGATTACCATGACTTGTTGCTCATGCTTTGAATTCCATAAATTATAAAATGAAAAGTGTCCTTTAGACACTAAGAGTGCTTGTGATACATATAGAGGCATAAAAACAACCTAATTATTCCTCTAAAGTTGATGTCAAGATTCAGGGCAAGGTAAGCATGTTTGAGTACTAGTCTTAGAGTACAAGGTGTCATGAGATGCCTAGTCATATTGAGCTTAGTCACATCATGAGCATGAATAAGTATGTAAATAAGTATTGAATTTTTTAAGGAACATGTAATCTATGTGAACAAGTTATAGAAGAATTAAAGAGTGTTTCAAAATTAGTTGCCAAAGTTGTCAAGTGTTTGAACCTAGTAAGAGACTGGAGAAGGCTTGTGCATAGGATGCCTAGTATTGTACATGAAAGAGCATGGTATCCTAGTGAGATGGATGAAAAGTGGCATAGTATGATGTATAATGTTGATTAAGCATGTATATTAAGCATTGGATCACTTAGGATAGTTTCAAAGTGAGTATTTGGGAGTAAGACCTACAGACCTAGCATGCAACTAGACTAGTTCTAGACCTTACCTAACCTAATTAGGTTCCATGAGAGATTTTCAAGGCCTATGAAGGATTTAAATTAGTTTTTTAACATGTGATATGTTTATTTATAATTTTAGTGAGGTGGAGAGTGCATTTAAAGAAACTTGAAGGTCACTTTTAAGGCCTAATATAACTTGTAGGCCAAAGGCCTATAAAACAAAGAGAGAGATGGTGGCCAAATGGAGTATCAAGATTATTTTTGAAGGTAATAATGAGAATTTGATAATTTTTAGTGGTGTGATAGGTTTTAACGAGTGTTTTTAAAAAGTTTTAGGTCAAAATTTTCAATAAAAGGAATGAAAAGTGGTTTTGAGGTTTCTCAATTGCACATAATGATGGGTTCTCAACCTAAAAAGAACTTTCAAGTACTTGTTGGAATTTGTAACCTATACATGGGAACCTAATATATTCATGTTATATGGGTAAGTTTCCTAAATCAAATTTATATGCATTTATTCCTAGAATAAGGGGATAATATTTATGAACAATCATTAACACTAGAAATAGTGTTAACCCTCTCTAAAACCCTAACATTGAAATGATGAGAATTATCTTGATAAAAACATCCAAGAATCATTTATAATGGATATGGAGTTTATTTTAGGTTATATTAAACTCTCCAAATTACCTCCATGTGTGATTGGTTTGTCAGGTGAGTGATTAGACCCTATAAAAAGGCTTAATATCTCAGAGATTTGATGTACTAGTTAGAGTTGACCAAGTTAAAGTTTATAAATGAATTAAGGTTGAATATTGAGACCATTATGGTTTTTGATTAGTTTATATCCATTATGGGTTATAAAATGATCATACAAGTTAACCAGTTGCTAACAAACCTAGTGGTACAAACAGTGAAAAAACCAAGAAGTAAGAAGTTGATTAGAGAAGTGTTATCATGGTTTAGGGATGAATCCAAGTGCATGGAGAAGGTTTTAAATACCTATAATAAATTTTCATGTTATATATATGTTTTATATTTCATTTAATATGATGAAATTATTTCTCATAAGTTGACCTATCTTGTATAGATGAGGCAGTGAAGGTGTAAGGTTGTGAGATTGGTTTGCAAGACCAATATTGTCCTTTGACCATGGTATATTTATATCTAAAAGTTACCTAATGATATAATAGGATTATCCACATGAATAAATATTATATGAAAGTTTCTACATATGTTTTTAAGGTCATTATCACCATGATTGTGTTTGAAGGTAAACTAATAGATTTGAGTAAGCAAGTTGTAGTGATGAGTGAGAGGCTATCTACCCTAAGATGAATCATCTAATGCATATTACATTGTTATTTATGAGATATATTTCCTATAAATGATTTTAATAAGGTTTAAAATTTATCAAAGTGATTGGAATTGTGAAATTAAAATGGATTGAATGGTTTAGGTTTGACTGTGTGTACTGAAGACAAAAGATTGGTCTACAAAACTAATATTTGGAATTAGACCTTGAAGTATCTATAATTGAGATTGATCTAGAGATGTCAAATAATATTTTTAAGGTTTTATATTTCATAATTATTATTTAATGGACTAAATTTCAAGTCTTTATTACTATGTTTTGAGACTAGTTGGTAGTTCTGAGTGAGCAACTTATGAAGAAGGGTTTGAGTCTTTTTACCCTAAGTTATGAAGTATAATACACATGGTGATGACTATAAGGTCATGTAGATTATTTATATGTATTTATTTACATGGTTTTTTAAAAAATTTGTGTTTAATATTAAATTGTTCAAGATAGACTTTTTGGGTATGCATAGGCCTAATATGATTTGTACTAATGATGTACTCCAAGTAGTGGTTTAAATTAAAGAGTGTTATAGAGACTAGATGATCTTCAAAAGGGTATATTGGGGTGGAATATGAGGTGTATCTAAAGTCTTTTAATTTTATATAATAATATCAAATGGTATTGTGTGCTAAGTAGGCCTAATGGGATTAGGTCTACATGAGACCTAAAAGGAGATATAAGGCCTATTTGAGGAAGGTAAGACCTAAAGGGACTCAAAGAAAATTTTATCCATGTCTATGAGATTTTACAAGAACCATTACATGGCTGACATAAGAGGATACAAATTTTGGCCTACTAATAAGGATATGAACAAGAAACTTGTATAAATACTAAGCATTTTTAGGCCTATTTTATTTGTTTAAGAGTAAGCGAACAAGAAAGTATATTACATAGCAGAAGGAGATATTGTAGAAAATAAGAATGCGATATAGGATTAGTGATAAACATTTTATAGAGTTTATATGTGTTATGATCAAGGTCATATTACCTAATCAAGTCAATAATAAGGCTAGTAGAGTGAAGAAGGCTAGACATCAGTTTAAGTGGGATAGAAGTGTGTGAAGAGATGAAGAAGGAAATCATCATTTCTTTTATGAGAAACACAATGTTATAAAGGTGATCAATTGTTTTAGGTGGATTGTTTAGTGTTGATTCATCTATGGGTTTGTTTCCTCCTTTCAATTGGGTGATTTCTAAAGTCTATTTGAGTTGGTACTTAGCTAGTTGGGGTTGGTACTCCATGTGAAGTTGGTGCTTCACTAAAGTTGGTATTTGTCTTATAGGATTGTATTCCATTTGCATCATCAGTGATTTTAATTCACCTTGATAGTTTCCCAAATAAATACTATGTTCATGTGTTTCATGCTCTTGTGAATTGATGTTTATGCTTGTTAAGATGTGCATTCTTATCTAAATGATTTATGATTGCTTAAGTAAGATTGTATAAGAAAGTTTTTGAAGACCGATTCACCCCCCCTCTCAATAATGTGTTTAAATTTGGATGGGATTCCAAGATCATATGGTTAAAGGGTCTTTTTCACTTGTGATTTGTTGATTTTTTATCTAGTTAAGGTTTTATATTTTATGAATCATCATTAAGATGATAAGGCACTCACAGGCTATCAAGAAGACTAGTAATGATTAGCTTTACACAAATAACTTAATAATTGATTGAAATGAGTTGGAATGATCTTGAAACCACTAGGAAACTATTCAGCACTCTTAATGTACCCTTATAATGAAATTGTTTTGTACTCACACCTGTATAAATGCATTAAATATTATACTTTTATGAGTTTTTAGGCTCAAAACAAGGTATTTAACCTCATAGATAGATTAAAATAATTTTAAGAGGTGTATTATACCCCATAAAGTCCAAAAATATGTAAAATATACCCTATAAGTTCTCAAATAAGTCTGATTCTTTAAGATAGTTTGAAACATGCTTGAGAAAGGGCTAGTTTCTTGGACATTTCTTGGGTTGCCTAACTACACAAGGTTTTAGAATACAAAATTTGTCATTAAACATGTTAAAATAGTATTAAAATTTAATCATACAATTATTATAGGATTCACACATGTGGGAGTCATTTTGAGCCAAAAATCAATTTCTAGGCCTAGAGGACCAATGGAGACCTGGGCTAATAAGTGTACTTCTACTCAGATTTGGGTCCTAAAATTTTAAATGGAGTTTTAAGAGGATGTTATGTCATAAAATATATATTTATTTTCCCAATACCATTTGTACACTTTCCTACACATGGAGGTTTACCTATTTTTAGTGTTATAAGGAAGTGAGGCCAAATAAGAGCTTTAGGTACATAATGAGATATTGGATGTTTTTTGAGACCAAAAAATGAATTTTTACAAGTATTATATGATATGAATATTACATCCAATGATAAATATTTCCATGGTGAAAATTAAATCAAGTTTTGAGCTATTTGGGCAAGAAAGGCCTAGTGAGACAAAGAGGTTTCAAGACACCTAAGGAGTTACTTGATGATTTCCACCAAGATTTTAGTTTGGAAAAATATTAAGTAGATGAAATGTGTCAAATAGTAGAGAAATATATTATTTCAACATGACCTAATGGTCAAGTGTGCCATTTTTACATCAAAATCCAAGATAAGGGGAAGTTTTCAAGAGTAAGATCAAGCTATCAAGCAAGGTTTGAGAATTCCACGCCACTTATAGTAGGAAAACATATTTAGGAGAGCCAAATTATCCTTTGAGACATGATGAAGAAGTTTATAACTCATTTTTTATAACTCTCTTGAGATAAATTTGTCAATGGGCTCTCCTATACTCCTTTTCTCTTTCTTCTCTCACTTTCTATATATATTCAGCCTTGATAAGCTATGTTTATATCCTCCACCTGGATATGGAGAAGCCCTTCCTATTTACAAGCCTATGATTAATGAAAAACTTATATTTTACCTCATCCTTTGACTTATTTCAATGTGTGTGCATGGATAGTAGATCTTATCAAGTGATTAGCTTTTCTTATTGGGCATATGTGTCATTTTAATACATTAATATTCAGTTTGAAACTTAATTATAGGTCTTATTAATTGTTAAAGTGAAATGTGAAAGGTTTAGTAAGTTGTATATCCACTAGTGTCATTATAAGACCTCTTGACTAGTCCTCCTATCCCAAGCATATTTTTACAACATTCATGTTAAATGTTAATGTAGAGAGGTATATTTGAAGAAGCATTTGTTATAGGTTAATCTCATGATTGAAGTGTATTTGCAGTTGGTTGGTAGTGGTCAAACTATTTGGTTCATCATCTTCATTAGGATAGTTTTTCTCTCTCTTGTCCTAGCAAGTTTATAGAGTAGTTTTTGATATTAAATGATTCATCAAGGGGAGCTAGCCCTTTAACCTATAAATTCAATCCAACATTAGGCCACCCATAGCCTAGGATTGTCTATATGATATTCCAAATTTAGAAGGATTAAACTACCTTTCAAGGATGAAAATTTGGCTGATAACAAACACATAGGGGCATTTTTAGTGGTCACTATATTAGATATGCTACAACACACAAATTCTTATGTATGGGTTACTTTTGGCTTATTTTAGAGAAAGACACTATTAATTTTTTTAAAAGGTGTAATATTTTCCAACTTCATGATGATCTAATCCATTCACCACTAGATAAGCTCCAAATAGTGGAGTCTCCTTGTCCATTATCCATGTGGGGAATTAGATTTCATTGGTAAATTACCTTAGTCACAAGATGGTCAAGTTTTTATCATTACTGATACTAAATATTTTACTAAATGGGTAGAATCCATGCCTCTTGTTAATTTCATGAGAACCACTATTTATAAATTTATCTTAACTAAATCATTTATACTTTAGAATTACCCATACTATCATTTTTGATAATGGTGGAAATTTCAAAAATAAGGACATGAAACAATTATGTGCTAAATTTAAAATTTCCCTCAAATTTTCCACACCTTACCATCCATAATGTAATGGACAAGATAAATACACTAAAAAAATTATTAACAAATTATTAAAAAATACCACCCAAGAAACCGACACTGATTGGCATCTTCACTTACACCCTACACTTTGGGCCTACCATACTAACATACATACTGCCACTAGGGCAACACCATTCTCACTAGTGTATGGTTCCACATAAATCTTACCATTAGAATTTGAACTCCTATATTTATTTATATCTCTTCATGGTATCATTCTTGATGAATAATTATGTGAAGCTCACCTTCATTCCCTAGACCTTCTTGATGAAAATTGGTTAGCTTCTTTTTAACATAACCATCAATATAAGGCTTGTATCACCAAATAACATAATAAAAAGGTCAAAATATTCACTTTTAATATTGGTGATATAGTACTCAAATTAGACTAAACCCATGATAAAGAAGCTAAATATGCTAAAAATGGTGGGGGGATTATTTAGTAAAAGACATTCTTGGTATTAGCACTTACCATTTACAAACTAATGAAGGCCATGTTTTTAAAGAACCCACTAATACATAATTTTTGAAGAAATATTTTGCTTAAATATTTACCTTATTTTCATACTTATATATAAAATCATACTAACACTTCTTGTAGGATTTATCCAATGATCTCACCCTCTACAATAGTCTATCGTATACACAACCCTTAGTCCTTCCTTTGGTCCTTTAGTTTCTTTAATTCATGAGTTATATTATAATACCATGGATATGACTTAGTTTTCCTCATGAATGTCTTTTTTTCATATATACATTTATCAAACATTTTTATTTTTTAATCACAAGTTTTTTATTTTTCAATTTATTTTACACCCACTTGGGTTTTTATTTTGTGATTTCTCATGTAAGGCCATGGATAGGACCAAGCTCTCCTGACATATACCATTTGTTTCACACCATTTTCATCTCATTTGGTTTTTTTGGTGAGTTGCAATGTAAAACCATTGATAGGACTAGGCTCCACTCAAAATACCATTTTTCTCATTTTGCACCCAATTGGGTTTCTCTTTTGAGTCATAGTGTAAGACCATGGATAGGACTAGACTCTCCTCATAAAATCTACATATTAGTTAAAAATCTTTTTGAAAACCATGTGTCCTTTTTAGAATGTTCAGAAATGGTTACAAGTTTGTTATTCCATATTTTTAACCTCAATTTTTATTTATTTTGTGGATAAAACTTACACAATAAACTATGTTAGCATATTTTATTACACTTACATTTATTCTTATAATAAGGAATCATACTTACATATCATTATATCCCTCTCACATTGTCACATTTTTGTAATTTGAAGTAATCTCAATTATTTCATGTAAATTTTCCCTTGATTTCCCCTCATTTCATTCCACTTTGGATAAAACATGAATAAACAAGACTCTTAAATAGAATGCTCTTTAAGTGTTCTTTCTTAGCAACTAAGTCCAAACTTTTAAAATGATAGTCATTTTTAGTACCCATGTTTGGTTGTCTGAATTTGTATGGATAAGGAATGAAAAAATCATCAAAATCTAAAAGCCAAATCATTTAAAATAAAATGAAATGATCAAAAGGCAAAATATAAAAGTCAACATCACATCAAAATATGTGATTCATAAAACATCTTATCTCCAATCAAATTTCAAACTCCATAGTTAGCCTCATCATAGAGCCAATGTCCATTTGGGTGTAATAAACTAGTAGATTAGGATAGGAGAATTTAGAATAATCTATAGTGATACCTACTTTTTCACACAAGTACCTAATATTTTTAGTATACCGATGACTTTGTAAGTGGTCCTAGGAATGGAGAACACATTTTCAGAAGGTAGGTTCATTTTAATTTTCATGTGTATAGCCTTCATGGATTGATATTCATACTTCATTTGATAACCCAAGATTTGTGTGGTTAGGAGAAGTTTTTCAGAGTTATTAATGTTGAAAATCCTCTTTTTTTGACAAATTTAATTTTAGTGTCTTTAATTATATAAAGAGTTTCCCTACCTTGATTTTTCCATCATCTCCCCCACCACCGGTTTCATTCCCCCCTTGACTAGCAAGTTTGATTCTAAATATGTTTCCTCACTTATATATTTCCTCTTTTTCACATCTTAAAACATGTTAAGAACTATTTTGTTATGGTTTTATCTATCTTTAAAACAAAAAAATATTCTTGAGTGACTATGGATTATTTTATTTACACCATTACTTTACATTTCTAGAATTGCCTTGGTTTCATTTGAAAAAAATCATTATCATTCCTTTCTTTGAAAAACTACATCTTTTTTTATATTTTTATATTTTTTCCATTGTTGAGTGAGTTTGGAATGTTCCTTCTCACTTAGCAATGTTATTTTCCATTTCATTTATTTTTTAAATTTATGATTAAGGATTGTTACTACTCACTCATTATTGTTGTTTTATCATTTTTTGCCCATCTTTGTTTAATTAAGGATTCTTACTACTTTCACATTGATGTTATATTTTCATTTTTCATGTATCCTTAGTTTGGTTTGGTTTTTTATTATTTCTTACTTAAGGTACATTTGTTTGAGTGTTTTGGTTATTTAGTAGACTTGGATTTTTTATTACCTAATTTACTCTAAATTTTTGGCTTGTTCATTTGGTCCTAAATTATTATTTACAATCCTATCTTACCAAATTTCCAAGTACATCATGCCTACACATTTTAGTTATCTTGAATTTCCTACATTTGTTTGTTTCTATTCTTTAGGTTTTGTATCCTTAGGGTTTATCAAAAGTAGTCTTTTTTCCCTCCATGATCAAAACTAAAAACATAGAAGAAAACCCTAAGGATAGATAACACTACCTTTGATAAACCATACAATCCTAAGGGTACGCATATATTACTTATTTATTTCAATTATTTCCTTTCAATAATTTAATTTTAGTTATTTTATGATTTAAAATATTGCAATGTAATTATATCAATGTTGTGTGTTACTATGTTCTTTTCTCAAAGCACCATCCCATGTTGAAACTGTATGACACATGATGAGTTTTGAGTGGGACATATGTATACACATAATATTTTTAAATTTTATCAATTATTGATGCTTTCTCTTTTGTATGAACCCATCAAGTCTCAATATCTGTGAGTGCATGCCTTAAAAAGTGCACTAAGAAGTAGTTGGTAGACTATTAGTGCTTCACAAGAGTTTTTTTCCCCTATACCACCACTTAAAACCAACACAAACATCTCCTATATATTTCCATATGTTTTTACACATCCCTAAGACACTCCTCCAAGTAATTCACCACCTCAAAGAGAACCTACCTAAGCTAGAACCTATTTTTATCTTTTATCAAACAAAGTTAGCCTGGGCTAACCCTGTAATGAAAATATATAAGAACATTACTTTATCTTTTCAAGTTTACTTTTATGTTTGCTATCCCCATTTTGTGCCACATGCTTTGGTGAACACTAGACTAGTTTTAGTTTACTTTGTATTTACTTTGATATAAAGACATAGGACCTAGATAGGGTTATTGTGTGGTATTAATTGATTAGAGACTTTGTAACTCTCTTTAGTGATATTATGTGGTAAGAGACCCATTATTTAGGTCTAGTGGATCCATATTGGTCATGACTCCAATTTTATAAATGTATCAACAAGCAGAAGGGCTAGTTTGATTTATCTTATTTGAGCTAATATTTATTTTTAGATCAATTTCACTTTCCCTTGTATATAATATAAACATGTTGAACCTCTTAAACCTATTAACCTACCTTCTTAGATCAAATATTGTATGCACTTTATGCCATATGGCTAGTCTAAATTAAGAAGATAGGTACTTATATTTTAGTTAGTATGTGTGAGTCTATGTTCTTATTTCTACCATTATATTCTAACTTTTGGCATGGTTAGTTCTCCATTTTTATATGTAAATAAGATATTATATAATATAAACAAATGCTAAGAGTTTTTTCAATCTAAATGGATCCTTAAATTCAATCTTGGAGTGTGATGAAGCTTTCCAATAATGCTCTAGAGTTTGATGGTAAAGCTTCAGAGTGCTATAAATAGATTCTAGAATGTATCACAAAGTTTTGGAGTACATTAGTAGAGATTTAGAATCATTACATCCATTATTCAAAGCTTTTGAAAAGAATTTTTGATGATATTTCAACATTCCAAAGATATTTCTGAGACATTTCTTTGAGTCATGGATGCACTTGCTCTTTATAGCTCTTTCCTCTTATAGACATATATGTAAAACACCATTGTATTTGTAAAGAAGATTCAAGTTACTAGATCTAAAATAAATTCAAAATGATGTAACCAACTTTCAGCTATGTGTATAGTTATGCATCCCTTTATTTCTAATGTTTCTCCTTAGAATGGGGGGAGTTTTAATGCCTTTTTCTATTTTGTGAATAAGTTGGATCATAGTTGTGATCCTATTAGGCTATTAGTTCATTTAAGTATTTTATAATAGCAGTTATAAATCATGTGAGAATAAGATAGAATATTCTTGTTGTTTTAAAGAAAGAAGAATTTGCAAATTAGTGAATGTCAACAACAAAAGTATTGTAACAATAGTAGATATATGTTTTATAATCTTTTCATAAATTAATGAAGTTTTTAAAGTACTTTCAAGATTGAGTTGATTCAAATCCTATCCAATGGAGAGAAAGGGTCCATTCACCCAAGGAGTTAAGATTTGTGTTGTTATTTATTTGTGTTCATGTCATTTATTATTTATTTATTTTAATGGTGTTTATATTTCGAAGTGTGGTGTTTTAACATGTAGTTCTCTTTTGAGTTGTGTGTGTATTTAATTTACTATTTAAAACATTATTATAATTTTCCTTTTAAAAAGCAATTTCATATTTAAGTAAATTCAATTTTACAATCTAATTTAAGTGTGTTTTCTTTTGATTAACAAGTGTGTTGATTATCAACATTTTCCTTTAATAAAGTGTGTTACTTTTAGTATTCTGATTCTACAAGTGTGTTTATTTAAGGATTTAGATAGATTCAATTCCATTTGATAGATTAATAAATTAGAGTTAGTTAATCTATCTAAACCCACCCCCATTGACCCCCACCCCCCCCCCCCCAAAAAAAAAAAAAAAACACATGCACACACAACCATTAGCAACCAGTTACACACCTTATTACATACAGCCTTTGGACACAGGCCTTAATTTTAGTGACATCAACCAAAGAGTTGACTAAATGAATGGATTAATGACACTATAATGAGTAGTTTAATGAGATTCTTCTTCAACATGAGATATATGTTAGGATCATGTAGCTCACTCTGATACCAAATGTTAGTACCTTAGAGCTCAATTGATTACTATTGTATAAGCAACTAAACACAGAATTAAACCAAAAGTAATAAGTAACTAGAATTCAAAAATAGCAAAGAATAGATGATATGAGAAATAATACAATCTGTATTAACACTCTTCCAGAAGGAAATACAATGAAGAAATCTCACTCTTCCCACACCTCTTAAGCATACAGTAATTCTCCCTCAAGAGTTCTCTCTCTCAATCAATTACAACCAACTCAAGACTGAGTTGTTCCCTCTAGTGACAATCAACCCAATGGTTGTTGTTGCCTACTCTAATTGTGATAATCAACCCAATTGTTGTTGCCTCCAATACTCCACAAACCTTCTTGATCTTGCACCCTATAGATCTAATTGGTCTTGCTTACATTACAATATAGCCCCATGAGTCTCTTAAATAGATCCCAAAACAAACAATAATTAGAAACATAGACTCAAAACTAAAATTAGTCTTTACATGCAAACTCACTATTTGTCTAAAATTAGAATAGTTTTGGAAACACACAGGTGACCGACATCGGTTCTTGTCTATCTAGAGATGACTGACATCAGTTCTTGTCTAACCAATGCCTGCTAATACATAACCGATGTCAGCTATTGTGTAGCTGAACATTGCTGATGTCAGTTACTATGACACTCAGCAACCTCCACCATTTGCATAACAGTGAAGCTTTTAGCTCCACAACTTAATAATATCCCACTTGGAGATAAATAGCTACACCTGTACCTATACCTGTACATCCTCTAATTTATTTTTGGCTTGTATCTCCATCTTCAAGTTCAATCTTGAAGATCAACCACCAATAGAGAACACATATCCTATGGTGCTTCTCCTGCCATCCAAGTCACCTGCCATATCCGAATCTACATACCCATGTAGAGAAGTGCTTGACCCTGCATAGCATAAATACCTACTTTTGGTTCCTCTCAGATATATGAGAATCCATTGAACTGCTTTATATTACTTCTTTCCTAGATTGGCCATAAATTTGCTGACAACTCCCACTACTTGGGCAATATCAAGTCTAGTACATACCATGTACTCAACCTCATCATGTGATTTAAGACACTTTTCATATCTCAACTTGAACTGTCCAACCATAGGTGTGCTTACTAGTTTTGCATCCTACAAATTAAACCTCTCCACTACCTTATTCACATAATCCTCTTGAGACAAAATCAACCTGTGATTTTCCCTGTCTCTATAAATACTCATGCCAAGGATTTTCTTTGCTCCTAAATCCTTCTTGGCACATGTCTGATCTACTTTTACCTTTAGCTCAGTAATTCCCTACATGTGTGACCCTGCAACAAGCATATACACTACATACGATAATAGGATAATTTAGCTATCATTATCCAACCTGGTAAAATAAACACAATGGTCACATTGACATTGACTAAAGCCATGCTTTGTCATAAACCTGTCAAACCTCAAATACCACTATCCTAGAGCTTGCTCAAGACCATATAACTTGGCCTTCTATCTCGCCTGTCCATTCTCTCCTTTCTTTAATCTGTGAATCCATTCATCTTTCAGTGCTTTCCTTCCAGCTAGCAACTCAACCAAATCCCACTTTTGGTTCTTTTCTAAGGAATCAATTTCCTCATTCATGCCATGGTCCTACTATTTCTTAGATTCTACCTACATTGCCTCTTCAAAACTTCCTAGTTTTCCACCATTAGTGAGCAACAAGTAGTATAAAGAAGGGGAATAATGAATTTGAGGCTTGATTACTCTTTTGAACCTCCTCATGGGCATTTGAGACTCATTGACAGCTTGTTGTCCACCCAAATTTCATTCTAACAGTGACCGATCCCAGTCATCTCTCAGTCTGCACCTGACTAATGTCAGTTCCATGTGACTAACCTGATTGATGTCAGTTTTTACCTGACCGACGTCAGTTTCCACCTTCCTAACACATAGACTTCGGTCTCCACCAGACCGACATCAATTCTTGCCTGATCGATGTCAGTTCTCACCTGACCAACATCAGTAACTATGTTTTCTTTTGAGTGATGATTTTTACCCGTGAGCTCATTTTGGATCATAACCTTGTCCAAATTGCCCTACTCAAAATTATTTAGCCTCTTGAGCTGATCTCTGTCCATCATCTTCTCATTGAAAACTAAGGCTTTCTAGTTCTTAAAAGTGTCAAAAATATTAGATTTCCTCTTTATGTAATAAACCCATACCTTTCTTATAGCATCATCAATGAAAGAAACATAATACTGTGATCCTCCAATAGAAGCTCCCTGAGCTGGTCCCCACACCTTTGTGTGAACAAGCTCCAACCTGTGCTTCTTCTTTGTTGACCCAATTTTTAGAAGCCTCACTTTCTCCTGTTTCCCAAACATACAATGCTCACGAAAATCTAGATCTATCGAATCTGAAAGCATACCTTTTGACTTAAGAATATCCATTCCCTTCTCACTCATGTGACCAAGCCTGCAGAGCCACATCTTTTCATCTACATCTGAAGTAGATAAAACAAAAGGAGAATCAGTAATACAAGTAGATAGATAAAGTGTACCTACTTTTTTACCTCTTGTTAATACAAGTGCACCCTTGGAAAATTTTCAAGATTTCACTATGAGAGTTACTATGCAACCCTCATCACCCAACTTCCCTAAAAAAATCAAATTCCTCTTCAAGATGGGTACATGCATGACATCCTTCAACACCCATATGTTGTCAGTCTGCAATTTCAGCTACACTTTCCCTTTGCCAACCATTTGACAAGGCTCACCATCCCCTAAATAAACTTTTCCAAAGTCTCCATGGACATAATCATGAAAAAACTCTCTATTTGGGGTTGCATGGAAAGAAGCACTAGAATCTAAAACCCATGATTCTACCTGACTATCCAAAGAAAATGTAAGATCATCCTGTGTAGCAATACCTACAACATCTGCTTCTTTATTACCTTCATGCTGATCTTCTTTCAACCAACAATCTTTCTTTGCATGTCCTTTCTTTCCACAATTCTAGCAAGTTATACTGCAATTTTTAGATTTGGATCTACTACCTATCTTTGACCTTGATTTCCCTTGCTTGCCCTTCTCTCTTTGCCATCCCCTGCTTTCAACACTTAAAGCATTACCTGATGTCTCCCCTATGCTTTTCCTATGAATTTATTCATTCAATATTACACTAACAACATCATCAACTTTCAAGATATGTGAAGCAGGTGCAGTATTACTAACTGCCATTATCAAGCTATGCCAGCTTTCAGGTAAAGAGCATAAGATTAAGAGAGCCTTAATTTCATCATCAAAAACTATTTTGACTAAACTTAACTAGTTTACTAAACCATGGAAATCACTAAGATGACTATATACAGATCCACCTTCCAACATTTGCAAATTAATTAATTGCTTCATAAGAAATACCTTATTTAAAGCTGAGGGTTTTTCATATAAATTTGACAAAGATTCCATTAACTCTACCATTTTTCTTGCCTGAGATAAGTTGGAAAACACAGAAGCTACCAAGGTCAGCCTTATAGCTCCAAGAGCCTTTCTGTCAAGAACCTTCCATTATTCATCATGCATACATGTGGGCTTACATGAAGCCCCACCCAATGGTAAGTATAGATCTCTCTGATATAGATAATCCTCTATTTGCATCCTCCATAATTGATAATTTTTGCCATTAAATTTCTCCATTCTTAGCTTACTTTCTTCTACCATTGCTTTACTCCCACTCAATCAGAAACCCCTAAGAGTGAACCTGTAATAATAAAAAAACACTAACCCACTCTGATACCACCTGTTAGTGTACCTAACCAATCTCTAATACCACCTATTAGGATCCTGTAGCTCACTCTGATACTAAATGTTAGTACCTTAGAGCTCAATTGATTACTATTGTATAAGCAACTAAACACAGAATTAAATCAGAAGTAATAAGTAACTAGAATTCAAAAATAGCAAAGAATAGATGATACGAGAAACAATACAATCTGTATTAACACTCTTCCAGAAGGAATTACAATGAAGAAATCTCACTCTTCCCACACCACTTAGGCATAAAATAATTCTCCCTTAAGAGTTCTTTCTCTCAATCAATTACAACCAACTCAACACTGAGTTGTTCCCTCCAGTGACAATCAACCCAATGGTTGTTGTTGCATACTCTGATTGTGACAATCAACCCAGTTTTTGTTGCCTCCAATACTCCACAGACCTTCTTGATCTTGCACCCTGCAGATCTAATTGGTCTTACTTACATTACAATACAACCCCATGGGTCTCTTAAATAGATCCTAAAACAAACAATAATTAGAAATGTAGACTCAAGACTAAAATTAGTCTTTACATGCAAACTCATTGTTCATCTAAAATTAGAATAGTTCTAGAAACACACAGGTGACCGATGTTGGTTCTTGTCTATCTAGAGATGATAGATGTCGGTTCTTGTTTAACTGATGCTGGCTGATACATCACCGATGTTAGTTACTATGTAGCTGAACATTGCCAATGTCAGTTGGCTTGACCAACGTCAGTTATTGTGACACTCAGCAACCTCCACCATTTGCATAATAGTGAAGCTTTTAGCTCCACAACTTAACAATACAGTTAGATATAAAACTACTTAGTCATGATAGGTGACCCTTCCCATGTTCTATATAGGACCCCCACATGACCATTACATAGATTGGTTAATTTTTTAAATTCTCATTAAAGTAAAATATTTCAAAAATACTAAAAATAATATTATTCAAAAAATAAAAAATGGGACTTAAGCATGATGTGTTTTCTAGTTTCCATTATTCACTTATGTTATTTATCACTTTTTTTTCTAAATTACATATCCTTTTTCATACTACATGTGTTTCATAGTATATATGAGTGAGATGCAAGATGTATAAGTTACACACGATACATGGATGCATATATGTTATACATTCACATACCCATGGGCCATGTCAATGTTAGGAATCTTATTCCATAGGTTACATTGATACAAGTTATATATTTCTATGACCTTTAAATTTTACCATGTTAAGATAGATTGATTAAGTACACATCTTTGTATTAATAATATTATTTATAGTGTTATATTTCGTGAATTTTCTACTTTACACGAACATACTTTAATGTAGTAGGGTAGTTTACTTCTTCTATGCCTCATTTCTAATATTTATTTTCATAATAGGCTATTCATTTCTTGTATACTTTTTTATGGATCTTGGCCTTAAGTGTGAAAATTATATTTTCCATTATTTATGGCCCTTTGCCTTGTGTATGAGACATTTTATTGTCCATTGTATGTGGCCCTTGGCTTTTCATGTGACATTGACTACTATTATGTGCATCATAGCCATGGAATTTCATGTTAATGATTGGATTAATCTAGGATTATCTATTAAGATCATTGAATTTTATAAGTTCTTGATGTCTTAATTCATATCATGCACCTCCCTATTTGTGTGTGGTGTCATGATTGACATTATGTACATTTACTACATAGTTTTATTCATTGCCTATATTAGTGATGGTTACTATTGCATGCCTAATTCCTATTCTATCTTGAAATGAAATTTGTATGCCTTGCATTACATATTCATTACTATGATGGCATATTATCCACATGTTGACATGATTTTTACATTATTACATCATTTTACATAACATGATATAGTTAACTCTTTTCTTTTGAGATGAGTAACTTGAAAGCTACATCCCTCACCTCAAAATAAGGCCATATTAGTGGGATTTTCATATAAACTTAAGCCTCTGTGAGTATAAAAAATAAATTTTTATTATAGTTTATAGGATTCATATATTTCAAAGTGCATCAAATATCAAATTAGTTTAAATACATGATACGTATATGTAGATTACAACATAGTTTTTAGGAATACACCATGCATGTGCACACACCTCACATGAATATAAGCTACAAATTTTTAGATATTATTAGATTAAACACATTTTTAAAGATCAATAATTATATATTTTAATATGTTCACATATTTAGATAGATTTTGGGTCATCTCCATGCATATGCACACATTTTTCAAGAGCTTGAATTACAGGTTTTTAATTTTGGGATAAAACAACATATATATGGATATAATTTTATACATGTTAGCACTTATTGGTTCATATTATAGGGAATGAGGATTTTTCATTCATGAACATTAATACAATGTATTTTGTTGGCACCAATTATGTAAAATGAACATTATTCATTCACATACACACTATTGTAGATTCTATTTTCAAACACATTTGATGGTACCTAGAAGTGAGAACCTTTGAATCTATAATTTTATCTATTTTATTTGATTAATTTATATTGAGTCAATGTGATTGAGGTTTAATGATGCTGAATGACTTAAGAATTACTCAAAACAATCCCATATATAGATCCCACCTTAGCATCTTAGTGTATAAGATTAGTTACATGAGTAGTGTGATTGAGGTTCTTCAGTACATGAAATTAGGGCATGATCACCCCAAATTATCCAAGTGATCCAATAATAAATCATAATATCCAATAACATGATACATGAAAATGTGTCTCACCACTTATAGGTGTATTCCTTCCTTCCTCTTTAAGATTTTTTTTTTTCATTTTCATTTAATATTTCATACATGGACATTTATTTTTATATAGACATTATAGGTTTCAAGGAATAAGATTCACAATTGGATCATATTTGAAAAACAATGTGTGGGGTACACACAAATGCACATTTTTGTTTATTTTACTCTAGCATTGTACTTAATTTCAATACTTGAATAAATAGAGGAATTTATAGATACTAAAATTTTGTATTATATATTTTTCAATGTCATTTTTGACCTACCTTAACCTTACATGACTTTTTCATTAATATATGGCTTTTAATTTTCATTCTCTCACACTTACATGTTTTCATGTGTCTAACCTTCCTAATTTGTTATCAAACACCTACAATAATTTCATAAGTTGTATCTAACCTTATCAAAATTATATTTAGACTATATTTATATCATAAAATAAATTTTCATATATTTTAGATAGAACCATCATAGTTACATATATTCAGAATTCTAAACTCACTCAAACTCTGGGGACTTGTCTCATACCATGAAACTTTTACTTTTCAAATCAAAATTCTTCTTATGGGTTAGACATATGTTTTTTTATGTTGGTGGAATGATAAATTAACCAAATATTCCCATATAGTTACACAATAGGTATAACACTATTCTATATTTAGAAAGAAACTATAAATCATACACAGACACTTGCACATATAAATGGAGTGCCCAATTCTTTCCAATTTAACAATTATCCACAATGAATAGGTCCTAACCAATTTTTAAACATTGTAAAACTAAGCCAAATATATAATTTTACAATTATCAAAATTTCCATTCATCAAGGAGCACTAAAAAAAACATACACATGACATGGAGAACTACATCTAGTTTGGCTTCCCTCTTTGGAGTATTGGATATGTAGGCAGCACTCAAACATTCATTTGGGAGTGGTTTTGGTCATCTCAAACCACCTTCTTTCCCTTTTTATAGACAAAATATAGTGGCATATTAGGAACCTTTCATTGTTGTCATTAATAAAATATATGGATGCATATGTTATGTAAGTCATATCCTGAGATAATTATAATAATCCCACATTCATGGGAAGTAATAGTTAGATAGTATATAATTAATATAAATAGGAACCTAAACGAGTGTAAATTCATCCTTGAATTATATCGAGTTAACCTTGATCAAATGAGGTTTCCCTATCAAATAAGCCAACAATATTTTAATGTAATTTTAATCTCTTTTTAATACAAAAAATTATTCTATCTCATTTTCAATATTTTTTCCATGTATTTTAATTATTTTTATAATATGTTGTAGGAAGGATCATAACATCTGGTATAATATATTTTTCTAGGGTCATTTTCTCATAATATTTTTAGTGGTTTAGGGATCTATAATATTGTCCCTTGTATGCTCTCCCATTGCCCAAATTTCAATTTTGGTGATTAGCAGTAGTAACAGGGTGGTGACATTAATATTGTTTTCCCGAATCTCCCTAATTTTTTATTCATCTCTCTTTCCTTTTAGATTATAAAATTTACTTTGGTAATTTAAAAACTAATATAAAATTATCATTTTTGGCTAAGTGATTATTAATTTTACCTGATTCTATGGAGTGAGGGGTTACACTATAATATGTAAGCCATTAGACAATGTTTTATATATATTTGTGATTCCATATAAATGTTGGTATATAAAAAGACCCCTTAGTTTTTTTTTAAGATTAGCCATAATAATCCTTTAGATGTCTATTACTTATGATGCACCAAAAAATGATTATCTCTAATAATTTCCTCATAACCAAACTCAGAAAAGTAGTGGATTCGGGAGGAACAATGGGCTATAGATATGGATACCCTCCATATTTATTTCTTTGAACATTAAGTCAAAAATAATTATGAAAGAGACATATAAATTTTATCCCAAAAATTAGACACCACTTTTAGCAACTTCCCCCTTTTTCCCAATAGATTTGGGCGAGTCCACCACTACATGATTTTTCCTAAAACACTTATAGCTCACATATGAAATTAATTTTCACATAGTCTAGAATAGAACATATAAATAATTAGTAAATTATACCTAGTTTAATAATAAAAATTATTTAGTAACACATGTTTTATTAGTTTCAAAACAAGGTGATAGAATCTTCTAGGTCATTTATTTTTAAAACAATGATAATTGCAAAACTTATGAGTGATTTTTTTACCATAGGGTAGCTTTTTAGTTAAAAAATTCAAGAAATATTTTTTTTCCCTTGAAAAAATTATACTATTGAAATCATCTCATTGAGATTGTCATTTTAACATACATCTTTAATCAACCTTTTTCCATTACCCCCAATCCCCTCTAGCCAATGGTCGTTACCTATGTGGGAACCCAAGACATTAAGTATAAAATTAATGAAATTAGAGATGAACTCCAATATCAACCCAATGCCTTAATTTTTGAGTTGAACAACCAACTACACAATATCAATGTACAGAATACACCTCTCCAAAATAAACTCATCTGGGGTAGTCCTTTTGAAGATAGATTTTCATTTCAAACCATGTCATGTTGCCCTAAATTAGAATTTCGAAAACCTGATGGTACAAAATGTATTAGTTATGTTGATCATACCAAACAATATTTCATCTTGGACAAAACAATGGGGTAGATGAGGTACCCATTTCCTTATTAAGAATAAATTTGTCCAATGGTATCATTTATATCAAAATCTCATGAAGAAGCCACTTAAGATGATTTTGTCAAACCTTTTTTTGATTATCTTTGGTCCCAGTGCTTATGATGATTTTGCTAGAGCCCTAAACAAACTATAAAAAATGAAATAATTTATGAGTATCAAACTAAATTTGAAAAATTGGCCAACCAAACTAAATGGGTAAAAGACGATTTTTTCAAGATTTTTTTCATTAGTGGGCTCAATTATATAATTTTTACTAAGGTTAAAATGTTTAAACCATATAACATAATAGAAGTATTAGGACTGGCCAAGATCACAATAGATAATATCACCTCCCATATTTGATTTTCAATTTTTAGTTTTTATAAGACCTCTACAACACAATATCTAGTAACCTCTAAGAGTGGACCCCTTTAAATGCCTTACAAAGGTGTAAATGAACATTTTTCATGAAAAATGACTATGTTAAAACCATGAATAAAAATTCACCAATATATACAAATTCATTGAATAGAGATTGTATCTACTAGATGTCAAGTCACTTCCAAATAGTGAGGAATGGTAATATGCTCAAGCTTCCCATGATGAGTAACCAAAATTTCTATGCATGCCTTGGTTGGGGTAACCACTCTTCAAACTATGAAATTAAAAGGTTAATTTAAGAAATACCACCTTACTATCATATTGAATTTGGCACCACTCATAATTTCATATATCCTTGATTGAAAAAATAAGCTAGTTTTTTTATGCACCCATGTTCCAAATTCAAAGCATTTATTGCCAATGGAGGAAAATTGCCTTGTAAACATAAATTTTGTAAAGGTATTATTTATAAGGGGGATTATACCCTCAAAATAGAAATGTTTTCCTTTCTCTTTGGAATATTTGATGTGTTTCTTATATCCCAATGGTTTCATGCTATTGGCTTTATTTTTTGGGAATTTTCATAAATTTGGATGTAGTTTTTCTCAGTTCCAACAACATGAATAATATAATTGATAAATGATCACATGGGATCATTACTTAAATATCCTTTACTCAAATTAACACATCTCCTAATTCGATCACATCTACTCACTTGAAAAAAATTTGAGTCAAGCATACGTCAACATTTTAGGAACCAAATGGCCTGCCACCTCCTCAACCATAAATCCATCACATTTGAGTCCTTCTAACTAGTGTATCCCCCAACATTTTTACATACTTCTACCATTTTATACAAAAGGTAAAAATATAACATATGTTTTTATAGATAATAAAATTTATTATTAATTATGTGATAATGACAAGTTTGATATAAATTTGTCATGCATGAATTATGTACAAAAATATGGTTTCAAATCACCATTATATCACACCAAAATGTTACCTTATGATTTTTCCCTCTCTATTTTTTATAAAACCTACATGAGCCTTCAAATATATGTGAAACCAATTTTTTATCTCATAAAAGCATCCTAAAACTATCAATTCAACCTATATGTACATGGATCACTAACATCAAACTAGGTCACTATCACTAGTTGATACTAACATGTTCTTAATGGTAGTGACCCTCTCCCAGTAAAGACTAATTTTTAAATTCAAATATTTTATCTTAGGGTTGTAATATATACGTATCATGTCAATGGCATGATAAATTATCCAATTGGACTCATATATATACAAATTAAGGCCTCACATTATATGGGACATGACACTTATCTAGTACACATCTATTCACTATTTCATATTTAGAAAAACTACTATATTCCTCCCAATTTTCAAATAAATCACTAGGAGTATCCCACAACAAAGTCTAAATTATCATAAATCTAAATTAAATAATACATTATCAAGTAAAAAATACAAATCATTAGTTGTATTTATTTAGCAAAGGATCATAATTTCATAATCACACTAGGTGGGAGAACTATGTGTGGATTTATTTCCCTACTTGAAGTATCAGATATGTAGGTAGTATTCAATCATAAATAGGGGTGATTTGGGTTAGCTCAACCCATTAAAAATTCCTATTTTTTCATGTTTATAGCATTCACAAGCACACTTAGGGTTTCAAGATGAATGAGGTTGATTTATGTAGTTGCACACATCATCAGGGTTCATCGTTGAACATAAAAATATTTTAGAGATAATATAAGGTGATTGTATAATAATATGCCCTCTTTGCCACATAGGTCATCATAAACCACTATAGTTTAGTATCAATAGTAGATATTGACCTAAAGTTAAAGGAATTGATCCTGAATAAATAGAAATATAGCTCCAAATATAGATGAATAATAATTCTAAGTCAATTTGTTTTCCACCATATAATCATAATCTTAGTAAAATATTTAGTCATAAAATATATGTAAATATTCATTTGTTTTACTTACTAAAGTTAGCATGTGACACTTCTCAAATCATTGTAATCTATTTCAAGATTTTACATTCAGATCCATGGTTAAATGTTATATTTACTAATCTTAATTAACATAATATATTTTATCATATTAGGGTTTTTAGAACCAAATTAGGATAAAAATAAATAAAAAATGACTTCAAGCATGAATAATTCATTCGATCACAAGCCCATACTCTTCCCTAGTTTTTCTAATTTATAAAAAGGGTGGATCTTTGGAAATATGCATTTATTTTTGTAAGATAAATAGGCTCACTATTAAGGATATACTTCCTATTCAAGTGATTCATGAACTTCATTTTACCAAATTATTCTCTAAATTATATCTACATTATGGATATCACTAGATATATGTCTGGGATGAAGATATTCCCAAAACTACTTTATACATGCATGACAAACACTATGAATTATTGGTCATTCCATTTCGTCTTATCAATTCCCATTACACATTCTAAGTCTTGGTGAATGAACTCGATTATCCTTTTTGGTAGATATTAATCCTAGTCTTATTTAATGATATCTTGTTTTACCACATAACTTGGTAAGAACATTTACAATACCTCAACACTTTTTTACAACTTCTTGTAGGCCACCATATTTTTAAAAAATATCTAAATGTTATCTTGGTCAATAGTATACTGATTATCTATTCCATATCATCTAAAAAATAGGCATTCAAGTTGAGTCTAAAAAAATTAAGGCCATGATAAGTTGGCCTAAGTCTAGGGCACTCAAAATCATTCATGGATTTCTTGTCATCACTTAATAATATCATAATTGTTCCAAATATTATGGAAAGTTTACTATCAAATTGATAGCCATGCTAAAAAAGAGACTCCTTTTGTGGTCTATAGTAACAAAAAAATATTTTGAGATATTTAAGTAATATATATGTACTACACCTATTTTGGCCATGATATATTTCTCAAATATATTTTTCATTGAAAGTGGTGCATGTGGTAATGGACTTGGTGTTTTCATCATGTAATATGAATTCCCCATCTCCATCACTAGAAAATACCTTAGTGGGAATAATTTGGTGCAGTCAAAATATGAAAATAAAATTATTATTATCCTCCATGAAGATAGTAAATGGCACCCATACCTAGTGGGTTATCATTTTTATATCAAGATTGATCATCAAATCCTCAAATACTTATTGGAATAATTGATCTCTCCCCAAATCAACAAAAGTGGGTTTCTATATTGATGGGTTACAATAATGAGATCACTTATAAAAAGAGAAATACAAATTTGATCACTGATGCACTATCCCACTGATATGAATAGCATGCATGGTTTCATACCTTATCCATCCCCATTTTAGAATAAATGCATGACATCACTTGAAAAAGTGACATTAAGAAAGTCACATGAAAAAAACATTTGAAAATTATATATTGACCCTTCTTCCAAAACTAACTACAATTTAGTGGCCAATTCATACAATAAAAAGGTTATATTGTCTTAATTTCGATATCTAGATTCTGAAATAATATTCTATGCAAGTTACATATCTCACATTTTTTAGGTCATTCAATATTTTTAAAAACTTGTGAATGATTTTTACCTAAATTATTTTGTATAATAATCAATTCAGATATCAAGATATTTGTTAAAAAGTGTGATAAATTTCAATGTCATTGAGAAGAAATATGAAAACACCTAGCTTAATCTAACCATTGCCCATTCTATAATGCCTTTTGGTAGAAATCTACATGGATATTATAGAAGTCCTACCAAATTATAGTGGTAAATTAGTCACTTTGATGGTGGTAGATCACCTCTCCAACTATGTCCATTTTTGTGCTTTAGCCCAATCTTATACAACTTATAATATCACCCAAATATTCTTTCACCAAATATTACAACTTCACATAATATAAACTTCTTTTATATCCAATCACAACTCAGCTATCATGAGTTACTTATAGTAGGAAATCATCAAGTGCAGAGGTACTTAAATTAAAATAAACTGTAGATACCACCCATAGACAAATGTCTAGACTTATATTGTTAATAAATTCATTGAAACATATCTCGTTACGTTTCCTCTTATAATAAACATTAATATGTCAAATGTTTATAACTTGCTTAATTTTCTATAATAACCCTATCATACAATCACCAAGATGACTCCTTACTCTATGCTCAAAATCCACCCTCTCTTATTTTTTTATCTTTTAGTTAGTTCTCATGTGTAGGCATTAAATACTAGCCTTAGTTACCAATATAATATTCTTCACCTTCTTAAAGGCAATATCCACAAGGCACATAATCACATGAAGTAGGAGGTGAATCAACACCATTCACAATTTGTCTTTTTAACCTCAGCATATGATTTTCCTCTAATTACAACCTTATAAGTAGCCCTATCTCAAGATAAAGGGTCACCATAAACTTATTCCAAAGTTTTATGTGTCTTATAAGGTTATTAAACAAATTGGTCTTGTCATTTAAAAGTTGGAATTTTAATATTATCTACATGTCCATCTAATTTTTCATGTCTCTTATTTGAAGAAAATCCTTAGCCATAATGTCAAAGCTTTTAAAATAATTTTTGAGCTCAATACAAAAGGATATGTCATTATTGATCTTGAATCTATTATGTATATTCACTCCCATAATTTTTTTAATCTTACCATCACTAAAGTTCTCATCCAATGGCATGAGATTATAGATACCCATATTAGGTACAATCACATTTCATAGCATGTTGCTATATATTTTTTATGTGTAGACCTCTTAACCAATTATTAGATATACAGTGGTGTGATATTAGGTGGACTTCTTCATTTCCAATCTATTTTTATTGACTTTACCTACCCTTTAGGCTCATATGTTATTATGACACCTTTTATCCACTATGATTTTGGGATACATAGTTTTTATTCTATATTTATACATTTTTATCCCTTAGACACCTGTGTCCATGATAAACAATTAAATTAACACAAGTGTCCAACCATGATGCAAGGTGTCCATACCTATGATTTTATCCTTTTCCATATCTTTTGATTTTGTGACCATTTATTAGTCCCTTTTGTTCATTCTATTGTTGGCTATTTGTGTACAACTAGATCTAAAATTGAAATCAATAGATCCCTATATATAAAAATTTTATAGTCTTACTACACCACCTAAAAATTTGATAAATTAATTTATAAATAATAAATATTTTGCATATACCAACTATTAAATTTCACTATAGTACTAAATTAAACATCTAAATCACTCAAAAGATCACCATATTATTGAATTATTGTACCAAGGTTTACTATAGGAGAAAGAACATAAAGATTTATAATTAAAATTACACATGCATGATGACGAGGGAGAACTATATGTAATTCTAAGGTACTCTTTCAATTGGTAGCTATGTAGGTATCACTTAGCAACATCTAGGGTTGTTAGGGTTAGCTCGACTCACGTGTTAACCCATTTTTACCAAGTTATAAGAAGTCCAATGTAGAATGAACTAGGTTTCTATTCTTTGGATGGATCTCACACACGTGTATGTAATTTAAGTTATATGGAATTTATATATGTGAAAACATAGGCCTAGTATAAATTTTTCCATCCATATGGGTATTTTGGACTGGACATCTATGTTAAAGGTAGACACCTACATTGACACAGCTTTCACTATTCAACACAAGCATCTGGTGGATAAAAATAATCAAAACATAAAACAAATAAGGCCTAAACTTCTAGTTCATTCTTGTGATGACTCCTAATCATTGTCACACCACATAGAAAAAATCAAATAATATATTATCTCTTTTATCCATTAGTTACTTTATACTTACATATTTATTGTACATGTGTGAATGGGTAAACTATCTTGATTATATTGTGTATCATTGAATTATGAATATTACCTTGTTTCATTCAAATATGTTTTATTACTTGTGTGTTCATTTTTTGGAATTTAAAAAGCATAAAACATTTAGTGAACCTATTGTTGAGTAATTCATAATCAAGGATCAATTGGATAAGATCAAATGCACAAAGGTGAATCTATATGGAGTAATGAAATCATGAACACATGAGATGAAGAAACTCATAATGTGTAAAAGTATTCAAATGCACTAACATTAGTGGTTATTTATCCAAAAATACATATGAAGGTTCATTATATGTGTGTGTAATCATTTAAAAGTGGCATTTGAGTGTTAAGAGTGATACTTGAGACTACCTATCCCTAGATTAGCCTTAGACCTATCCTAGATCCTATTATCACATTTATACAGCCTTCATATGGACCATAATCATACCTAATCATCTCAAACATAGTCCTAAACCCTAATTTCTTGATCCTAGCCATTTATGCCTAGTATTCTGCTAGTTGGACTATACCATTATATTAAGGACACTAGACCCATATGGTGTTAGTGTCCCCAAAATGGTGCATACGTCTTTTACCCTAAATTTCTTGAATGATTATATTTTAAAGATTAATATCCCCTTAAGGTTGGCCTAGACATATTTTATTATCTTCACAAGAAATATAACACTATAAATACATGACATCTAGCCCTTTATCCAATAGATAGAAATTAGATGTAAAATAACTATTCAAACATGAAATAAGTTGACCAAAATTAATCTTATTAATCCCTATTCTACCCTACTTCTACATACTACCATCTACAATATCCCTAAGCTCAGATTTATATATTTCCAATGTTAAGCAAACTCAATGCACTAAAGTCCATGATCATACTAGCACACTTTCACTAGCACGTAGGTTAGGAGAATTACATTGGGATTGATCCCTCCTTGAAGTATTGGTATGTAGGAAACTCTCTTCACAATAGGATGTTGAGTATGTCTAGCCTATCCTACTAATTAACACATATTTTAGATCATACATTACTTGCAAGGAAGATTAGGGTTTACATCATAAATCATTAATTATAGGTATAATACAAAGTTATATAATCTATGCATTTAGTAACAAACCCCAAAAATCTAGACATGGGTGCACCTAGAATTTTGGGATAGTCCTACATAGAGGACACAAGTGTTAATATTAAGACACTAGAGCCACATGGATCTTATATCAAAATGTGGTGCTATTGTCCAAGAGGGGTTTAGACATAGGTATCTAGTTGATGACACTCAGACTAACTTCCATCTCAGTTTCCATCACTCAAATCATATATATCAAGTGTTTTCTAAATATGTCTTTGTTTATACTATTTATTACTAATTTTAGAAAATTCAAAATTAGTAAATTTTATAAAAAAAACTAGTGGTAGTATTTTATGCATATTATTTACCTAATTTAGTCTACTCAACCCTTTAATCAAACATAAGATTTACATAAGCTAAACTCTAAAAGGTTAGAATATTTAATGAGCCTGACTTACTTCAAACATTGTTCAAATCCTAACCCTAGATGCTATTAGGTTTTTTATCCTTTTTGTGTCTATGCTTATATTTTAGTTCTGAAATTTCATAATTTTTTTCAATCTTTCTTGTATTAAAATTATTTAAAGGTTCAAAATATACAACCACTTATTTTCTTACTTCCCAAACTATAATGGTAGAATTCAATAATTGATTTGATGAGACTGATAAGAAAAAATTGCAATATTTTGTATCCAAACATTTGGATATGAAAGATGAACTCATCACTATTATTTAGGAAGAATTCTAAAAATCAAAAAATGGTCAACTTCAACTCCCCTAGGTAATAAGATTATTACACCTACAGTGAGGGTAACTCAGCTAGCACAACTTATAGATTTAATTCAACAACCTTTAGTGACAACTATACCTCTTATGGCTAATTCCTCTACTCCATATTTATAATCCCTTATGCATGAGTTTCATACTCTATAAGCTAAGGTGTTACATATTGAGAAAAGACCCACTAGGCAATCACATTCCTTGGATTTTAATATCTCTTACAAACACCTTTGGCACACCACATAGTGAAAACTCCCTTGCCATCCAGATTTGTGGCACCTAGACTTAGAGTATATGATATTAAGGGTGACCCAGAGCACTTTCTCTAATTTTTTCATGTAGCATGTTTGGACTACATATCCAATGATTGGATTCTCACAAAGTTTTTTCCATGTAGTTTAAGGGATTATGCCTTATAATGTTTTTATGACTTATCAAATCAATATATCATAGCATTTAATCCTTTATTAGATATGTTATTATCACACTTATCAATAAATATCATTGATAAGATCTCATATGCTCAAGTTGCATAATTGAAACAAAATTCAAAAGAACATATTGTAGAGTATGTCTTACGATACAAGACTATACTATCTAAATTGACTAGCACTATGGTAGACAAAGAGCTTCAAGACATCTTCAAATAGAGTCTTTTAATAGAATTACATGAAGATATCTTGTTTAATAAGTTTTTAACATTCATAAATTTATGCCACACAATAAATGAAAGATAGGTCAAAATTTCATCAATGGGAAAACTAAAATATACCAATGGATCAAAATCAACTACTAAGAGTTCAAATAAGACTCCATACAAGGTAAGGGCCATTGAGAACAATAATTATCAAAAGGTCACAATTAATTCATATTTTGAGCTATCTCCTCACTTGGTTATATCCACTCCTTAGCATCGAAGCTTCACCTCAAGATTCACAAACACAAGTTTTACAATAGCTCTTGGAATGCAATGTCATATCTCACCCTCCCATTAAATAGTTTGATACAACATAGCCTCTAACAAAAATCTATGATTATAATGCATTTTATGAGTATCACAGGGTACCAAGCCATATAAAAAATAGATGAATAAGCCTAAAACATAAGATACAATATCTCATTGAGGCTAACATTATTGATGTGGACACACCCACCAAGGCACCAAAAGTATAACAAATAGAAGCTAAGGAATTAAAGATATTATGAGATCTATTTTAAAAATATACATCAAATGAGGTAGGAATTAGTTTAGGTATTTAATAAAAATATTAGGCACACCACTAGATTCATATCATACTATTATAGAGGAGGCACACCCATTACATAATATCATTAGTATGTACCACACTACAATTCCAACTAGACCAATCATCACCTTCTCAAATTGGGATATTATTGATGTTGATATAGATTTACATGCACTCTTTTTATGAAGTTATATAGGTTATCATTTTATCTAAAGTGTTATGGTTGACAATAGGTTAAGAATTAACATGTGCATTATGACCTTTTAAAACATTTAAGATATCTAGAGCATGATATATTCCCTAAAAATAGTTATAAATGGTTCTACTAGTCATGTTTATATCTCCATCATGGAGGTTTTGATTTCATTATAGGTTGGACCATAACATATAGCCACTCAATTCTTAGTAGTACCTAGTGTAGGCATGCTTGATATTTTATTGGGTAGGTCATGCATACATTGGCTATGATCCATCCCATCCATAGTTCACTGATGTCTAAAATACATAAATATAAACAAGGTATGTAAAATTGAGGGTATTTCATATGAGTATCTTATACCTATTCCATATGCACTTGCATCATAGTCACCATCATAGTTACCAATTATAGTTCCATCATAGTTAATAGATATAACATAGTTATTAGTTACAACTTAGAGCATGATTCTTATTGATATACCATAGAGTTTAGTATAGACATTAGTGTAGGTGAGGTTTACTCCTATAGTATAAACATGTATGTATATTTTGTTATAGACACCATTATTAAATAGATCCCTATGTAAGAGATATGTCATATATTATAGAGTGCCTTCCTCCATTCACTTTTTGTTGATATTAGTATTATTGGGTTCTCAAAGTTCTCAGTATAGGGATCCTATGTCAACTATAAATTATTATATTAGATGGGTTCCTAAGACCCCTATAGTTCACAGGATAGCACAGTTAGTGCTACAAATTCCTAACAGCACTACATAGGTATATAAAGATCTAGATATATGTCACTAATTATAATAGATTATGGGATCATAGTTGCTCTTTCACATAGCATGTATGATCATAATCCCCTTATTTAACACAAGTCATAGTGATAGTGAGTCGCCCATGAGACTCATCGGTTAGTAGGTTTTTTCCCTTCTTATACATACTTTCCCTCTCTCTTGATCCTTGTACATAGTTCATTTTCATATTGCTTATACATAAATTATCTATAAAAAATAAAAAAAATAATATAACATATCAAAAAACATGAAAACATTCAAGTAATTACTCAAAAAACACAAATTTTACATATTTTATGCATTTCTATGTTTACCTTTCTTATATTTTCTAAACACTACACATGTTAGATATCTTAGTATAGTCAATTTTATCACACTACATGCTTCAATTTCTCTTTTTGAGTGCTTGTATATTTTTTATAGGACTTAGCTCCACTACACTGATCTAGATTTGCTATTATCTACCCACTATGGGTTTATACATTGCTTCATAGTTATTCACTTGACACATTCACTCACTTGGCTGTATCCTATACATAGTTTCTATTACCAGGTTCTATCCTTACATTCACTACATTTCTATTTTGACATTGTTATATCTTGATATTGATCATTGCTACTCATACTCAATTTTTTTTATCGACTATCATTACTTTAGAATTAGTATATGTACATACTAGCTCTTACATAGATTTGTATTATTTGTGCATGCATGCTTTCCTAGTTTAGACATGGTTATATTTATATGCATATTATATTTGAGGGTATTTAAATATGGCATTACTATTTATCTCTACACCACTTCTATTCATAGTATGTATGCCTTAGACATGTGCCCATGTCCCTTGTGTGTGCCTTTCATGATTGTGTATGCAAGTATTTGAACGTGTCCTCCTATGTGGCTCTAATCCAACTTGCCTTTTTCTTTCATATGTTGACATTTGAACATGTCCTTATATGTCATATTTTCTCATATTTAGTGGCAGTGCCCATGTCACTTGTATTGTGTCCCCTTGGCCTACTTTGCATGCCTTCTGTATTTAATATGTATGCCTTATTGTATACATCATGGCCATGAAAATTGTATTTTATTTTTGCACATAATATTTTTCAATTCCATGAGAGACCTCATGTATATACCTTTCCTAATTGGGTTTTGTGATGAACATCATACCATATCCCCTTAGCTAGTTACTTAGTTTTAATTAGATTTATTGTTACATACATTGATTACATCTATCTTAACACCTTTGGGAAATGATAAACATGACATACATCTTACATTACATAATTATGCTTAGGTCATCTTATATTCTGATGTTATGTATGCACATTATATTGGATTATCATGCAACTATCATAAATTCTCTGGTTAACACATTTTGTAAAGATTTTTATTTCAAGGATAGTTATTTCATGAGTTTAAAAACTACCCTCAAAAGAGGGGAAATTCATAGGGGTTTGCACTCACAATACATTTTTTAGCACATAGGATTAGCTACAACAAATCAAACACAGGTAAACATAGTGGGAAAATAGTGACTCAAAAAGTAGTATATTGACATATAATTTAGATTAACACATTAACACCCAAATATGGACACTGGTGCCACATGGAACTATTGTCTAAGATAGGGTGCTACTATCTAAAAGCCTTAATTTTGGAATAACTCTAATTGGACATAGTAAAGTAGGTATAATATATGTTTGCACATATCTAGTTATATGTTTATCAGTTATACTTAATTTTTACTCAGATTCATACTAGTTTTTCAAATTATGGGCATCATACATGGAATGACCATTCCCATAATTAATTTAGATATCTAGATACAATTATTACAACTTAGTACAAAATCAATATACTTAGATATCATATTGGGGGCATGTGTGTGACACATTGTTTCCATATGCTTAGTTCTACATCGATTGATCAGATGTAATGAAAATTTCCATGTCATTATCTATGTTGTATACACTTAAAATCATATTCCATGTTATCACTAGTTTCATGCCATACGCCATCTACATTTTTTGGCATTATCAAGTGGCCTGGAGCCCCTTAATGTACTTGAGTGGTTGTAGAGCTGACATACACAATTAGACATACTTAGTTAAATAATTTAAATAATTTTAGAATTTCAATTTTAGATGCATCTAATACACATGGGTGGGTAATGATTGATTCATATCCTACTTGAGGTCTTGAGCCACCCACATGAGAGGGTTGGACTATCAATCCAATCCAAGATATTCACATGTCATGATCCACCAAGTCGGGATGAGAAATGATGGATTCAAAATTGGATTGAGTTCTTGAGCCACCCATACATGAGGATTTATCAATCTATCAACTCAGTCCAAGCTATTTAATTATTGATCACTATATACATGTACACACATAGGTTGTCATTAGGATCATGCATTAGTTTGCATACCTAACTTGTTGTATCCATTCCTTTGCTCTTTCCCCTTTTGTTACTTAATTTTAATTAGTTACTTATTTAATAAACATATTATTTTTATTTTTATATTTCTTAAGGATTGATTTATGGATATTTCATTTTTAGGACATGCTTTGAGTTATGATTCACATATGCAGACCTAGCTTCACATAATTAGATTTAGCTTCACAGGCTTCACTTCCTAGGAAAGTCCAAGTATGCTTCTTTATCCTTTATGTTAGTCATTTCACTTTGTTGTATTTTTATCATAAAGGCAAGGGGAAATGTAATTACCTAAAAGTGGTAATTGAGTGTTAAAAGTGCTACTTGAGACTACTCATCCCTAACTTAACCCAGACCTATCCTAAAGCCTATTATCAGACTTATCTAGATTTCATATAGGCCAAAAACATCCCTATTCAACTCAAACATAGTCCCAAACCCTTATTTTTTATCCTATCCCTTCGTGGCTAGTGTTCATCTAACTGGATAGTAGTTCTATATTAAGGACACTAGAACCACTTGTGTTAGTGTCCCCAAAATGGAGACTATGTCCTTTGCCTAAATTTATTAAACAAATATATTTTTAAAAGTAATATCCCCATAAGGTCATCCTAGACATATTTTATCATCTAGACAAGCAACATAACACTATAAATACATGGCTTTTATCCCTTTATCCACTAGATGGAAATTATATGCAAATACATATTCAAACATGAAATAAGTCATGAAAAATTAAGGTTATTAATCCCTATTCTACCCTCTTTCTACATACTACCATATACAATATCCCTAAACTTAGATTTTATATATTTATAATATCAAGCACACTTAAGGCACTCAAGGACACTATGATACTAGCATCACTTGCACTTACACCAACACTTAGGTGGGGAGAACTATAGTAGGCTTGATCCCTCTTTAGAGCATTGGTATATAGGAAACTCTCTTCATAACAGGGTGTTGAGGATGTCAAGCCTATCTTACTAACAAAACTTTTAGCTCATACCCTACTTATAAGAAGGATTAAGGTTTGCATCATAGATAAGTCATTACAGACAAAATACAAAGTTCTAGAATTCATGTGTGCAAGAACAGACCCCATAAATCTAGACATAGGTGCACCCAAAAGTTTAATACAATCCTTCATAAAGGATACTAGTGTCAATATCAAGATATGAGAGCCAATGGTATTACTATCTAAATATGGCACTATTATATAGGAGGGGTTCTAACATAAGAATCTAGCTGACAACACTTATACCAACTTCCATCTCAATTTATAACACTCAGATCATCTGTATCAGGTATTTTCTAGATAAGTCTTTATTTTTACTATTTATTACTAATTTTAGAAAATTCAAATTTAGTCAATTTTGTCATAAATTAGTGGTAATATTTTGTGCATGTTATTTCCTTGATTGAGTCTACTCAACCCTTTAATCAAACATAAGATTGCATAATCTAAATCCTAATAGTTTAAAATAATGTAGAAGATAGACATGTCCTCACATCCTCATGAATGTGAAATTATCTTCACTAATGACCTTTATTACACACCTAAGTGACACATAAGCAAGCTAACTAGACTATGTAGGTAAAACCACATAGTGTGAAAAAGCCTACACTAATACCCTGCTTAAGTGTAGCTTTGGTGGGTATAATAATTGGGTATCATCATAAATCCCTGATGAGGTACCCAAGCACATATAAAATTAAAGAACTAAGAAGAACCCATTGAATATGCTAAATTTGAATGTAGTAGATCTCACAAAATGACCAAGGTCTATGATGAGATCCTCTACCTGAAGACTAAATAATCTCTATCCACATCGATTGATGTTTCTTTCCTTTTCCAAAGGAAAAAAGTGATGTGTGTATTGAAATTCTTCCCATTTCATAAATTAATATGAAGGCATCAATATGAATATCTATAAATATGATCCAAATCTTAAATGTGGCATAAGTCTAGCAAGATTATACACAAGAACTAAATGTAATACCACTAAGGTGAACCTATCATAAGAATAACATGGAATGTATATTGAAATAAAGCCCATATGAAGTGTGGAGCATGGTTATATAACTCTAAAAATTGAATAAGCACATGGATGAATATAGTGAATATCCATAGTAAGAGATATGTTTTCAAAGATCTCACTAAGTGTACTCTCATTCAAAATAGTAGAGTCTTCTAAAGTAAAAATATGTGATGTCTCTAGAAGAGAAATATCCTAAATATGAATGAATTTAGAATCTATAAAATGATAGTTAAGGTCTAGCATAATCTCATCCTATAGTGGTTGATTGATATAAGGAAGAACATTATCCATCAAGAGTCATCATAAGAAATAGAAGTAGGAAGAGAGAGTATAATAGTCTCTAAAGAGGAAATAGAAAGATAAAGAGGATTGATTAAAATATTAGTAGGATATCTAAAAAGAGTCTAAATAGTGTTCTGAATAGTGGAGGGACACTCTATGTGTTCCACATGGTGGTTTATATCCCATGAAACATGGATCAATAAGTGATCAGAGACATAGTCACAAGAGTTGGACTAATCATTGTATTGGAAAGGGTTAGTAGGGATAGGGATCTATCCATACACAAATGAAATAATGTCCTACAATATGATCAAGCATTACATGTACATCCACCATAAGGCATATTTGATATTTCCAAGAAGAACCACTAGATTAGAATTAACTATACTCATACAGAATCTCCCAAGGTGAGTCAACATGACTAAAAGAAACCATGCACACTCAATGTGATAGACATAAGATTCAATTAAAAATGCATCCAAATAAACAATCTATGCAATAGTCACCAAATTCCCCTTGATATTACATAGGTTAGCACTTTATAATTGAGTTCATATACAATTGACACATTTAAGTGCATATACAATTATCAAACATAAAAAATCAACACAAGTATGAAAAATGAAAGAAGAAATCTAACCCCCTTAAAACTATAGAGGTTCAAATTTACAAGGCACAAGAATACTACCAATGCATAAAGATTAAAAAACTCATATTTTCCAAAAAATTGACACCTAAAAATTAGTAGTAGGATTAAATTTATATGCGTTTGAATGTTTATTTCTATAAAAAATAATGATTCCTACTTTGGATAAATTTGAAAAATTTTGGATTGAAAAAAATTTGTGTGCAAAAGACTTTAGACATTTTTTTGTGACGAAAAGATAAGCCCTCTTGGGTTGGGTGTGACTAAAGAACTAAATTTCAATATAATCAAGGGGCTAAGGATAGGATGAGTATCACCCCCAAATTGACTCCATTTTACCCATGAATAGTGTTGCACCTTACTCCATTAAACTTGATGTCCTCTAATAAGTCATTGTCCAAATAAGGTGTTCACAACTAGGTATGATCATTATCTAGACAAGGTGTTTATGGATAGGTACAATAAATGCATCACTATGTACAAGAAACAATTGTTAGGTTGTGGAGCTAAAAGCTTCACAGGGATGCAAACATGGAGGTTGCTGAAGTGTCACAGTAACTGACCTTGGTCAGAGGTGGACCAGAAGCTACTGACATCGGTTAGGGATCAACTGACGTCAGTCATCCCCAGATAGACAAGGACTGATGTCAATCGCCTGTGTATTCTAGAACTATTAGTTACACAAATAATTAGTTTGTTGAATGGTCAGTTTGCATGTGAAGGGTAATTTAAGTCTTGAGTCTGCATCTCTAATTATTGTTTGTATGGAATCTATTTAATAGACCCATGGGCATGTATTGTAATTAAGGACAAGGAAAAGATCCTTCTAATTGTAAGATCAGTTGATCTGTAGGTTGTTGCAAGATCAGGTAAGATCTACATTGTAAGTAAGATCATTTTATTTGCAGGTTGTGCAAAGGAGATCTACTTGGAGTACTTTGAGTACCTGGTGGACTGGCAGTATTGTTACTGACTGGTGGAGGTGAATAATAACTCTGTGTTTGAGTTGTTTTTTGTGACCGTAATTATGGAGAGTGAATTCTTGAGGGAAAGAGATCTATACATCTGAGAGGTGTGAGAAGAAGAGTGTGACTTATTCATTGCATTTCCTTCTAAAAGAGTATTAATACAAGATTGTATTGTCTCTCATATTCTATGCTATTTTTGAATTCTAGTTACTTGTTAATTGTAGTTTACTTCCATGTTTAGTTGCTTATAAAAGTTAATCAATTATGCTCTTAGGAGTTGTTAGATTCTGACAAGTGGTATCAAAGCTTTGGTTAGGTTCACTAACACCTTGGTTTCAGAGTGTGTTAAGTGTTTGTTGATTACAGGTCACTCATAGGGGTTTCTATTTGAGTGGGAGTATAGCAATGGCAGAAAAAAGTAAGCTAATAATGGAGAAGTTTAATGGCAAGAATTATCAATTATGGAGGATGCAAATAGAATATTATCTATATCAAAAAGATTTGTACTTATTGTTGGGTGGGGTTGCATGCAAGCCCACAAATATGAAAGATGAAGAATGGAAGGTTCTTGATCGGAAGGCTTTGGGATCTATAAGGTTGAGCCTTACATCGTTTGTGATTTCCAACTTATCACAGGCAAAGTCAATGGTTGAGTTAATGGAATCTTTGGCAAATTTATATGAAAAATCCTTAGCTTCAAATAAGGTATTTCTTATGAAGCAATTATTTAATTTGTAAATGCAAGAAGGTGGATTTATACATAGTCATCTTAGTGATTTCCATGGTTTGGTAAACCAGTTAAATTTAATCAATATTGTTTTTGATGATGAAATTAAGGCACTCTTAATATTATGCTCTTTACCTGAAAGTTGGGATAGTTTGGTAATGGTAGTAAGTAATACTGCGTCTGCTTCAAACATCTTAAAAGTGGATGATGTTGTTAGTGTAATCTTGAATGAAGAAATTCATAGGAAAAGCATAGGTGAATCATCAGGGAATGCTTTAAGTGTTGAAAGCAAGGGAAGACAAAGAGAGAAGAGTAAGCAAGGGAGATCAAGGTCAAAGATAGGTAGGAGATCCAAATCCAGAAATGGTAGTGTAATCTACTAGAATTGTGGAAAGAAAGGGCATATAAAGAAAGATTGTTGGTTGGTTGAAGATCAACAAGAAGGAAATGAAGAAGTAGATATTGTAGATATTGTTGCACAGGATGCTCTGGTATGTTCCTTGGATAAAGTAGAATCTTGGGTTTTAGATTCTAGTGCCTCTTTGCATGCAACCCCAAATAGGGAATTTTTCCATGATTATGTCTAAGGAGACTTTGGAAAAATTTATTTAGGGGATGGTAAGCCTTGTCAAATGGTTGGCAAAGGGAAAGTGAAGCTAAAATTGTAGATGGGCAACACATGGGTGTTGAAGGAGGTCATGCATGTCCCAGTCCTGAAGCAGAATTTGATTTTTGTAGGAAAGTTGGGTGATGAGGGATCACAGTAACCCTCACAACTGACTCTTAAAAAGTTTCCAAGGGTGCACTTGTTTTAGCAAGAGGTAAGAAAGTAGGTACTCTTTATATATCTACTTGTATTACTGATTCTCCTTCTAATTTATCTACTTCAGTTGTAGATTCAAAGATGTGGCTCAATAGGCTTGGTCACATGAATAAGAAGGGGATGCATGTTCTTGAGTCAAAAAGTAAGAGTTCAGATTCAAAGAGCATAGATCGAGATTTTTGTAAGTAATAGAAGAAAGTGAGGTTTCTTGATACTGATGCTACAAGAAAGGATTGGATTCATTACATAAAGAGGAAATCTAAAGTTTTTGACAAGAATAGGAAAGCCCTAGTTTTTAAAGAGGAGATGATGGATAGAGATCATCTCAAGGGGCTAAATAACTCTGATCAGGGTAGTTTGGACAAGGGTATGATCCAAAAGGAGCTCATAGGTAAAAGTCATCACTCACAGGAAAACATAGTTATCGACGTTAGTCAGGTGAGAACCAACATTGAACAGGCAGGTATCGATGTTGATCATGTGTAGACTAGGGTCAGTGGTGTCGAGCAAGCTTGTTACTGATGTCAGTCAAGGAACTGACATCGGTGACCAGGTGGACACCAATGTCAGTCATAGAACCAATGTTGGTGAGCAAGTGGACATCGACGTCAGTCAAGGAATCGGTGTCAGTAGTCAGGTCACTCACATGGAACCAATGTCAGTCAGGTGTAGACTGAGAGATGACTGACATCAGTCACTAAGATAGATTTTAGGTAGATAACAAGCTGTCAAGGAGTCTCAAATGCCCATATGGAGGATTGAAAGGGTAAGTAAACCTCAAATTCATTATTCCCCTTCTTTATAGTAATGCAGGTAGAATCCAAGAAACAGTGAGAGCATGGCATGAATGAGGAATGTGATTCCTTGGAGGAGAACCAAATGGGAGATTTGGTAGAGTTGCCAGCTAGAAAGAAAGCACTAAAAGATGTTAGGTTGTGGAGCTAAAAGCTTTACCAGGATGCAAAAAAGAGGTTGCTGAGAGATTGTTGAGTTACAGAGCAATTGGTGTCAGTCTGATCAACTAACGTCAATCATATCTAGTGAGAAGAGCAACTAACATCGGTTAGAATTGACTGACATCAGTCATCTCTAATCAGATAAGGACTGACATTGGTCACCTATGTAGTTCTAAAATTATCAGTTTCATGAACAGTTTGTTAATGAACTAGTTGTTTGCATGTTAAAGGCTAATTTTAGTGTTGAGTTGTGGATCTAATTATTGTAATTGAAAGTCTAATTATTGTTTGCATGGGATCTATATAATAGACTCATGGGCTGTATTGTAAAGTGTGTTAGTTGAGAGAGCAAGGTTAGCTCCTTCAGAGTGAAGAGAGCAAGGTGTGTTCCTCCTAATGCTAGAGTGCCAAGTGTGTATGATCAGGTAGATCTATAGGTTATTGCAAGATCTAGTAGAGATCCATAGGGGTGCTAGTTTGGAGAATCAGAAGGGTTCTTCATGTGTGTATGATCTCAGTCGATAAGTGTGCAAGGCCAGGTTGATCTGCAGTATAGCAAGATCAGGTGAGATCTACATGGTAAGTAAGATCATTGATTTATAGGTATGTGTGTGTGTGTGTGGTCTAGGTTTGTAGGTGTTGCAAAACTAAGTTGATCTATAGGTGGTAGCAAGATTAGGGAGATCAGAAACACAACAAGTAGCAAGATCAAGGGAGATCTACTTGGAGTACGGTGTGTACTCAGACCTTGAGTATGTGGAGTACTCGATTGGACTAGAAGTAGGCAATGACAATTTTTTCAATTGTCACTTACTAGTGGTACTGGCAGTATTTATATTGACTGGTTAGAGGTGAACACCAACTCTATGTTTGAGTTGTGTGTTGGGACCATAATTGAGAGAGATAACTCTTAAAGGTGAATTACTATACACTTGGTGTGGGAAGCTTGAAAGGTGTGGAAGAGTATGGCATCTCTTCATTGTAATTCTTTTCTGGAAGAGTGTTAATACAAGTTGTGTATTGTCTCTCATATTCTGTGTTATTTCTAAATTTTTAGTTACTTGTGCATTCTGGGTAAATTTCATGTTTAGTTGCTTATACAAAGGTAATCAACTATGTGCTCCATAATCTTGACAAAGTGGTATCAGAGCTTGGTTAGTGATACCACTAACAAAGTGGTATCAGAGCTAAGGTTGCAGGGAGTAGGGTTTTGTTTTGAATACAGGTCACTCTTAGGGGGTTTTGATTGAGTGGGGGAATAGCAATGGTAGAAGAAAGTAAGCTAAGAATGGAGGAATTGAAAAGCAAGAATGGTCAATACGGTGTTATGGAAAGAAAGAGCAGGTAAATAAATATTATTGGTTGGTAGAAGATCAGCATGAAGAAATTGAAGAAGAAGATGTTGCAGGTGTTGTTGGATAGGATGCTTTGGGATGTTTCTTGATAAAGTAGAATCTTGTTTTATAGATTCTGTTGTCTCTTTTCATGCAACCTAAAATAGAGTATTTTTCCATGTTAATGTCTTTGGAGACTTTGGAAAGATTTATTTAGGGGCTGGTGTGCCTTGTCAAAGTTTTGGCAAAGGGGAAGTGTGGCTGAAATTGCAGATGGCCAACACATGGGTGTTGAAGGAGGTCATGCAGGTCCCAGTCTTGAAGATGTGGCTAATTTCTTTAGGAAAGTTGGGTGATAAGAGATGCACAGGAACTCTCACAGTGGATGCACTTGAATTAGCTGGTGGTAAGAAAGTAGGTACTCTTTATCTACCTACTTGTATTATTGATTCTTCTTCTATTGTGAAGACATGGCTTTGTAAGCTTGGTCACATGAGCAAGAAGGAGATGCATGTTCTTAAGAGGAAGTCAGATGTCTTTGACAAACTTTAGAACTAGAAAGCCTTGGTGTTTATGGAGGAGATGATGGAAAGAGATCAACAAATGGGACTGAGTAACTCTGAGCAGGGTAGTTTGGACAGGGTTTTGATCCAAAGAGAGCTCACAAGTAAAAATTCATCACTCATAGGAGAACACAAGTACTGCCATCGGTTAGGAGGAATCAGCATCGAACAGACAGGTGCCTCTATTAGTCATGTGTAGACCAGAGCCGATGGTGTCGAGCAAGGTAAGACCGATGTCGGTGATAGGTAGACACTGATGTCGATTATGAAACTAGCATCAATAGTTAGGACAGTCACATGGAACTAACATCGGTCAGATGCAAACTGTGTGGTGACCGAGGTCGGTCACTAGAATGGATTTTGGGTGGATAACAAGTTGTCAAGGAGTCTCAAATGCCCATATGGAGGACTGAAAGGGTAAGTAAGCCTCAAATTTGTTATTCCTCTTCTTTATACTCGTTGCTCACTACAGAGCAGGAAAAGGATCCAAGAAATAGTGGGAGCATGGCATGAATGAGGAATTTGATTCTTAGGATGCAAAACCAAATGGGAGATTTGGTAGGGTTGTCAGCGGATATGAAAGCACTAAAAGACGAATGGATTCCTTGGTTAAAAAATAGAGTGAATGGATACATGAGATGGAAGGCCAGGTCATATGGTCTTGAGGAAGCTCCAAGATAGTAGTACAGGTCTGACAAGTGGATGACAAAGCATGGCTTTAGTCAATGTCAATGTAATCACTGTGTTTATTTTACTAGGTTGGGTGATGATTGCAACATCATCCTATTACTGTATGTTATGTGTTTGCTTGTATACAGGGTTACACATACAGGGTTTTTCTGAGCTAAAGGTAAAGTTAGTTCAGAGGTGTGTCATGAATAATTTGAAGGAGTGAAATTCTTTGGCATAAGTGTGTTTCTAGAGACATGGAAGATCACAGGTTGATTTTGTCTCCATATGATTGTGTGAAATTGATTAGCACGCCGATGGGTTGGATAGTTATATGAATAGTGACCTGATTCACATGCTGAGGTTAAGTACATGTGTACTACACCCAAGGTTTCCCAAGCAGTGAGAGCTATCAGCAAGTTTAGAGCCAATCTGAGAAAGAAGCATTGGAGGGCAGTTTAATGGATTCTTAGCTATCTGAGAGGGATTAGTAGTAGGTGCACATGCTATGCAGGGTCAAGTTCTTTTCTACATGGGTTTGTAGTTGTGGATACAGTAGGTTACTTGGATGACAAGAGGTTCACCATAGGTTTTGTGGTGGGTGGTCTTTAAGATGGAGCTTGAAGAGGAATACAAGCCAGGAAACAAATTAGATGGTGTACAGGTATAGGTACAGGTGTAGCTATTTATCTCTAAGTGGGAGATTATTAGGTTATAGAGCTAAAAGCTTCACCAAGATGCAAATAAGATGTTGCTGAGAGATTGTTGAGTTGTAGAGAAATTGACATCAGTCTGATCAACTGACATCAGTCATATCCAGTGAGTAGAGCAACTGACATCAGTCAAAATCAGCTGACATCAATCATCTCCAGACAGATAGGGACCAATGTCGGTTGCATGTGTAGTTCTAGAACTATCAGTTTCATGAACAATTTGTTAATGAACCAGTTGTTTGCATATTAAAGGCTAATTTTAGTCTTGAGTTGTGGATCTAATTATTGTAATTAGATGTCTAATTATTGTTTGCATGGGATTTATATAATAAACTCATGAGCTGTATTGTAAAGTGTACTAGTTGAGAGAGCAAGGTTAGCTCCTTCAGAGTGAAGAGAGCAAGGTGTATTCCTCCTAGTACCACAGTGCCAAGTGTGTATGATCAGATAGATCTACAGGTTGTTGTAAGATCTGGTAGAGATCCATAGGGGTGCTAGTTTGGAGAATCAGAAGGGTTCTTCATGTGTGTATGATCTTAATCGGCAGGTGTGCAAGGCTAGGTTGATCTGTGGTATAGCAAGATCAGGTGAGATCTACATGGTAAGTAAGATCATTGATTTTTAGGTGTGTGTGTGTGTGTGTGTGTGGTCTAAGTTTACAGGTGTTGTAAAACCAAGTTAATCTGTAGGTGGCAGCAAGATCAGGGAGATCAGCAACACAACAGGCAGCAAGATTAGGGGAGATCTACTTGGAGTACGGTGTGTACTCAGACCTTGAGTACGTGGAGTACTCGGTTGGACTGGAAATAGGCAATGATGGTTTTTCCAGTTGTCACTTACTAGTGGTACTGGCAGTATTTATACTGATTGGTTAGAGGTGAATACCAACTATGTGTTTGAGTTGTGTGTTGGGACCATAATTGAGAGAGATAAATCTTGAAGGTGAATTACTGTACATTTGGTGTGGGAATCCTGAAAGGTGTGGAAGAGTGTGGCATCTCTTCATTGTAATTCTTTTTTGGAAGAGTGTTAATACAAGTTGTGTATTGTCTCTCATATTTTGTGTTATTTCTAAATTTCTAGTTACTTGTGCATTCTGGTTAAATTCCATGTTTAGTTGCTTATACAAAGGTAATCAACTATGTGCTCCATAATCCTGACAAAGGTGGATTCCCAGGTTGAAGAAAGGAGAGAATGGACACATGAGATAGAAGGCCAAGTTATATGGTCTTGAGTAGGCTGCAGGACAATGGTGTTTAAAGTTTGACAGGTGTATGACAAAGCATGGCTTTAGTCAATGTCAATGTTACCATTGTGTTTTCCTTACCAAGTTGGATAATATTAGCTACATTATCCTGTTACTGTATGTAGTGTATATGTTTGTTGCAGGGTCACACATATAGGAGATTATTGAGCTAAAGGTAAAGTTAGTTTAGAGGTATGCCATGAAGGATTTTGAAGCAGTAAAGAAATTCTTTGGCATGAGTTTTTTCTAGAGATAGGGAAGATCACAAGTTGATTTTGTCTCCAGAGGATTGTGTGAATAAGTTAGTGGCAAGATTCAAGATGCAGGATGCAGAATCGGTATGCACACCTTTGGATGGACAGTTCACAGAACAATGTCCCAATTCACATGATGAGGTTGAGTACATGAGTACTAGACCTGAGATTGCCCAAGCAATGGGAGTTGTCAACAAGTTTGTAGCCAATCTAGGATAGAAGCAATGGAAAGTAGTTTAGTGGATTCTCAGGTATCTAAGAGGGACCAGTAGTAGGGATTCATGCTATGCAGAGTCAAGTTCTTTTCTACATGGGTTTGTAGATGCAGATATGACAAGTTACTTGGATGATAGGATGTGCACCATAGGATTTGTGGTGGTTGATCTTTAAGATTGAACTTGAAGAGGGATACAAGCCAAGAAACAAATTAGAGGACATTGCTGTACAGGTACAGGTGCAACTATTTATCTCTAAGTGGGAGATTGTTAGGTTGTGGAGCTAAAAGCTTCACAGGGATGCAAATATGGAGGTTGTTGAAGTGTCACAATAACCAACATCGGTCAGGACAACTGACATCGATCAGAGGTGGACCAAAAGCTGCCAACATCGGTCAGGGATCGGCCACATCGGTCATCCCCAGATAGACAAGGACCGACGTCGGTCACCTGTGCATTCTAGAACTGTTAGTTACATGAATAGTTAGTTTTTTGAATGGTCAGTTTGCATGTGAAGGGTAATTTAAGTCTTGAGTTTGCATCTCTAATTATTGTTTGTATGGAATCTATTTAATAGACCCATGGACATGTATTGTAATTAAGGACAAGGAAGAGATCCTTCCAATTATAAGATCAGTTGATCTGTAGGTTGTTGCAAGATCAGGTAAGATCTACATTATAAGTAAGATCAGTTGATTTGCAGGTTGTGCAAAGGAGATCTACTTGGAGTACTTTGAGTACTTGGTGGACTGGTAGTATTGTTACTGACTGGTGGAGGTGAACAACAACTCTGTGTTTGAGTTGTTTGTTGTGACCATAATTGTGGAGAGTGAACTCTTGAGGGAAAGAGATCTATACATCTGAGAGGTGTGAGAAGAAGAGTGTGACTTCTTCATTGTATTTCCTTCTGAAAGAGTATTAATACAAGATTGTATTGTCTCTCATATTTTGTGCTATTTATGAATTCTAGTTACTTGTTAATTCTAGTTTAATTCCGTGTTTAGTTGCTTATACAAGGTAATCAATTGTGCTCTTAGGAGCTGTTAGATATTGACAAAAATAAGTAAGATAGACATATCCAGGGTGAAACAATATTGAACCAGGGTTGCACAAATAAAAGGAAGGACCAACAAATCAAAATAATAGGTCACATGTGGGTTTTAAGCTTGCATCAAGCCAAAGATTACAAGAATATGGTCATGAATTGGTGGATAGGTCATCAACCTTACAAAAATCATAATCACATAAATAAATCCATGAACTATTAGCTCATAGGCATAATGTAGGATTGAACCATTAGGTACAATCTAGTAAATAAAATCCAACCCTACACAAAAAACCTCAAGATATTCAAAATTTGTGTCTTCTTAAAAAATTAGAAAAGACCCACTTCTTAATTTGAAAAAACTAGGAAAGTGTATAAAAATATTTCCTTTTAGAGTAGTGAATGGTACATATGTGTGTGAAATCCAAATAATTGCCTTCAAACCCTCCAAAATTGTAAAAAGTGACATATAATTAAACTAATTCATGTTTATAGCTAATCCTAGGGTGTTGGCACCTTATGAATCCAAATGTCTATTTTTCATTTATAGAATCTAGATGTACAAATCTACATTATTTTTATAGAAACCCCACCAAACCCTTGAAAAACTAAAATTAGGAAGAACACCAAGGAGATAGAATGCAAACAAGATTACAATAGAATCGATGGCATTCATCTACTAGTACTACTCTGATACCATGTCAGAGTAGGACATAATTGAGGATTGACTAGATAAGATCAAATACATGAAGGTGAATCTATATGTAGTATTGAAATCATGAACACATGATAAGAAGAAACTAAAAATGTGTAAAATCATCCAAATTCAACAACATTCCTAGTTAGTTATCCAAAAGTACATAGGAAAGTTCATTATATATGTGGAAGATAGACATGTCCTCACATCCTCATGAATGTGGGATTATCTTGTCCAATGAAATTTATTCCACACCTAAGAGACACTTAAGTAAGATAACTAGACCATATAGGTAAAACCACATGGTAGGAAAAATACTACACCAACACCCATCCTCTATTTGTCGAGCCAAAATCCTAGTTTGCATGTAGGGTTTTCTCTGTTGAGTTGTGGAGCTAAAAGCTTCACTGAATGTGCAAATGTGGAGGTTGTTGGGCTACATAATAACCAACATCAGTCAAAGCCAACTGACATCAATTAGGGATCAACCGACATTGGTCATCTTCAACTACACAGTAACTGACATCGGTTAGGATTGGCCAGCATCAGTCACCTTGAGACCGACATCGATCACTTGTGTGTTTCCAAAACTATTCTAATTTTAGATGAATAGTTAGTTTTCATGTAAAGACTAATTTTAGTCTTGAGTCTAATTTTCTAATTATTGTTTGTTTTGGGTTATATTTAAGAGACCCATGTGGCTGTATTGTAATCAAGGTAGGCAACAACAACCATTGGGTTGATTGTCACTGGAAGTAGGCAACAACAATTGGGTTGATTGTCACTGGAGGGAACAATAACTCGGTATTGAGTTGATTGTGATTGTAATTGATTGAGAGAGAGAACTCTTGAGGGAGAATTACTGTACACCCAAGAGGTGTGAGGAGAAAGAGATTTCTTCATTTATTTCCTTCTAGAAGAGTTTAATTATATTATTTCTCATATCTCCTATTCTTTGTTGTTTTTGATTTCTAGTTACTTATGACTTTTGGTTTAATTCTATGTTTAGTTGCTTATACAAAAGTAATCAATTGAGCTCTAAGGTACTAACAAGTGGTATCAAAGCTATAGGATCCTAACAGGTGGTATCAAAGTAGGTTAGTGTTTATTGATTACAGGTTCACTCATAGGGGTTTCTGTTTGAGTGGGAGCAAAGCAATGGCAGAAGAAAGTAAACTAAGAATGGAGAAATTCAATGGAAAGAATTATCAATTATGAAGGATGCAGATAGAAGATTATCTGTATCAAAAATATTTGTACTTATCATTGGGTTGGGTTTCAAGTAAGCCCATAGACATGCAAGATGAAGAATGGAATGTTCTTGATAGAAAGGCTCTTGGATCTATAAGGTTAAGCCTGGCATCATCTGTGATTTCCAACTTATCACAGGCAAAGACAATGGTAGAGTTAATGGATTCTTTGGCAAATTTATATGAAAAACCCTCAGCTTCGAATAAGGTATATCTTATGAAGCAATTATTTAATTTGCAAATATAGGAAGGTGGATCTATATATAGTCATCTTAGTGATTTCCATGGATTAGTAGATCAGTTAATTTCAATCAAAATAGTTTTTGATGATGAAATTAAGGCTCTCTTAATCTTATGTTCTTTACTTGAAAGTTGGGATAGCTTGGTAATGGCAGTTAGTAATACTGCATCTGCTTTAAATATCTTGAAAGTTGTTGATGTTGTTAGTGTAATCTTGAATGAATAAATTCATAAGAAAAGCATAGGGGAAACATCAGGTAATGCTTTAAGTGTTGAAAGTAGGGGAAAGTAAAGAGAGAAGGGCAAGCAAGGGAAATCAAAGTCAAAGATGGGAAGTAGATCCAAATCCAAAAATGGAAGTATCACCTGCTGGAATTGTGGAAAGAAAGGACATGCAAAGAAAGATTGTTGGTTGAAAGAAAATCAGCATGAAGGCAATAAAGAAGTAGAAGATGCAGGTATTGTTGCACAAGATGCTCTTATATTTTCTTTGGATAGTCAAGTAGAATCATGGGTTTTAGATTCTGGTGCTTCTATCCATGCAACCCCAAATAGAGAATTTTTCAATGATTATGTCCATGGAGACTTTGGAAAAGTTTATTTAGGGGATGATGAGCCTTGTCAAATTGTTGGCAAAGGAAAAGTGTAGCTGAAATTGCAGAATGACAACACATGGGTGTTGAAAGATGTCATGCATGTACCCATCCTAAAGAGAAATCTAATTTTTTCAAGAAAGTTGGATGATGAGGGCTGCAAGTAACTCTCATAGCTAAATCTTGGAAATTTTCCAAGGGTACACTTGTATTAACCAGAGATAAGAGAGTAGGTACACTTTATCTATCTACTTGTATTACTAATTATTCTCCTTCTATTTTATCTACTTCAGATGTAGATGCAAAGTTGTGGCACTATAGGCTTGGTCACATGAGTGAGAAGGGAATGCATGTTCTTAAGTCAAAAGGTAAGCTTTCAGATTTGAAAAGCATAGATCGATATTTCTGTGAGCATTGTATTTTTGGAAAATAGAAGAAAGTGAGGTTTCTCACAACTGGGTCAACAAAGAAGAAGCACAAGTTAGAGCTTGTTCACACAGATGTGTGGGGACCAGCTCAGGTAGCTTTTATTGAAGGATCATAGCATTATGTTTCTTTCATTGATGATGCTACAAGAAAGGTATGGGTTTATTGCATAAAGAGGAAATCTGATGTTTTTGACACAATTAAGAAATGGAAAGCCTTGGTTTTCAATGAGAAGGTGATGTATAGTGATCAGCTCAAGAGGCTAAATAATTCTAAGTAGGGAAATCTTGATTTGGATGAGGTTATGATCCAAAATGAGCTCACGGGTAAAAATCATCACTCACAGGGAAACACAGACACTGACATCGATCAGGCAGAGACTGACGTTGATCAGGCAGGAACCGATGTTGGTCAGGTGAAGACTGAAGTTGGTGATGTCAAGTAGGTGGAAAATGACATTGGTCAGATGGTAATCAACATCAGTCAGGTCAATTGGTGGAACCGACATTGGTCAGGTGCAGACCAAGAGATGATTGGGATCGGTCACTATCAAAACAAAATTTGGGTGAATAGCAAGCTGTGAATGAGTCTCAAATGCCCATGAGGAGGTCTGAAAGGGTAAGTAAACCTCCAATTCATTATTCCCCTTCTTTATACTACTTGTTGCTCACTAATGATGGAGAACCAAGAAGTTTTGAAGAGGCAATGCAGGTAGAATCTAGGAAACAGTGGGAGCATGGCATGAATGAGGAAATTGATTCCTTGAAAGAGAACCATACATGGGATATGGTTGAGTTGCCAGCTAGAAAGAAAGCACTTAAAAACAAATGGGTTTATAGGTTAAAGGAAGGAGAGAATGGACAAATGAGACATAAGGCTAGGTTATATGGTCTTAAGCAAGCTCTAAGACAATGGTATTTAAGGTTTGATAGGTTTATGGCAAAGTATGGCTTTAGTCAATGTCAATCTGACCATTGTGTTTATTTTACTAGATTGGATAATAGTAGCTACATTATCTTGTTATTGTATGTAGATGATATGCTTGTTGCAGGTTCACACATGCAAGAAATTACTGACCTAAAGGTAAAATTAGCTCAGACATTTGCCATGAAGGATTTAGGAGTAGCAAAGAAAATCCTTGGCATGAGTATTATGAGAGACAGGAAAAATCACAAGTTGATTTTGTCTCAAAAGGATTATGTAAATAAGGTGATGGATAGGTTTAATATGCAGGATGCAAAATTGGTAAGCACACCTATGGCTAGACAATTCAAGTTAAGCAAAGAATAGTGTCCTAAATCACATGATGAGGTTGAGTACATGGTATGTACTAGACCTGATATTGCCCAAGTAGCGGGAGTTATTAGCAAGTTTATGGCCAATCCAGGAAAAGAGCACTAGAAAGTAGTTCAGTGGATTCTCAGATATCTGAGAGGGACCAGAAATAGGCATTTATGCTATGGAGGGTCAAACACTTCTCTACATGGGTATGTAGATTCAGATATGGCAGGTGACTTGGATGGCAGGAGAAGCACCATAGGATATGTGTTCACTATTGGTGGAATAATGGTTAGCTGGATTTCAAAGTTGTAAAAGGTTGTTGCCCTATCTACTATAGAGGTAGAATACATTGCAGTCACAGAGGCTAGCAAGGAAATGATTTGGATGACTTGGTTCATGGAAGAGTTGGGAAAAGAGCAAGAGAGTTGAAAATTGTATAGTGATATTCAAAGTGTAATTCATTTGGCAAATAATTCAGCCTTTCATTCAAGAACCAAACATATATAGCTTAGGTACCACTTCATTAGACAGGTATTGGAGGATGGTCAGTTGAAGCTGGAAAAGATCCATATGGATAAGAACCCTACAAATATGTTAACAAAGTTGGTAATAAAGGAGAAGTTGAATCTTCATTCAACCTTTGTTGGTCTTCAATATTGAACTTGAAGATGGAGAAACAAGCTAGAAATAGATTAGAGGATGTTGCTTTATAGGTACAGGTGCAGCTATTTATCTCCAAGTGGGAGATTATTGAGTTGTGGAGCTAAAAGGTTCACTAAATGTGCAAATGTGGAGGTTCATGGGTTACACAATAACTGACATTGGTTAGAGCCAACCGACATTGGTTAGGGATTGACCAACATCGGTTATATTCAGCTACATAGTAACCGGCATCGGTCACCTTGAGACTGACATCGGTCACCTGTGTGTTTCCAAAACTATTCTAATTTTAGATGAATAGTTAGTTTGCATGTAAACACTAATTTTAGTCTTGAGTCTGCTTTTCTAATTATTGTTTGTTTTGGGTTCTATTTAAGAGACCCATGGGGCTGTATTGTAATCAAGGTAGGCAACAACAACATTGGGTTGATTGTCATTGGAAGTAGGCAACAACAATTGGGTTGATTGTCACTGGAGGGAACAACAACTCGGTATTAAGTTGATTGTGATTGTAATTGATTGAGAGAGAGAACTCTTGAGGGAGAATTATTGTACACCCAAGAGGTGTGAGGAGAAAGAGATTTCTGCATTGTATTTCCTTTTGGAAGAGTTTAATACAGATTATATTATTTTTCGTATCTCCTATTCTTTGTTGTTTTTGATTTCTAGTTACTTATTACTTCTGGTTTAATTCCATGTTTAGTTGCTTATACAAAAGAAATCAATTGAACTCTAAGGTACTAACAAGTGGTATTAGAGCTACAGGATCCTAACATTCTCCTTCTCCAAAAATTCATTTCAGATTATTATATATATTTTTTTCAAATATGTTTTTCCTAGCATGGGCCTAGTTTAGAAAATTTTATCTATATTTATGAATTGTTTCTTGTGGTTAGTTGTTTTGTAATTTTTGAAAAAGTTAAAATCCTTATGGAATCACTAATTAAAGGCCTTGTAAAAAAGACTCGTCATTTAAATCACTTATTAATGTACCTAATGATCAATGTATAACATATTAAGATATAATGTAATATCAAAAATAGAAAACAACCCCTTATTTTTATTATAAATATGATAAGTAAAAATATTAAAATGAAAGTATAAATGAACAAGAAAATGATAATGGTATTTGTTCATATGGTTATGAGTGTGACTATGTGCCTCTTGGGTATGAGGAGCCTAGTTCCCTTACTTTTCTTTCTAATAATTAAGGGTTTCAAGAGTCATCAACAATGCATTTTTTTAATCCCTTGCTTAAGGATGATAAAATAAATATGTATAATGGTAGCATTCATGATATTATAGGTCAAAATGTTACATGCATATAGTCTTTAGTTGCATAAAATTTGACAACTCTCTTTCTTGTTTCCATGATGCAAATATTGAAATAGTTGAATGTTCTTCTTCCCCTTCTATTGATACAAATTTTGAAAAAATTAAATGTTCCTCTAATATATCCTATTATACCAATGTTGATGAAAACAAGTATGTGCCTTCTTTTCAAAAGGATATTCATGTTGGAAATTATATCCCTTTTTTTGGATGACTAAAATAAAAATAATGAAATTTCTTCTCCTTCTCAAAATTGTAATGAAAAACATGCATGTACTAATTCTTCCCTTATCTTTCTTGAATGGAGAAATGAGAGTGCATGTGAAAGTCATAACAAAGTAGTTATAAAAGATAAATTGTTTGGGGACACAATAAAAACCCCAAGTACATTTTGTTCCTCTCTTTCAAATCTCAAGTTATATAATCAAATAAAATCAAAATTATCATGACATATTCTTAATATTATTTTAAAAATACAAATTAAAGTGAATGTTGAATTTTTCCATCTTAATATTTTGTAAATGAATATAAAATGTTTCTTTTCCTCCCTCCTTCACATTCTCTACTAAAAAAGAAAAAATGTTTACAAGTGAAAGATTTTCGCTTGCTCCTTTTATCTGTAATGAAAATTTAAATAACATCATGCATTATAATGATAATGATATCAACCTTTGTCCTATCCAACATGATATACTTACCTCTTTAACCATGGATACCCCCTTACCAAATGTTGAAAAATCATGTGATGGTCATACTTTTAAAAGTGGAAACTATTATATCATTCCCATGCTTCATGTCAATGGTAATTTATATCCTCTAACCAAATCCTCACCATATCCTTGTGATATGTTTTCTATCATTCCCACCATGGGATATTTTTAATAGAAATTTATAATCCTAAGTTGAAATTTTCTTCTCATGAGGCTATTTTTGAGGAAAATATTTTAATAAAGCAACCTATTACTAGAGATGTACTTGAGTATCCTTATAATTCAAACTTTATAATCCCAAATTTATCCTTCTTTGATGGTCAAGGGGATCTGACTATTCATTTAAAATAATATATACACTCCTTTGGACATTTGTCCCAAAATGAAGCTTGTTATTAAATACTTTCCATCACAACTTAACCACAGGGAATCTTCATTTGTTTTATATCCTCCCAGATAGTTCCTTATCAAATTCCACAAAACTTGTAGATGTATTCCTCTCAAAATTTCATCACTATACCTTACCTAAGTTACCATTAAAACATTTACAGTTGTTGACACAAAATTATGATGGCCCTATGCAAGACTATATTATTCAATTTAAGGACATTTTATATTCCTTAAAATTTACACCCTCAAATTTAGAAGTGTGATTTATATTTATTAGGGGTCTTCTTTATCCAACTAGATAAAGATAATTTCATAAACCCTTTGTTGTATTCAATACTTTATATTGGTATTTGTATAAATATGCATGTGCCCTAAAAAACACACACACCAAGTTTCTTGTTTCTCCACCTAAAACCAAACATGGTAAAAAGCATATTTCCAAGGTAAATAATCAACCTCAGAACAATCATACATAAATTCAAACACCTTCCTAAAAACCAACACTATATATCAAATAATAAATGGTAAAGGTGTTAAAAAAAGGAAATAGACATGCTAACAAAGCACCACCCATAGTTAGACCATATACCTTTACCAAATAGTGGCCTCTTTAGTTTGATTGTTACTGCAATAGACCACATGATATATTTTACACACTATTGGATAAAATGGATGATAAAGCTTCTTCCAAATTCACATTATCCACCACATCAATTTTAAAAGGCAAAAGAGAAACACTTTTGTACTTACCATGGTATTAACAGATACCAAAATAATGAGTGTTTTGATCTTGAGAAAAATCTTATAGATTTAACTAATCAAAAAATTATTACATTATGGGAAGACATATCTAGACATATTTCACATAATTCTCTTAGAGTCTCATATAAGAGTCTTGATCCATCCCATATTTATCCTATTAAGGAACACATGGGTCATCAACCTTCATAAAAGATGACCAGTAGTAGAAGTCCTTCTCCTAGTGTACCCTCTACTAGGATTGATCGCTCCCACATTGATCCTACCAATCAACCATTGGTTGGTCAAGTCCTAAATAGAGGGGCATGTGGATGGGATGTACCTACACAAAAAAATTGGGTGCCAAGACAATTACTTATAGACTCATTGCTTACTTCTGTAGGTACTATAGAATCAATGATAAAAGAAAAACTAATATTTCCATTGCCACATGATCATTATAGTTGAGAATTATTATTTCATACATGGTTTCATTACATATGATGATCACTCTATTATCAGTATAATGCATGAATCTCATTAAATTGAAACAATAGTTACATAATTCATGATATCCACTCATATATTACGGAAATAAAAATAAAATATAAAGAGATAGATATTACACATCCATTTGACACAAAATAAACCATGTGAAGAACATCATATATATATATATATATATATATATATATATATATATATATATATATGTATATATATATATATGTATATATATATATATATGTATATATATATGTATATGTATATATATATGTATATATATATGTATATATATATATATATGTATGTATATATATATATATATATATATATGTATATATATATATATATATATGTATATATATATGTATATATATATATATATGTATATATATATATATATATGTGTATATATATATATATATATACATATATATATATACATATATATATATGTGTGTATGTATATATATATATGTATGTATGTATATATATATATATATGTATGTATGTATATATATATATGTATGTATGTATATATATATGTATGTATGTATATATATATATGTATGTATGTATATATATATGTATGTATGTATATATGTATATATATATGTTTATATATACATATATATATATATATATATATATATGTATATATGTATATATATATATGTATGTATGTATATGTATATGTATATATATAGATATGTATATATATACATATATATATATATATACATATATATATATATGTATGTATGTATGTATGTATATATATATATATATCAAATGATAAAAAAACATACAAATGAAAACATATGTCATGGGTAGGGTCATATCCCCAGGTGTTTACTCCTCATTACTATAGATATCCATGGTCCCCACACCTCTCAATGTGGATTCACCAAGATACATCTAGGGTCTACATGCATAAGATGTGATCCAAAACTCAAAAGCTTTGGCTGAAATAATTCAAAGAAATAAGAATAACACAATTCAAATAATGTTATCTCTAAAAAGAGATGTTTTATTTATCAAAATTGCAGACCCAAACATATGCTTATCTCTGAGAAGAGATGTCTGATTTACATTTTGGGTTACATCTTCATTTATACATGTTTTGAAGGTGTGGGGAGGATGTGGAAGGTCACCAATCTCGAGAGAGATGAATTGGTTCTACTTCCACGATTTATAACAATACAGAATTGGAGGAATTACTATTTTTAGAAACTTACTATTTTTAGACTGGACTAATAAAATTGAAATTTGGGACACTTATGTTGGGTTTTAGGGGGTCAAACTTCATTGAGCAAAGCTCAATGCCATCTCACAACATTTCCCTCATTATTAGCTTTCCAACAGTTCAAACGGCGAGTCAATTAGAGCTACGGTGCAAAAGTTATGGCTCCCGGAAGTTCTGCCATCAAATGGAGTGGACCCATCACCCAAATTGTTATCCGAATTATTGTCCGAATCATTCCTCCCTCCTTGAGAAGCAATGGTCCCCATTGCAACAAGACTTTTCATCAAGTGTGGTAGTTTTACTTTGATTTGATTCCTGTTGCATACCTGATTGTTCATGATTTATGTCTGACCATCAGTCTGTGGATGGAATGTTGTGAACTTTTTCAGCTTGATATCTATTTGATTCTGTTGTTGTGTTGTTTGTGTATTCAAGGCTGTAACATCAGCCCTCTTAGATTCCTATGGCTGGACCACCATGAGAACAAATTTCTTGGCACTAATCAGAGAGATAGATGTAAAAGGTGGTACTTTTGGTACCCTGTAGCGCCGTGTTCCAAGAGTGAGAGTGATCCTTCTAGTTCTTGATTCATATATACCATGTCGATCATACATGAATGGCTGACCAAAGAGTACATCACAAACATCTAGATTGACCACATCACATAAGACCTCATCTTGGAAAGGTTGTATTGCATATGAGAGAAGACATAGGTGGGTAACATGGAGGTTTCTCCTTGGACTCAACCATCCAATACTATATGGTTTTGGGCGAGGCTTCATGGGCAGATTTAGGCTTTTCACAACATTAGCAGAGAGTAAATTCTTTTGACTTCCACTATCAAGAATGAAATGTAGAGGCTTACCTTTCACCCATAACTTAGAGTGAAACAACCTTTCCTTGTCATCTAGCATCTTGTCATGTGTCTGTGATGAAGCAACAATGGCTTTAGGATCAGCATCTATAATTTCTTCTTCAACCTCTTCGACTGTAGGGTCTATATGAGGTAGAGCAGAAGATTGTGACTCAGAAAGCAGTGATTTGATAGCTTGACATTCTTCTTTGGAGTGAGTTCCAAATTTGTGATAATCACACCACTTCCCAGTCTTTCCTTCCTTTTGCTTCCAATTTTGGCCTTCTTTGTCACTTTTCCATTTTGAAGACTGATTCTTTATATTCATTCTTCCATGCTTCTGCTCAATCTTCACTGCGAAATTGTATGCCTCACCGATGGTTTCCAAATTGAAGAGTTCCATTTCTCCTCGTATGTACCATTGTAGTCCACCATGATATTTGAGAACCTTGTGTCTCTCACTTTCTTGGATGCCTAATCTCGCAGATAGAGAATGAAAAATATCGATATAATCTTGAACAAATTATTCCTTACCTTGGTGAAGTTGTTGCCATTATATGTAGAGATCATCATATGCTCCAATGGGATAGTATTCTTCTTTCACCGCTTCCACAAAATTATCCTAGGTAGGTTCCACCTCAAGGCCAATGTCATCTATGTTGAACCTCTTTTTGTACACTTCCCACCAGTTTTTCACAGGCAATTTTGATTTTAAAAGAGCAAAAGTAATCTTTTCTCCATCGGTGAAATTATTTATAGAGAAGTAGGAAGACAATTGATCCAACCAATTTTCTACTACATCGGCATTAATTTTGCCTTCAAATGTAGGAATATCAAAATTTACCTGGACCTTGAAGGGTGTTGGGGCACTGAAAGGACGTTCCCTGGTTGAGGAGCCAGGAAGTGGAGCCGTAGAGCTAGAATTTCCCATCAAAAGTGTTTGAAGAATTTGGGCAAACTATTGTAGCATCTGTGCTTGTTGCCATTGGAGGGCTTCATTCACCATTTCCTTGAAAGGATCAGATGTCTTGGTGTTGTCCACCATTTGAAGTCATTTGGAGCGAACAGGTGGAAAATTTGGAAGCTCTGTTGTTTCCCACCCAAGCTTCTTGTAGCCTGACCTCATCCTTGGGATCATACACTCTCAAGACAAACCGCTCTAATACCACTGATCCAAAACTCAAAAACTTTGGCTGAAATAATTCAAAGAAATAAGAATAACACAATTCAAATAATGCTATCTCTAAAAAGAGATGTTTTATTTATCAAAATTGTAGACCCAAACATATGCTTATCTCTGAGAAGAGATGTCTGATTTCCATTTCGGGTTACATCTTCATTTATACATGTTTTGAAGGTGTGGGGAGGATGTGGAAGGTCACCAATCTTGAGGGAGATGAATTGGTTCGACTTCCACGATTTACAACAATACAAAATTTGAGGAATTACTATTTTTAGAAACTTACTATTTTTAGACTGGACTAATAAAATTGAAATTCGGGACACTTCTATTGGGTTTTAGGGGGTCAAACTTCATTGAGCAAATCTCAATGCCATCTCATGACATTCCCCTCATTATTAGCTTTCCAACGGTTCAAACGACGAGTCAGTTGGAGCTACTGTGCAAAAGTTATGGCTCTCGAAAGTTTCACCATCAAATGGGGTGGACCCATCACCCAAATTGTTATCCAAATTATTGTCCGGATCAAGATGGCTCACACATTCTCTCCTAATAGGCTCATAATTTACATATTGTCTCCTCATGTTCCCATGTTGAGTTTCATACTAACTAACCATAGACTAAATGATCTCCATGGAACTATGTTTTAGGATTTACATGTATCTAAGTCATCATGCAACTCCTCATGAGTAGTGGTAGCAGTATGGTATGCATCCATAACCCTCACTATGACATTAAATAAAGGTTTATGGGCACCTAAAATATCCAAAACCCTCTCAATAAATCCCTCACTAGCTATATCCATGGGTACACTATGTATAATGGATTATATAACATGATCTACCATGGTCACCCACTTTTGATTGCTTATAGATATGAAATACTAGTTAGTTACATCTATGGAATTAGACACTTTATCTAAAATTATACCAAAAATAAATTCCAAAATAAAACCATGATACTTATAGGTGGATCTGATGGTCACCTCATCTATTAGTGTTACTCCCATATGATGATCATTGCTTGAATCTCTGCATATCTCTCTCCTTACATCTCTTTGTGCCACAAAAATGACACCTAGGGGGGTAAGTACAATATGGAATAAAAATGGCCAATGGGGTACCATCCACCATTACATATACCCATATTTCCATCCCAAATCATCCCAAAAACTATGGGAACCATAGGATCTCTCTCATCTCTAGGATGTGGATCTAGATCTATGGGTGTGGGTATTATCCTATCATGGGGCATATGCCCACTCTACATTGTCTGATGCCAAGGGTAAGTTATTGATGGCACTCCCTTCTCTATACCAAACTATCAAAAAGCATAATAATAATGAAACAAAACATACACACTGGGAGTTAATTCAACCAACCACATGTTAATTTGGATCCTTTGAAGCTCATGCCCATCCTTAGGCCATCCAAAAATGTCCTATACAGATGACATATAGATTGTCTGACGTTAATCTATCTAAAATAATGTGGTACTCCATATTAGTGTGTATTTTACCATGAGTAAATATCCACCACTTTGTAAAAAAATTTAGATGCCCCCTCCCCATTTATGGGTCCACCAACTAGTTGTACCACTAAAATATGTTCATATTCCCAAACATGTAAAAGGTTCTCTACTCTAATGCCTCCATCATGACTCTTCAGTGAAAATTTGTATAAAACCCTATATAAATGTGTTAATATAGTATTGTCCTAGGAATATATGATATAATCAAGCTTAATGTGTCAAACTATATGATACATATGATATTAAATACTAACTAAGACACCCTCTACTGCTATGAATGATGTCAATAAAACATAGATAAACTTCCACAACCATAGAACATCACCTTTGATAATGTCATATAGATGAATCATCCTAAAAGGATCTACATATAGATCCATATGACCACTAAAATATATGTGATATCACTGAATATATCTATGGTTTCCATCTCTAATAATTTAAACTCTCTCACCTCTAATGGGAAGCCATAAAATACAATACACATCCTCTAATGTAACCATCATCTCCACTATGGGGAGACAAAAAGTGTATGTATCCAGATTCCACCTCTTGGATAGCCCTATGAGAAGGCTGACATCATATATAATTTGTCATAATCAGGCCACATGACCAAACCTTGCTTGTTATATAATGGCCCAATCAACTACATCTAGACCTCACTTTGATAGAGTACAAATATGTTTGTCATGCTAAAATTATTAGATATGCATGTCATTTTGTAACTAAAATAAGAATAAAATAATCATTATTTATTACATGGAAATCCAAAAATACATATTTTATAGTTAGTATGTAGAAAAAAAATATAGAAGCATCAATGCAGGATAGAATTATCAAACACTAACATTGACATTAAATAATAATGTCAAATGCTTGAATATGAACTTGGACACTATAGTCAAATTAAATACAAAAGTGTCCTATACCTTGATGAAAGTATCCATATATTAACCTAAAAATGAAAAAAATTGCTCAGAATGAAAAAAAGTCAAAAATTCAAAATGACCAGTAAATTGATGACTAAACCTACTTACCAGTTAATCAAAACCATGGTTAGCTAAGGCTATCCAAAGAACATAAAATCACATTATTTTATGGTATATATTACATGGAATTTTTATATTCTACAAAAATCTCAATTTTTTCAAAATTTTAAAATAAAAATGAGTTAAAAATTCTATTTGAAGTACCTAATATACACCTTTTACAAGAATTTTATATACACATATTTTGAGCACTGATTGTCCAAATTCAAAACCATGAGTTGAATTGAAATGTATGGAATGGTACATTTCATATGATACACATTTTAAATAATTTAAATAATTATTTAAAATTTATTACTTTTCTTCCTTATGCATGACTATTATTATAGATCCCAAAATGTCACCTAAATAATGTCACATTCTTTAGTACCACTACTAACATAAAAATTGGGTACTATATACATGAGATTATCAAATTTTAGTTTTTTGATGAGGTAATTAATAATTAAGCTTTCCCCTTCTTCTAAAATGGGGGAAATTTCAATGGGGGAATGACATACAGACATGGCTTCCACATTTTCACAATTTCAGATTCATTGGGGGCATGTCATATAGACATGGCTTCCACACTTTTACAATTTTAGATTCAATGGGGGCATGTCATTTAGACATGGGTTAAAAATTTTCACATTTTAAAATTTAGTGGGGACATGTAATTTAGACATTTCTTCCACATTTTTTTAGTTTTAGATTCAATGGGGCCATGTTATATAGACATGGCTTCCACATTTTCACTATTTTACATTCAATGTGGGCATATCTTATAGACATGTATTCCACATGTTAATAGTTTTATATTTAGTGGGGTCATGTCATTTAGACATGGATTCCACATCTATAGAGTTTCAAATTCATTAGGGACATGTTTTGGAAACATGTCTTCCACACTTATGACATACCGAAACTCACCAAATCTCTTTCATAACATATGATTCAGACACATATCTGGGTTACCCTTATTTATACTAGTATTATTATTATACACACATTTACTTAATATACAATAGATGTGATATGGGATATGAGTAAATGTGCATTCCTTTTATTTACTCAAACACTGATTTATCTTCCAAATTTTCCATATTATTATGAATTATTACTATACCATGAACTTTTATGCATTGATACCTAAGGTGGACTATTATAGACTCTTATAGATCCTTACCCATCTACAATGGATGACTATTTTTGGTTATATTATATTGATTAAACCATCTAGTGTCACTAAGTTTTTTGTGTGAGCTTGATTACATTACTCTTCCTATAATGGGATATATATACATTCAATGGTCGAAGCACCACTCTTCTTATATATATATATATATATATATATATATATATATATATATATATATATATATATATATATATATATATATATATATATAATTGAGTGTTTTGGTTGGGAAATGATACATTCAATGGTTGAAGCACCATTCTTCCTATTTTGAGTTGGGCACATAATCACCTCCCAACTCTCTTTGCTTTAGATATAACACCACCATGGTGCAACCTAGTTTAACACTTGTAAGTTCATTCATATTCCTAGCTAGAATATGGATGAGGTTACAAGTTCCCTTCTCCAGTCCCTAATGTTGTAGATCCATCACTACACACTAGATACATAGGTGTATTATATCCATGATCTTTCTTTGTGATACTTCATATTATTGCTCATATATAAACTATGTGTGTTAATTACTTTGTGGTGTACTCTTTGATTGTAGGTAATATTCAAACAAAAAAATTTAAGAAAATCAAGCAAAGACAAGGTGTGTTTTACACACCAAGATATAAATTTTATTTTCTTTTAAACTATTAATTTTAGATTTATGCATTACTAGATTAAAGGGGGGATGTAGATACCTATATTTGGTATAAGTACAGTTCATAGCATGTTTTTATAGATTTTGTATGTGTAACCTCTTGACTAATAATTATAAATTTAATGGTGTAATATTATGAGACCTCTTTGATTTTAATCTATTTTTATTGATTTTACCTAACCCTTGGGCATGTATGTTGCTATGAAACCTGTTATTCATTGTGATTCAAGGATACATTCTTTTTATTTTATCATTTATATGTTTTAATCCCTTAGACACCCACATATATACTATAAAATTTTATTAATACAAGTGTCTAGACCTATCCTTTTATTATTTTTTGTATATTTTACTTTTGTGACCATTTGTTGGTCCCTTTTGTTCATTCTATTGTCATCTATTTATGTGCCACTAGGTCCTAATTTGAAATAAAAATATCCACATATATATATATATATAAAGGTAATAGTATTATTACATCTCGTATAAATTTGATAATTAAAGTTCTAATCATAAAATATTTTACATTTCCCAGCTATCAAATTGCACTACAGTACTGATTTAAACATCTAAAGCATTGAAAATATCATTGGCATATTCTTGAATTATTATACCAAGGGTTACTATAGGATAAAGAGCATATAGCTTCATAGTTATAGTTACACACACATACATATGAGGGTGAACTACATGTGAGTTTAAATCCCTCTTTTTATTATTATCTATGTAGGCAACACTCAGTAATAATTTGGGTTGTTAGGGTTATCTCGACTCACATGTTAACCCCTTTTTACCAAGTTATAGGAAGTCCAAGGAAAAAATAACTAGGGTTTTGTTCATTAGATGGATCTCACACAAAAGTGGATTTAATTTAAGGTAAAATTTAGTTTTAAGGTGATAACATAGGCTTGGTATAAATTTAGATCCATACCTATGAGTATTTTAGACTAGACACCCATGTCAAAGGTAGACACATGTATCAATGCAATTGTCCCTATTTAATGCAAGTGTATAGTGGAAAAAAATAGTGAAAACATAAAATGAATAAGGCCTAAACTTATAGTTTAGTCATATTATGATTCCCAATCACTATCACACCTCATAACAAAATATCAAATAGTATATGCTCTCTTTTATCCATTAGTTACTTTGTACTTATTGTACATGTGTGAATGGGTAAATTATCTTGATTCTACTTTATATAATTGAATTATAAATATTAATTATTACATTCAAACATTTTTTATTTATTTTTTGTTTATCTTAAGGACTCCAAAAATCATAAAATAGGGATGCAACTAGAAGATGTGACTTGTGAACCCTTTTTTCAACTCTAGCATAAAACTCCTTGTCTTCATCTTTGAGGGAAAATATTTTTAAGGGGGATGGAATGTTAGGACACCTTTATCTTAAATCTTTAATTTTTAATTTTTTTCATTAATAAAAATTTATATACGTATATGTTGTGTAACTCATCCATTTATATAATTTTAATAATCCTACATTCATGGGAAGTAGTAGTTAGCTAGTATAAAATTGGTATGAATAAGAGCCTATACTTTTATCTATGAATTATATTGAATTAAAATTTATAAAATTAGGTTTACCCATCAAAGAGGTAAATGATATTTTAATTTAATTTTTCTTTCTTTTTAATGTAAATAATATTATTTTGTCTCATTTTCAAAACTATTTCTTTATTTTTTCAATATTGTTCTAATATATTGTAGGAAGGATCATAATATGTTGAAAGTAGACCTATGGTTTTGAAGAAAAGGAGAAATATATTTGAAATGTTTCACATATTAAAATTATAAAGTTAAGACACAAACACAAATTATAATTAGGCATAACAACCTATATGGAAACTGAGGATAATAATCACTCAAATGAAATATTCAAACTTGGAAAAAATATTTGATCGATATTATTTAGGGGACAATGAACTCATCTAGGAACATATAAAGACTTAGATCATGATATGAGTGAATTGTAATCTAATTTATCTCCTTTCCTAACTCCTAACTTTAGTCTCAAATATGATAATATAGTAAAACACTAAGTATCTTAAACTCAGTACTTTTCATAAATAACAAGTGCAACTATCAAATCAAATTTTACTTTTTATATTTAAACAAATGTTTATTGTTATATTCTATAAAATTTGAATTTGTTAAATTTTTTATAATTTTTAATATAAACTAATATAAAATAAATTAAAATACTCTCTAACCAAATTTTTACATGTCATTTTCCAAAAAAAAAAAAACTTGTTACAAATGAAAGGATGGTCTCCTTTTTATTTATTAGTGTCTCACTTTCCTTTTTAGCCCTTTTTGGATTTTCATATATGTTTAAATATGTCTTTACATTGATTTACCTAAATGAATATGAGGAATAATTCTTATTTTAGCTTATAATATTCAAGTGGATTTTTATACAATGTTGTGTATGTGTGGGTTTAATAATGATGGTTATACCTCCATAATCATGATATTCAATACAAACATGATTCATCTAAGGTGAATGATCCTATTGAAGGAGAACTAACAACATATTTATGTTTTAAATTAGGAAATTTACTCTCATAATTAGCTTTGAATTGTTACAATAAGTCTAATGACTTATGATATGTTGGATTATAATATTATTTCATCTACTCTCCCTATTTTTTTTATTAAGTCTTTCATTTTAAATAGATTTTTATATAGTAGTGGTTTAGAAGAACCCATATCTCATTACTATGGATGTCCCTCTTAGTACTAATTGCATCTAAGTTGAATTAAAGTTATAATAAGTCAAAATTCTAAGCATTTTAACATCAACATTATTATAATTGTAATAATTATATCCTAATTTCATTTTAGAATTAATTTGTGGACTATTTATGGAAGGGTGTTCAAGATCAAATTCATCCTAATAGTCTTGTTGGTATAATATTATTTTATAATTGGTACTTAAAGTATGATAAGCTACAAGATTTTAGTTTCTCATTTCCATTTTATAAAATATTAATTTATCCCTTACCCTACGATTGTGTCAAACTAATATCCAGTTTATATGTTGTACTTGAAACATATAGTATGATTTTTTTGAAATTTCCTTTTGTTTTTATTGGTATATATTAAATAATTACAATAATGTGATAGGTTACATGAAAAATTACTATAACCCTAAAAAAATTGTGATGAGAATTATTGTCCTATAAAAACTACAAAATGATCAAACATGTAATATAACCTATTAATAATTTATAGGATTTATTTATGAAAGCTATGTTTGAACATAATAAGTTTTGTCCTTGTACTATGATATTTGGGTAAGTAATTATATATTCAAAAAAATAGTCTTAGTTTATATAGGTGAAAATGTTTAATTCCACGATTGGAATCCACTATTTCACCATATAGGAAACTCAAATTACATCATGACTATTAATATTATAATAAAAAAAATTGAGTCCATTGGAATAAATATTCCTAAATGCAATTTATAAAAATGTTTAGGGTTATTTCTGGTAGGGTATTCAAGATAAAACTCATCCTTATATGTGTGTTAGCAGCAACAGATCTTCTAACCAATACATTTATTTTTATAAGTCAATAAAGATCAATGTATCATTTCCATTTTTTAAAAGGTCAGTTTTTCCCTTATCCTTTTCTTATTTAAAACTTGTCTCTAAAATTTATGCATTGAACTTGCCTTTGGTTTTTATTATTATATCTCTAATCATTACAAAAATTGTAAAAGGTCACAATAATATTCACTACAAACCTAAACAAAATCTTTGATGATAATTACTATTTTATGAAAATTGTAAAATGATCTAACATGTGACACAGTTCAATAGGTATTTTTAGGTGTCCTATAAGCAAGGTATGTTTGAACATAACATGTCATGTTCCTTGTATTTTATCTTTGGGAGGGTAATTATATTTTCATAAATATAGGCTAAGTTTAGACCAATGTATATTTTATTTCTATGGTTAGAATTTGTATACACGTAATATTTTTCACTTTATCATTTATTGATGATTTTTATTGTAGAGACTTGTCGAACATCAATCTTCCTAAGTGCATGCCTTAAAGGGTGCACCTAGAAAGGGGTGGGTAGGTTAATGATGTTTTATGATAGATGTTGATGTCTATGTCATAATCATATCATTCATATTTATATTTCACATTATTAAAATTTGTAATGATACCTACATATTTTAATCCTATCTCACTTAACTATGTTAGTTACCTCATTTCCTATGGCATTGGATAGGTTGATACCATTTGTTTATCACTTTTTAAATTCTTGTACTATATTGATAAGTTTGATGTAGTTCTAAGACTATTTAATATCATTCATAATGTATTAGCTTAGCTGATATTAATTAGTGCCAACCACCATCTTTTGACTATATCAATATGGCCAATGTCATCAACTTAGCCTTTACAGATAGTTTTAGGTATTATAAAACTATATATATAGTTCATAGTCAATTCCATAAACATCATATACACTCTATTTGCACTCTCAACTTTTCCCCAAGTCATATTTTAGAGGACTTATAGGTATAATATTGCCTTGAAGGAATATTTTTTGGTGAAATTCTTCAATATCCAATAGAAGTCATTGGGAGTATTCTTGGGTTTTTTACCAAACATTTGAGGTCTTTACAACCACAAAATATCTTAAAAATCACCATTGGCCAAAAGGGAGGTTGAGGAGTAGTGGTTCCACTCCAAGATATGCATTTCTAACCTTATACTTTTTTATTTATTTTATTTAGTAGTTAGATGTTGCTTGTTGCATAGTGAATGAATGTGTGTATCCTTATCTAGGTTCTCTCTACAATTATACCTAGTGTGCCTATAAGATTACTTAGACTTTCCATATTCCATTTTAGGTTGCCTAGACACCCATTTGTCAACTATGGCACTATACCTCTTTTGATCATTCTAACCTTACCCTTTAGTTTATTTTAATTTACTTTCACAACTAATTACATTACTTATTTGAATTACATTATTTAAATAAAGGTATTTTTAGAGCTATCTCATTGTGTCAAAGGCCTAAGTTATTTATACCTCATTCCTTATGCACTAGTGATATAGGTAATCATCATTTTAGGTTTGTGGATCCACTAGTCACTACCCAAACATTAGGTATGAAGGGTTATACTTGATCAACCTTATATGAGTATGGATATTTATATATAATATAGATGTAGGCTAATCCTATCCCATACATACATTCTAGTGAAATCAAAATGAACCTCACCATTACACTCATCCTTTCATCCAATCATATTATCCATTCCAATATAGTTCTATGTGAGTTTTATCCTTCATCTAACTACATTGGCTATCTTGATAGACTTTTATCTTAGTTTTCCTATTCTAGAAAACTACATCAGCTAGACCAATATAAACCCTCCTTATTTGTGAGTGACATCATCCAATCCAAGCTTGCTCTATGTTTTCACATTTTTTATTGGCCAACCTAATACAATTTTGTTGTGTTTGTAACTACATTGTCCAACTTGATATAGTTTTGTTTATTTAATTTTTAGCACAATATAGACTATTACCATATTGCCTAGCCCAATACTATTGATTACCTATTTATTTAAATTTATTGAATGCTGTAAATTGGTTTTTGAAATTAATTTTCAATCTTTATTTTCTATTTTTTTGGTTTTCCCTAAAAATTATTTTCTATAAGTTTTCAAACTACTTAATGATTATTGTGTAGGGGTATGTAATGTTTTATTTAAAGACATCATGGCATGAAGGGTTATCCCCAATTCTCGTAGCCATATTAAAACACTAAACTAATACTTTATTCTCCACATGCCTCATTGTATATCAAAAATTCCTAGGATTCCCTTTTTATGGAACCTTAGGAAACTAGCCATTTTTTTAATTTTTAGTGCCCCTGAGAGAATAATAACACCAAGGGAAGATAATCTCACCATACCATCAAAACCAATGATACATGAACATTTTAGCCTCTATAATTAGTGATTTGAAACATTGGGCTAACATTAATTAATAAATGATCACATATATTTTAGATCCCGCACTATTGATCAAATCCTTTTATTAAATCTACTATATCTTATTTTTGAAATTTTAATTAGATTTAATTTTCCACTTGAATTTATTTTTGTATTAAATATTCTATTATCCAATTTGATACCATTATGTTTTATGTGTTATAACTACAATGATCAGCCCAAGTAGTTATCCATGTGTATGAACTACATCAACAAAACTAATACTATTCCTTGCGACTATCTCCCTGACTACATCAGCCAAATCGATCAAGTGTCATTATTTACCATCCTTGAAAAAACTATATCATCTAACACATTACAATTTTTATTCATTTTATACTAATGGTATCAACTAGCTTGACATAGTCTTATTTATCTAGTTTCTACTTTCCTAACCACATTAACCAACTTGATACAGTCTATCATTTATAGTTTTTATCTGCCTAGATGCATTAGCTAGCTTGACATAGTTTTTTGAATTATATTATTCCTATCTGATTACATATTCCAAACTAATACAGTCTATTATACTCATCTCCTACCTACTTAACATCATCATCCAAATTAATATAGTTTTACTTTTTACCTGCCTGACCTCATCATCTAACTCGATACATTCTCAATTTATACCTACTTTACTACATTAATCAACTTGATAAATTATTAGTTTATTCTTACTTGACTACATTACCTATCCCAATACACTCTATTTACCTTAGGTTCTTCATGTCTAACTACATCAGCTAGCTCATATAAATTACTTTTTCCTATCTCAGTTCATAACTACATCATCGTCATCGATACAATTTGTTTATTAAAAATTAAATACATTGAATACAATTTATTTTTTCTTATCTTAGTTCATAACTACATCATTTTCACAATATAGTCTGTTCCTAAAATTTAAATACACTAACCAACCCAATTTAGTTAAAACATATTATTTCCTATTATACAATATATTTTTTGATTCTGAACAAATAAGATAAAAAGATATGATGAATATGATCAATTCCCAAAAAGGTATATATCTTATTTCCCTTATACTACTATAGAAAATAAAGACTTAATTAATATTCATGTGACCAGTAGAACTATGAACTATGAGTCACTTAGTAAATCCAAAACCCTTGATCCACTTAACTATCCTCCACACATTCTTAGTGTGGAGGATGAGTGTGATCTTGAGTATACTCCTAAAATTATCATCTACATTAACAATCATCCTTTGTATAGGGGTAAAGACTTAATGGTTTATCATCTCATGATGGCACCACATGTAGAGATTCCTCCTTTGCATATGCCTATTATTTATCTTGAACTTGGAGTAAGTCATTACATGACATCTCCAGTCCCTTCTTCCTCCACCATGCCTAGTATTACTACTAATGTGGTAGGTATTTCCATTAGTGCACATACTAAAAGTTCTTTTATCAACACTCACATTAGTACTACCACTATTATATATAAATATTCTTCTAATATCCAACAAGATCTTGAAACTTATAAAATATTGTAGCAATCCATAAACCAAACAGCTACGTTCCAAACCACTAATGATAACCAAATGATAAAAATATAAAATCAACTCTTACAATTTTAAAATCATCTTAACCAACCTCAATGGGGAGTTTAAAATACAAATACCCCCCTCTCCCCCTACCCCCTTTGAGATGCACATGGTAATAGAATTCCAAAACCTCCACTTCTTAACAAAGAAATTAAGAATCTTCAAAACAAACCATTAGTACCTCAAATTTCAAATATAGGAATACATAGTATCACTCCCACTATCACCTATAATGGATCCATTGATCTCACTCTACCTTTAAAATATTTACAAATAACATATTAAGTTAAACACATTAATGGCTACCAAAATCATAGCCAAAACATTTTTAGGTGATGCTCTATATTAGTACAATAAACTTAAGTCTATCATTATCTCTAGATTAAAATATTTAGTTAACACATTAGTTAAAGGAATTTTAGACCAATTATCTTCTTAAGAATAACTTATCCCATTTCATTAATTTCAAATAGGGAGAATTATAAACTACCTAAGCCTTATCAATCATTATAAATCCTCATCTAATAATACCAAACACAACATGTTAGAAGATAATAATTTATATTTATTTGTCAATCCTCTACATTCTAAACATAAATATTGAGTCATGAATTTCTCTCTAAAATCACTAGAATAATCCCTTGATCAAGATAAACATTAAGACTTCCTTGTAATATAGTTAGATCCTTCCCAACATATGTCTAGAACTCATATGCTTATGAATTCTAAAAATAAACATACTACCAATGATTGTGTTAGGAATACATATGATTCTATGCACATCATCCATGTTATCATCCTTGGTGGCTCTAAAAAAGTGACACTTTATCTATCCATCATGATAAGTCCCTTATATCCTCCTTTTCCTTCTTTAGCTTATGTGAAAAATGTAAAAGTTCACAAGCCTTTTTACTTATTTGAAATTAAGAAATGTATTCCTAAACTCTTATTTAGAGAGATTGATCCTTCTTGCCCCACCAAGAATGGTATGACCCCCAAAAAAAATTTTGGTATCACACAAGTTGGAGACACTCCCATGAAACCTGTAGACAACTTAAAACCTTTGATTTCTGTAGACACCTAAATCTAGCCACCGATAACCTCTAATCAGGGTTTGGCCAATTTCCATCCAAAATGTACAATTTGGCCTAAACACACTAAAAGAGGTGAAATTTACATATTCAAGTGCCTATTTTGGCCAAGGTATCCCTAAATGGGGCAATGTAATTTATGGGCCAACTAACTTTGATCAGTTGATTTTGAGTCAAAATGCTAATTTTGCACCTAGATGCTTTGGATTTCTCTTTCTTGTCAAATCTTCTATACAAGAAACATGCCTTTGTTATTTATTGTTGTTAAAATTCTAGATGGGAATATGGTTCCAATGCATATAATTTGGACTTAAAATTCTAATCCAGTCAAATTTTGGACTAATAACAAGGCATTTTGATCAATTTGAGTAATTTGTGCATAAAGTGCTTCAACATGCTTAATAGCTAATTAACCCAAATCAAGACCTAATTAATAATTCCATGGAAACTTATTGAATTTTTTTTTATAAATGAATATTGAATATTTTTGTCATCAAGTGACCTCATTTCTTGGGAATACATCCCTAGGCCATAAATGTCACAAATATCAAGATTCATGCCCTCCATGCCTCATCAATGCCTTCCATGATACCCTCTATGTCTCTTAATTTCCCCTTCTTCCAATTTCATGATTAGGATAATTAAAAACTTAATTCCAAAAATTAAATTAATCCTCAACCACACATCTCAATCTTGAGATGGATAGTTTAGGTTGATTCTAGACATTTAAAAAAATCTATAAATAGAAGGCCTCACAACATTATTTCTAAGCTATTTCAGTGAAAGATTATTATGCTCAAATATATTTAAGGATTTGATTATGAAAATTTATAATTACAAATTTATTTTAAGACAAGCCAAGCCAAAAGCCAAAGGTTCCAAGGAGAGATGGAGGTAGCTAAGCTTCCATTGCCAAGGACTTCATGAGCATAAGCTGAGCAGGCCACCACTACAAAGGCATTTGGAGTATCTAAGGAAGGTGAAGGGATTATTGTGTTTTCATTCCTTGATTTTTAGTTGTGTTTATCATTTTATTTTATTAACTAATCTCTCCCTAGTGTCTAGGCCTAGTTATGTTATGCTAGTTAGTGTGTTTCTTTCATTTTGTTTTCATTTTGGAACTAACATGATACTAACCATCTTCTCTCGAGTCAAACTCCTAGATCGCATATGGCACACCTAGTGGGACAAGACATATCCTATACATGAAGGAGATCATTTTTCAACTCTAAAATATTTATTTGAGCCTTTAAAACTCTTACAACTTGATTTTCTATCTTTATTTTGCCATTTTTGTTTATCATGGTTTTACACAGTAACTAACATCATCAAGTAATACCAACATCGGTTACCTACTTAACCAATGTCAGTTAGCAAAACTAACATCGATTAGAGATTGGTTAGCTAAAGTAACTGATGTCAGTGGTAATAACTAATGTTAGTCACTGTGTTTTTCCAAAAACATAGACTTGAGAGCTACTTTTTCAAATTTCATTATTTCAAGCTAAAAGGAGCTTCAAAGCTAAAGGACATGCTAAAAATTTTGCTACAGGACCAAGCTTTACATTTGATAAAAAAAACATGTTTAAATCACCTTTTGCATGCTTAAAAATCAATTAGGAACCTTGTTTTATATATTTAACAAAGAATTTAGATGTTTTTGGTGAATGTTTTCAAAATTTGTAACTAAGACCAAGGGGTCAAATGAACACCACCAAATATTTCATTTTGGGTCTAAAATTGAACACACTTGTCAATTCTTGTTTGAAATAGTTGTTTATTCAAATTTTTATTTGGAAAAAAGAGGAATGTTGTGTGTATGTTCTTTTAGTTATCCCCTATAGGGAACCCTTGGAATCAAAATTTCCATTCCTATTGCAAGTATCCTAGTCCAAGGCTGAGAAAGAAAGTCATCTAAAGCACTCCATAAAAACTCATCAAAGGTTGGGTGACCCTAAAAATGACCCTAAAGTCTTTCCACTTTCATGCTTTATTTATTTAATAAACTTGGCTTGCGAGGGGGACTTCATCACCTCCCATAATTTCTTTAGGGAAACTTTGACTCAGGGTTTCATCTCTAAGCATTAACTTCATTTGGCTCCTTTGGAGTTGCATACAGGATGTAGTGTCACTTTGGACATGGCACTACACTAAGTGAATAATAAGATGTAGTGGTTGAAAAAAGGATTAGACCTTTTCTCAACAAGCCAAGTGATATGAACCCAAAATTTATGCTTTTATTTTGCATTATTTGGTGTGAAATTCATTATGCAATTGATTCCCTAGATCGTTCATAAATTTATTAGATCTTAGATAAATCCCCACTTACCATAGAAGTATTATTGGTGTAAGGTGCATCTCAAGGTCCATGTCATAGTACTATCATTTGAGAGAAGTGGGGTATACAAACTATAATATATAATGCACATTTATTTTTACATGGACACTTAAAATCATTTCAAATGACATATATTGATAGATTTCAACAATACTAAGAAAGCTTATTAGTTTAGGATCTAAGGGTGATTAATTAGTTGGTATTGTCCTAGTTTAAAGTCTTGATTGGAGTCAAAACTTGGTGTGAATAAACAATCCAAATCACACACATAGTCCAAAAATTTTCTTTGAATAAAGAGGCATTATGTTTTCCGCATGAGATCATTGATTTTCCTTATTCAAAAGTTCATCAAAAGCTTGAGAGTCATATCATCCACTTTGGTACAGTTATGCTACCCAATTAAGTCTAGACCTTTACCAAAGTTGTTTAAGTCCACTTATAATCTAAATTCAGAATTACAACTTTACAAGTTCATAGGGTTGATGTGTTAAGTGGGTTCACCATTTGCACTAAACTTGAGGGAACTTAGGTTTAATTTAAAATTTAGGTTGAAGGCCATTTAAAGACTCATAATCATTATCAGCACTTGATAGACTTAAGCCATTTCATGCTAAACACTTGCACTTTGAGTCTATGCACCAAAATATTTTTGAGTCAAGAAAAGTAGTGTTATGATGTCAAAATTGTAGGAAAACATCTTTGCCTTAGATATTTTTTGAAACAAACCTTTTTATCATACCTTTCAGATAATATAGCATTGTTACACTGCCCAAAACATTTCAAAAATTATTTCATAGGCCATCTTGTATAGAGTTTCAAATTTGCTCCTACATTTTCATACTAATCTAAGTATACTTTTTATGATCCTTTGACTAAAGCACAGTTATATTGATCACCTTTATCTAGCTTGTTTGTTAAAAGAACCTAGTTTTATACCATTTTTTATGAGAAAATAGACTATTTCTAAAGTGCCTTTTATTTCATACCTTATACTTAGTTGAACAAGTTCACGTCCAAGAATAAAATGCCTAGTGTTTGTTAGAAGTGTTTCAAATCTATTAGATTAAAACTTTCATATATTTCAAAGTCTAGCTTTTTATATCATTTGGCCAAGAGTCCTAGCACATACCTTGTTTGAGCCTAGATTTTGATGCCACATTTGGCCAAAAGACCTTACAACTTTTAAATTCCTAGATTAGATTGATTTGAAACACTTTGACCTTAGAGTTTGGCATTTTGATTTTTAGGACCATTTACTTTCTTACCTTTATATGAATAGTGAAATGTTAGATACTTCATGATAACTTGTTTCCTTGCAAACCTTTGCATAAACTTGTTGATCCTTTTGAAAAAACTAGACCAAGTTGGAACATCATTTATTTTTAACATTGTCCTTTTTAGAGTTGAAGAACTCTTTGAAATTTTATAACAAATTCATTAACTATGGATCCCAACATGTATTCCTACACTCATAGTGGACTCATGTATAATCTAGGGATTAGTAACATGGTTGGACAGGAAGTGTTAAGGTGTGGAGCTAAAAGCTTCAACTATTTTCAGACACAAGAGAAAGGATGCTGAAGAACCAGAGCCACCGGCATCGGTAGTATGACCAACGTCAGTCAGATGTAGTGGAGAAGGAGACCAATGATGGCAGATAGTCAGCCGACGTCGGCAGCACCAGACAAGCAGGGACTGGCGTCGGTCGCCTGTGTATTTCCAGAACTGCTGTTGACGAATAGTCGATTAAGTGAAGCGAGTGTTTGCATGTCAAATGACTAATTATAGTCGCGAGCTACGTGTCTAATTATTATAGTTAGATTTCTATTTTTGTAAGCATGGGATCCTATTTAAAGACCCATAAGGCATGTATTGTAATAATTAAGAAGGCAAGTAAAAGCATTGAAGCTAGCAAGGTCAAAGAGATCTACAGGTGTAAGGTCAAGGAGATCAGCTGAAGCATTCAAGGAGGGATAATAACTCAGGCTTTAGAGTTGTTGTGTTGAGCAAGAGAGAGAGGGAAGAAGGTCTTGAGGTGTGGCAAGCCTTTGAGGTGGAGGAAGAAGTGGCATCTTCCTTATTGTATTTTCTTCTAGTAATATTTAATACAAGAGTGTGTATTGTCTCTCAAATTTTTTGTTGTCTCAAGTTTCTAGCTACTTTATCATTCTGGTATAATTCCATGTTTAATTGCTTATAAGAAAGTAATCAATTATGCTTCTGTTGGATAAGGGGTCACCTAACAGTTGGTATCAGAGCATATTGATTGTTGTAGGTCTCTCCTGACAAGTGGTATCAGAGCTATGGTTTGCAGGAAGTAGGATATTGTTTTTTTATTACAGGTCATTCACAGGGTTTTTTGATTGAGTGGGAGTTCAACAATGGCAGAAGAAAGTAGGCTATGAATGGAGAAGTTTAACGGCAAGAATTATCAACATTGGAGGATGCAGATTGAGGACTATCTGTATCAAAAGGATTTATACTTACCATTGGGTGGGGTTGCATGCAAGCCCACAGATATGAAGGATGAAGAATGGAACGTTCTTGATCGGAAGGCTCTTGGTTCCATAAGGTTGAGCCTTGCATCATCTATGATTTCCAGCTTATCACAGTGCAAGATAACAGAAGAGTTGATAAAGTCCTTGGCAAATTTATACGAAAAGCCCTCGACTTCTAATAAGGTATATCTTATGAAGCAGCTATTTACTTTGCAAATACAAGAAGGTGGATCAGTACATACTCATCTCAGTGATTTCCATGGTTTGGTAAACCAATTAGCTTCAGTCAATATTGTTTTTGATGATGAGGTAAAGGCTCTCTTGATTTTATGTTCTTTGCTTGAAAGTTGGGACGGTTTGGTTATGGCAGTAAGTAATTCTGCATCTGCTTCTAAAATCTTAAAAGTTGATGATGTTGTGAGTGTGATCTTGAATGAAGAAATATGCAAGAGAAGCATAGGTGAATCATCAGGGAATGCTCTAAGTGCAGAAAGCAGGGGAAGGCAAAGGGAGAAGATTGAGCAAGGGAAATCAATGTCGGGAAGGAGATCCGAGTCCAAAGGTATTACCTGTTGGTTTTGTGGAAAGAAAGGACATACGAAGAAGGAGTGTTGGTTGAGAGATAAAGAGAATCAACATGCAGGTATGGAAGAAGCAAAGGATGCAAATATTGTGATGTAGGATGCTCTCATACTTTCTTCAGATAGTCAGGTAGGATCATGGATTTTAGATTTTGGTTCATCTTTTCATGCATTCCCAAACAGAGATTTGTTCTATGAGTATGAACAGGGAGATTTTGGAGTGCTCTATTTAGGGGATGGTACCCCTTGTTAGATAGTTGGCAAAGGGAAAGTGTAGTTGAGATTGCAGATTGACAACACATGGGTGTTGAAAGAGGTCATGCATGTTCCAATTCTGAAGCAGAGTCTGATTTCTGTAGGAAGGTTGGGAGATGAGGGATGCACAATAACCCTCACAGCAGATTCTTAGAAGGTTACCAAGGGAACACTTGTTCTAGAAAGAGGTAAGAAAGTAGATACTCTTTATTTGTCTACTTGTATTACTGATTCTACTTCTGGTGTAGATTCGAAGATGTGGCCTAATAGGCTTGGTCACATGAATAGGAAGGGAATGGAAGTTCTTGATTCAAAAGGTATGTGTTCAAATTCGGAAAGCATAGATAGAGTTCATTGCAGAAAAAGGAAATTCAATGTTTTTGATAGGAACAAAGAAGCCTTTGTGTTTATGGAGGAGATGAAGGACAGAGTTTAGTCACAGGGGCTGAATAAATCTGAGCAGGGCAGCATGGACAGAGGTATGATCCAAGAAGAGCTTGCAGATGAAAATTTCATCACTTACAAAAACACACAGACACCGATGTCGGTAGCTTGGCACCGACGTCAGTCATCCAGATACCAACATCGGTCATGTGTAGACCAGCAGGGTCGGTAGGTTAGGCAGGAGAATTTTGACATTGGTCATAAGGACTGACGTCAGTAGGGGAGACACCAGCATCGGCTAGGGAAACGATATCGGCAGTCAGGGTCAGTGCAGGGAACCGACATCGGTTGGGAGCAGATTGGGAGATGGCCGAGATCGATCACTAGAATGAATGTTGGGTGGATCTATAAGTCTCAAACACCCATGTGGAGGTCAGGAAAGGTATGTGAACCTCATATTCATTGTTCACCTTCTTTATATTGCTCACTGATAGTCATGAACTAGGAAGATGGAAGAAGCAATACTGGTAGAATCCAGAAACAGTGGGAGCTTGACATGGATGAGGAGTGTGAGTCCTTGGAGAAGAACCAAATAGGTATTTGTTGGTAGATTTTTCAGCTAGAAGAAAGCACTGGATAGAGGGATGGATTCCCATATTAGAGAAGAGAGTGGATGGACACATGAGACAGAAGGCTATGGTATATGGTCTTGTTTAGGCTGCAGACAATGGAGGTTTGACCATTGTATTTTATCTTTACCAGGTTGGGTAATATTAGCTACATTATCTTGTTACTGTATTGTGTTACTTATTGTAGGGTTTCATATATAGGGAGTTTTCTGAGCTAAGGGTAGAGTTGGTTCAGAAGTATGTCATGAAGAATTTGGGAGCAGCAGAATTCTTGTGGCATAAGAGACAGGTATTGCATCACAGGTTTGCATGGTGGTTGGTCTTCAAGAGTGACATTGAAGAGGGATACAGAGCCTAAGGAACAAAATAGATGGTGTATAGGTACAGGTATAAGTTGTAGTTGTTTATCTCTAAGTGGGAGATTGTTAAGGTGTGGAGCTAAAATCTTCAACTGTTTACAGACACAAGAGAAAGGATGCTGAAGAACCAGAGCCACCGACATCGATAGTATGACCGATGTCATTCAGATGCAGTGGAGAAGGAGACTAGTGATGGCAGATAGTCAGCCGACGTCGGCAGCACCAGACAAGCAGGGACCGGCATCAATCGCCTGTGTATTTCTAGAACTGTTGTTGACAAACAGTCAGTTAAGTGAAGCGAGTGTTTACATGTCAAACAACTAATTATAGTCACGAGCTGCATGTCTAATTATTGTAGTTAGATTTCTATTTTTGTAAGCATGGGATCCTATAAAAATACCCATAAGGCATGTATTGTAATAATCAAGAAGGCAAGTAAAATCATTGAAGCTAGCAAGGTCAAGGAGATCTACAGGTGTAAGGTCAAGGAGATCAGCTAAAGCATTCGAGGGATAATAACTCAGGCTTTAGAGTTGTTGTGTTGAGCAAGAGAGAGAGGGAAGAAGGTCTTGAGGTGTGGTAAGCCTTTGAGGTGGAGGAAGAAGTGGCATCTTCCTTATTGTATTTTCTTCTAGTAATATTTAATACAAGAGTGTGTATTGTCTCTCAAATTCTTTGTTGTCTCAAGTTTCTAGCTACTTTATCATTCTGGTATAATTTTGTGTTTAATTACTTATAAGAAAGTAATCAATTGTGCTTTCGTTGGATAAGGGGTCACCTAACAGTTGGTATCAGAGCATATTGATTGTTGTAGGTCTCTCTTGACAGGAAGAAATGGCGCAAGAGTCCTTTGTAGATAATATTACTTATGAGATGGATTATTATCCCTCTTATAATAATCAATCAAGGGCACAAAGCCAAGATCCATTAGCTAACTATTTGGTTAACACACCACCTTATTCAGAATAAGACCAAGAGAAAACCATGCAATACCTAACTATAATACCTGTAGTGGATGAACCAGAACTTCAATAGTCATATTCTACTAATACAGCTTCCACATATGATCCATTTTTGTTTGAGTGACATTTTTTATAAAACAAATATGATATTTTGGTTATACTCATAGAGGTAAGGGCCAAGTTTTCAACAAACTTCCCCCATGAAAATTTACCATGTCTAGTAAGAGTGCCTAGCAATATCATTTATGATCAATAAGCTTCTTCTATAAATCCTATGGCTATAATCCAAATAACATACCAAGATCCTAATATATCTAATTAAGGCAAAAAAATCATGGAAGAGCACTTTAACCAAATGCATACAACATATCAAACCTACCTAAATCTATCATGTGATTTCAATCAAATGAACATGGTGAGTAAGCCTCTAATTGACCTAGTTCCTTAAATAGGAGTGTTGATAGAGTTAACTGGACAAGAGAATCCAAGTTCTAACCCATTCATATAAACTATTTAAATAGTTAACTTGATGCATATGCTTTTTATTGAAGAAGTGTCTTCATCCTCTACACTAAATAATGAGCCAAACATAGTAGATAATGTGCAAACAACATCTAGTCTTAATCAAATTGGTACTAATGTTCAAACAACTAGCTAAGACCATGTGCCTATAGTTAATCCTATGAATAAGCCATCATACTAGGGAGTGGGAGTTTCTAGACCCTAACCTCGACTGACTACTTTCTCAAATGTACAACCTATGGGATTAGGTAGTCAAACAATGGCCAATATCATGCCTCAATGACAGAATGTGATGAATCCTACTCATTCTCAACAAGTAATGATTAGTATTCCACAACAACAGGGATAATCTAGTGTATCAATGCAAAGAAGACAAATATGATTCCCCCTCAATTAGGGGCAACTAATTTTCCACCTCACCAGGTAACAATGAACATACATCTTCATTCATAGACTAATATTCCAATCTAAAACCAAGAAAGGACTAGTCAACAATGTGCAAATATTGGTCAACAATAGATGTCAAATATGTAGCCTAATTTCACTTCTTCCTAGGTATTCATGTAAAAAATAGGTCCCCATGTTTCTCAGTTACCTACTAGACAATCGTTGGTTCAAAATGTGCCATAAATTCAGAGACAAGGTCTTGGTCCACAAGTTCCCACTTAAAAAAAAGTTTTGATTAGTTGGAAACATGTCCCTTTTCAACCATAATAAGAATAGTATAGTTATATCCCTCCATCCAAACCTTAAAATCCTCCACGTCAAACCTTTATCATCAAACTAAACTAGAATATCACACAACCAAGTGTGCAATTTCAAGTACATCCTAATCTATGTATGTGTATTCCTAGTCCATTCCCCAACCAATCCAATGTACCCCAATAGGTAACTCCATCACACCTTAGTCAAAGTATTCCACTTGTGACCTCCCAACCATCTATCCAAACCCAAATTCTCCATCAAACCAATATTCTTTCCAATTTCCTATCCTAAGAACTACAATAGATGAAGGATGCAATTACTACCATTCAAGTTGGTAAACAAAATAAAAAGTTTAAATTGGATGACATATGTTCCTATCCATTCAACATGGAATATTTGTAGATACCATTTCTCTAGGATACAAACCACCAAAATTTGATAAATATAAAGGGAAAGGTGACCCTAAGGCTCATTTGATCGAATTCTTTATCGCATATCAATAATGGCATATAGCGACATATACCTTTTGTTGTTTTTTTCAAGAAGCTTGGCTAGACAAGCCTTGGAGTGGTTTTTGAAGTTTCTCAAAAATCAAGTAATGGATTTTGATGATCTTTGTGATAATTTTGTGTAATACTTTTCCTATAATCTCAAGCGTGAGATTTCATTGGTATATTTAATGCAAGCAAAGCAAAAAACTAGTGAGAGTTTTACAAGTTATTTATAGTGATGGAGAGCCCTTGTGAGCTATTTCACTCATAGCTTACCAGATAAACAATTAGCCATTGTGTTTACCAAAAATTTTCATAGTGAGATAGCTTATCATTTGGAGCTATAATGTGCACATATGTTTAAAGAGATAATTGATAAAGGTTTATTGATAGAGAGGGTGATCACAAATAAAAGAGTCATCAAGATTAATTTAACTAATAAAAATCAAGTTACCAATTAGGGAAATGACCAACATCTCATTCAAGCATAAGTATTGCAATTGGCACAGGCCAATAACCATGCAATACCAAAGCAATTCAACCACAATAGGAATGTTGTGGGAAATGGAGTAACTAAATCCCATGATGTAAAAACAATGAAAACATCATCTTCACCACCTTTTCAACTTAATCCTACTCAACTAGTGTTATAAGTACAACAACCAAAACTTTCACAATAAATACAACATCCATTACCATTGTAAACCCCTCCTCCTAGAATAATTGTGCCTCCACATCATGTCTTTAGTGACTAGGAGAAGTTATGGAGTTTTTATTTTTTAAGATTACTACCTCTACTCTGATCAGTTAGATTATATCAAAGCATTATACATAAGGAATTTCTTATCTTTATTGGTATTGTGAAAATGAATTCTATGATTATCATTGGGTCAATGGGCATAATCTATGAAGATGTGCCCAAATTAAGCATTTAATTGAGAATATGTTGGAGAATGGGGAGATAAAATTGGATAATGGTGCTTCCACTTCTGATAAAACTCTTGGGATCTATCAAAACCCCTTTCCCTAACATAAAAATCAATAATAGTAGAATAATTAGCAACAACAACAATGAAATCGAAGGCTGGACTAGTAGAATCAATAAAATTAATAGTAGAACCCACAATGGTAGATTAATGGATAAAACCATGGTCATAATGGTAACAACCAATAAACATACCATAAAATTTCACATGATTACAATAAGGTTTTAGGTCATATTTTAGGGGGTAGCATTAATACCATCTCCATTAATCCTAAATTAATCACTAATCAACCTATATCATTGCTAAACAATAATATTCAACCAAATTACATGGATAATCCTTCTTTGTCTTGGGAGTGCATACAGGCAAACCAAAAAATTAGGACTTCCCATTTTGGATATTATAATGACAACTCATTCTTTCCATGTGACCACATGTAAGTGCATCGATAACCAAGACTTGTCTTATCTGGTCCCACACCATTTCTAATATCAGTTAGCAATAATGGTTTAGTATTTAATCCTATTTATGTAATCATAAATTAGAGGTTAAAGATTACTATCCTTGGCCCATAACCATTTTCCACTTTTTTTGTCATCCAACCAACCATTCAACCTTAGAATAAACCATTCACTATTGACCAAGACAAGAAGTTTGATATTGTGGAACAATTACAAAAAACACTAGTGCAAATTTCTATTTTATATTTTCTATGGATGTCAATAATCCAAAAAAACATATTGATTGAGTTTATAACCCAATCCACTATTGCTAATGATATATCCCCTAATAAATTTCAAGCTTTGGTTGGATACCTAACTCTAACCCAACAAGTCACATTCAACCAAAGCGATATGTCTTCCCTTGGCCCACTCCATAATAATCCATTATATATAGAAATTTATATAAAGTGACATAAAGTGAAACATGTCATTATAGATAATGGATCTAGCCTCAACATAGTGTCTCTAAAGCTCATCAAGCTTCTTGGGTACACAATGGCAGACCTCCAGCTAGAAACAATAACTATCAAAGCTTATGATAATCAAGAAAGATAATCATAAGGCACCATTAGTTTTCTAGTTATCATTAGGCCTTTGACCCATGATATACTTTGCCATGTGATTAATCTTGAGTTATCATATAACATTCTTCTAGGCAGACCTTGGTTACATGAGATTCATGTAGTCCCATCAATGCTACACCAATGTATCAAGTTTTCCCACTCAGGGATGGAAGTGAATATTCCAAGAGATTTACACCCATATGAGCATTGCAAGCATCTTGAGGATAAATTTTAAAGCTATAATTATTAGTATGATATGAATCCAAGTTCCAAAAAGGAGAAAGGAAAGGCCATACTTAGTAATCCTTCACCAGATAATTGCATAGATCTCAATACCTTGGATTCCCTTTCCTACATGCCACCTCTTGAAGCTTCTAATCATTTCACCATTTTAGATAATAGATTAGGAGAGTATGTGACCCATGATACATTTCATGTTTCCAATCTTCCTCAGAATTTGAAAACATTTGGGTGACCTAAAGTCATCCCACATATGCATTGGCAACAAAATAACAAAGATAAGGGGTCAGTCAAATTATACTAGCATCTAGCCTAGAACCTGACCCTTTTGAAGGGGATGACTCATGGTTATATAATGAAAACCAAGCTTAATGTTATAAAAGTGTAAAGTATTTTATTCCCAATAGGATCATGGAGCATCACAAATATGAAGGAAAAGGCCTCAAATCAAATCAACAAGGAACCATTAAGCCAATTTCCATGACTAAGTATGAAAAAAAATTCAGACTTGGATTTAAACTGCCTGGGGGTTGACCCCACATATATTATTCAAACTCCATCTATAATGACTAGTGATGATGATGTTGATAGTGAAGCAAATTCTGATCATAACCTCACCTTTGATAACTTATCTGAAACCAACCTATTTGATAACAATGTCATTTTTACCCTTATCTTGGTCATTCATCACAACCATTTGTCATTATATTATCTCCAACTGATAGACTAAGACCAACAAGAATCTAGTCTGTCGATTGATGAGTTCTAGAATGATGAGGCATTCTATGATTTTTTAGGCCTTAGAGACAATGTTTCACTGGGAGATCACAAATCAGGGTTCTCAATCACATTGTATCCTACAACCTATTTTGGGAGAGCAAATGAAAACCCTTAGCCAAAAAAAAAAGTAAAAAATTGAGGTCCCAAATTGAAAACCTCTTTGAGGCACTTTTTAACTAGGGAAAAAGTAAAGATAAAGGCCAATCTAGTGTTAAAAACCTATTTCAAGTTTCATTCGATGCAGGTGTTCATTCTTCTTCAATTTTAGACTAGGAGACCACCAATAATGAACTTTCCTATGGATCAAAGTTAAGCTTTGAGAAAAAACAAGTATTTGATCAAATTCTTTAAGAATTTCCAACTATTTTTTGTTACATGTCTAGATCTCCCATTAGGGGACTCAGATTCGTCTTGCCTAGGAGAATTTGAAGAGCAAGTCCTAATGGATGACTCTGACATAATTCAATAGTTCAAGTCATTTCCTACTATCTTAAAAGATTATTCAACCCTTATAGTTGAAGATACAATAGAGGTAAATATTAGGACTTCATCAAACCTAAAATGCATATAATTAGGTGCATCCCTCACTAAGAAGGAATGTGACATCTTGCAAGTCTGTTAAGAGAGTTTGTGGATATTTTTGCATGGGCCTATTCTAACATGTCAATTTTAGTTCCCACCTTAGTTATACACCACCTTATGGTTAATCCTAATGCCAAACTGGTAAAACAAAAGTTACATAAGATGCATCCTCACATTGTTGTATTGGTAAAGAAAGAGTTTGAAAAACTCTTAGAAGCAAGATGTATCTGATCTATTGACTACTCTGAATGGATCTTTAATATTTTACCTATTATTAAAAAGTTTGAAGGGATAAAAAATTCTACTAATTTTTGAGACATCAATAAAGCTTATCTTAAAGATGATTTTCCATTGCCTAATATCAACATGATCATTTAATCCATGACCAGTTATTGGATGGATTTTTAGGATACAACTAGATTATAATAACACTTGAAGACCAACATAAAAAAACATTCACCACTCCATGGGGAACATTTTTTATCAGGTAATGTCATTTGGCCTTCAAAATGCTAGAGTTACATATCAAAGGGCCATGACTATCATATTCCATGATATGATGCATGATATTATTGAAGACTATGTCGATGATATATTAGGAAAGCCCAAAACCAAGGCTGACCGTCTAGAAGTGCTACATAAGATATTTGAAAGATTACAGGAGTAAAAAGTTAGACTTAATCCAAATAAATGTGTGTTTGGTGTAACTTCAGGAAAACTACTTAGCTTCATCATGTCTCATAGAGGTATTGAAGTTGATCTAGTTAAATTTCATGTTATAACCAAGATCCTACCACCAATCAATTTAAAGCAACTTCATAGTTTGTTAGGAAAGATCCAATCAATTTGATGTTTCATCTCTCAATTAGCAGACAAATGCCATCTATTTACACACCTTTTGAAGAAGGAAGTTTTATTTCATTGGGATGATCACTACCAAACAACTTTTCAATAACTCAAAGACTATCTTATTAATCCACCTATTTTATTACCTCCTATGCCAAGAAATCCATTCTTGTTATACCTATCAACTACCGATCATGCCCTAAGGGCATTTTTGGCTCAACATGATGTCAAAAGAAAGGAGCATGTTGTATACTATCTAGGTTGTACCTTGGTTACATATGAACATAGCTATATACCTATTAAAAAAGCTTGTCTAGCCATGGTCTTCACAACTCAAAAATTGTGCTATTACATGTTGAATAATAAGACCATGATCATTTCAAAAGTATATCCACTCAAGTATCTACTATCTAAAATAGATTTACAAGGTAGAATGGCTAAATGGATCATGCTTCTTAGTGAGTTTGACATAGAGTATGTTAATTAGAAGGCAATCAAGGGACAAGTTCTTGTAGATCAACTTGATGAAGCACCTCTCATAGACACATAACCACTCATGTTTCAATTTCTTGATGAATCTATTATATCATTATTGACACACCCCTTGAGGAGCAGCCCTAGAAATTGTATTTTGATAGTTCATTCATTGCACATGGACTAGGGGTAGGCTTATTGTTTATTACACCACAAGGGGGATCTAATCCCTAAATCATTCAAAATCAGCTTTCCTTGTAAAAATAACATGGCTGAGTATGAACTACTTATTGTATGACTTTGACAAGTAGTACATTGGAATATATCTCATCTTCAAGTTTATGGTGATTCTCAGTTAATCATAAATCAGGTCATAGATCATTTACAAACCAAAGACAACATCTTGGTTCCATATAAAGGCATGATTGACACTCTTAAGCAACAAATTGCCAACATTCAGTTTGAGTACATACCAAGGGTTAGTAACAAAACTATAAGTGCCATGGCTACTATTGACTCTCTAATTCAACAAATAGATAAAGCTAGAGAGTATCAGTTCTTTATTAAAAATTTGTCAGCACCAACTCATGAACCTTCAACCATTGCCATGATTTGTGATATTGTTGGTCCTAATTCTATCTAGTACTCAGACCTTTACAACTAATTTCATGACCAAGTTATACCACCTAACCTATCTCAAAAACAAACCAAAGCCTGCATTCATCATTACACTCATTATACTCTACTCGGATCCAACCTTTACCATCATAGTTTTGATGGAACTCTACTTCTTTGTTTAACTTTAGTAGAGTCTACACTAATGTTAAGAGAAGTTCATGAAGGAGTATGTGGTGCTCATTTTAGTGGGGTAGTCATATCTAAAAAGCTTTTGTGTATTGATTATTATTGGCCCAAAATGGATGTAGATGCCACTGCCTATGTAAAAAAGTGTGACAAATGTTAATGGCATTCTAACCTGATTCATGCCCTAGTAAAAACTATGAAATTGATGTTGAAACCATGTCCATTTTCTACATGGGGACTTGACCTCATTAGGAATATTAACCCCACTTCATCTAATATCCATAAACATATCCTTACTACCACTAAGTATTTCACTAAGTGGGTTGAAGCTATATCCCTCACTTATGTGACTGGAAAGCAAATTTCCAAATTCATCTTTAACCATCTCATTTTCTGCTATGGTATCCCCTCTGACATTATATCTGATAATAGAGGATCATTCAAGAACAAAGATGTAGATCAACTATGTACTAAATATAACATCATACAACATTTTTCTAGAGCATATTACCCTCAAAGTAATGGCAAAGCCAAGGCATCTAAAAAAACCATTGTCAACATTCTAAAATAGATTGTCAATGATGTTGATCATGATTAACACCTCTATATTTTCCCTGCCCTTTGGGTATACCATACCAGTCATCATACCCCCACAAGAGCCACTCCATACTCAATTATTTATGGTACTAAATCCATCCTTTCCATTGAGGTTAAATTACTTTACCTATGAATCTCTTTTAATCATGTCCTAGATGATCATGACTATCGAGTAGCTCACCTATAAGAGATAGACCTACTTGATGAAAAATGCATAGCCACACTCAATAATCTTTAAGCATATCAGAACCAACTCAAAGGCCACTATAATTGGAATGTTAAGTATCAAACATTTGAATTTGGTGATCTTGTTCTTAAATAAAACCAAAATAATACCATGACTGAGAAGAAGCATAAATGGAAATTCAAACCAAACTGGATAGGGACTTTCATCATCATTATAGATTAATGATTAGGAGCTTACAAGATTGCCACACTAAATAGTAATAAACTTTTAGAGCTGATGAATATTATTCATCTCAAGTGATACTATGCTTGAATGCTAAGGTGTATTTTCTGTAAGGACCATTTCAATTATGTCATTTTGTCACTATTCTTATTTGTACAAATATGATCCTTGTCCATCCTCTTCACTGTATCCACTTTCCACTTCTGACCTATTGACCTAGGGCCTTCTAAATCCTAGCTCATTTGACCTTGGTTTTCTTGCCATTCATTACCCATTTTTAGCATCGAGGTATCTACTTAGTTTCATCAGTTGGTTCAAGTACTTTAGACAGAGATCATATTTTGAGATAGTGTGATAGAAGTTTTAGTAGTTACATCCTTCATTTGTTATTCCTTTCTTACCATCGATCTTGTTACTAATTATAAATACCTTTGGGAAAATTAGTACCATTGATCTATGCCATTGTGTCCTGGTTATAACTACCTATGGGCAAACTAGGGGCCACATTAAGCCTTGACATACCAAATTGCCACTTCCTATACCACACTATGATTTTTTACCAATTGTGCCTATTTTGTTTTAATTGACTGCTACACTAGTCAACTTCTTCCATTTAAAAGTTAGAACTATAGTGACTTGAGGTCTTTGGGACTATGTAGGTAGTGCTCAATACTTCTTGAGGTTAGCTTAGTCACCCTAATCCATGCTCTCACCATTTTGTGAGTAATCTAAGCCATGATCTCATAGTTTTGTGAGTAACTACGTTTAAACGCTCTCACCATTTTGTGTGCTTGAAACATTTAGTGTCTCATCATTCTCAATTGAGTTGAGACACTCCAAAACAATTCCAAAAACATTTCAAAAAAACATTAGAAAAGAACAAAAACATTGACCACTTCTTTGTCTTAAGGATTTTGGGAACCCTTACTGAGTTACAAGCAAATCACTTGTCATTTAGTTTCCCCATCTTTTTTGGCCTTTTTCTCTTACACACTTTCCATTTTAAAAGACCATTCCTATTATTTTATCACATTGATTCTATTTGTTTTCCTTAGTTATCATATTCTTTCCATTCCCTAGGAGAACTACATTTAGCCTAAAGTTTTTTATTGGATATTACATCCATGGAACTATGTAGGTAGCATCCACTTTCCTAGTGCATATGGAAACAGCTTGGCCACCCCCTTATTTTTATTTTATTCCCCCATTTTGTTCATTTGTTAAGTTGTCACCTATTTTTTATGGGTAATGTTTGTAGGGTTTCTATTCCATTATTATTATTGCTTATTGGTTTTGTTTATCTATCTGTTTGTTTGCCTTTAGCACTATTGCCTTGATTTAGTTTATGTGTGTTCATTAGGTGATTCCTTATCCACACTTACAATTGAATCCATTCATATTCATATGTTTACATTGTCATCATGGTTTCTATCATTGGTGCATTATTTTCTTGTGAGTATTGGATTACAGTAGTTAGTCCTCATGCATATTTTGGCTAAGTCCTCATGATGTTAAATCATGATACATACTGACACATGCTACAATAAACCTCAACTTCAAGAAGTCTATTTAACAATGGTGGCATCTATTCAACATCAAAATCTTGATTCAATCTTAATCATATCCCAAATAGAGTAATTAAACATAAAATAATTTCAACCTTTATTAGTTCAGATGAGTATCTCCATACTAGTAGGTTGTTCCAATTCATCATTACCCTCTATGTTAAGTTATCATCATCCTCAACCAATTTTATCATGTTTGCCATAATAGGGGTCTAATTATTATAACCGCCTATGGGTAAATCATTACACACCATCCCACCTGCATTTATTAATGATTATAACCACCTTTGGGTAAATCATTGTGTTTTCACCACTTTACTTTATTTTTCTATATAGGGGCATGCTATCTTGTTTGCCTGTCCTAACTAGGGTAGCTCCATCTTATCAATGATTATAACTACCTTTAGGCAAGTCATTGTGTTATCATACCACATTACCACTATTAGGGTATAATTCTTATAACCATATTTGGGCAAACCATTGTACACCATCCCACTTTTATTCTCAATGATTTTGACTACTTTTTTAGTTTCATTATATTTTTCACCCCATCATCTTTCCTTTCTTTGGTCCCATTGATTCACTTCTTTCTTTTCAAGGGATCCTTTGCCAACTTACTTATGCCATGCAGAACCTTTTCATTCTTTGAGAAGATGTTACTATGCTTATAACTTGCAATGCCTTCCCAAATAGGGGTAAACTATAGACACCTAAATTTGGCCACCAATAACTTCTAATCAAACTTTTGGCCAATTTCCATCCAAAATGCACAATTTAGCCTAAAAACACTAAAACATGATAAAAGAGGTGAAATTGACATATTTATGTGTTGATTTTGGCCAAGGTATCCCTAAATGGGGTAATGAAATTTATGGGCCAACTAACTTTGATCAGATCATTTTGAGTCAAAATGCCAATTTTGCACCTTGGTGCTCTGGATTGCTTCTTCCTATCAAATATTCTACATAAAACATGTTCCTTTGTTTTTTTTGTTGATAACATTCTAAATTAGAATATGATTCCAATGCATCTGATGTGGACTTCCAATTCCAATCCAATCAAATTTTAGACTAATAACAAGACATTCTAATCAATTTGAGTAATTTGTGCATAAAGTGCTTAAACATGCTTAAGAGCTAGTTAACCCAAATCAAGGCCTGATTAATAATTCCATGGAAACTTGTTGAAAACTTTTTTTTATAAATATATATTGAATATTTACATCATCAAGTGACCTATTTCTTAAGAAGACATCCCTAAGCCATAAATGTCATAAATATAAGGATTCATGCCCTCCATGCCTCATCAATGCCTTCCATGATGCCCTCCATTCCTCTTAATCACCCCTTCTTAAAAAAACAATTACAAAACTAATTACAAAAATTGAATTAATCCTCAACTACACATCTCAATCTTGAGATGGATAGTTTAGGTTGATTCTAGACATTTGAAAAAATCTATAAATAGGAGGCCTCACAACATCATTTCTAAGCTATTTTGGTGAAAATTTAGTATTCTCAAATATATTCAAAGATTTGATTATGAAAATTTATAATGATAAATTGATTCCAATCTAATCCAAGCCAAAAGCCAAAGATGCCAAGGAGAGATGAAGGTAGCTAAGCTTCCATGCCAAGGACTTCATTAGCACAAACCAAGCAAGCCACCAATACAAAGGCATGTGGAGCATCCAAGGAAGGTGAAGGGATTATTGTGTTTTCATTCCTTGATTTTTAATTCTATTTTTCATTTGGTTTTGTTAACTAATCTCTCCCTAGTGTCTAGGCCTAGAGATGTTATTATAGTTAGTGTGTTTCTTTCATTTTGTTTTCATTTTGGAACTAACATGATACTAACCATCCTCTCTTGAGTCAAATTCCTAGATCACAATTTTGATTTTATTCTTGGTCCTAAATTTAATCACAAAATTATTATTTGAGAGCAACATCAATCCTATAACAAGGTAGCCAAATCCCATGACTCTAAAGTTAAGCATGAAGATCTTAACCAAGCTAATGTTCACCTTGTCATCTATACATATCAACTCTCTAAGCATAATCAACACCATCAACCTACTACCACTATTATTTTTCAAACCATGGTCAACCCTCATTCTTATAAGACTAAAGATAACTTGTTAACATGAATAACATCATTCACATAGTCTTGTATATTGATCCATACTCATTATACTTATATTCTCTATTCTACTTATAAAACATTTTAGGATATTGTTATCACCCAAATTTTCACCCTTGGAAAGTTGTTCAAGCCTTCATAGTTTTGGTTAACATGGAGACAATCCTAAACTATGGGTGGCCTAATAGGTGGATTGAATCACTAGATTATAAATCTATCTCCCATTTATGTATCAATTAGGATCATAACTCTACACTACTAGTTTGTAAGGAAAAGGGAGAAGGATAACATGAAAGAAACCTAACTATGGAGGTGATACACCAAACTAATTTACCACTACAAATTTTTGATGCTTATGAATATGCCATGGGTGCCCTTAGTGTTTAAAAAACACTTCTCATTTTATAATTTAGAAAATTTGAAGCATGAGTTGTAAGTTTTGATAATCTAGTTATATGTGGTAAAATAGCAGTAGAGTAAGATAACTATTCCATAATATTTATATAATTTCGGTGGTTGGGAGCCACCTTGGCTCATTATTTATGAATCCTTGTTGATACTTAGTGAATTACATTCCTAATTTAATCTACAGACTAATCTAAATGGATATTTATGATTTGACTAAAACTAAGATGATCATGGTGTAAAAAAAAGCAAAAAGAAGGTTAGGGAAAAAAATAAATACGTGATTGCCAATTTTAGTCCTAAACATTATGATAAAGTATTAATGGTAACTAAATAGACATTTAATAAATATATAATGCAACATATGATCATGGTGTAAAAAAAAGCAAAAAGAAGGTTAGGGAAAAAAATAAATACGTGATTGCCAATTTTAGTCCTAAACATTATGACAAAGTATTAATGGTAACTAAATAGACATTTAATAAATATATAATGCAACATATCTTAGGCTCAAATCTCACTGTATATCAGGCAAACTTTAGAAGAAAACATTTAAGAATCACAAGTTAAAACTAGGTCTACTTTAGGGATTTACCACTATAATTAAATAGACATTGCACATCCGAATATAGATTAAAATGAAATGAAGTAAAACCTAAGATATTTCAACTAATATAGCATAGGAATAAATCAAAAATATTGTGATTAAATAATGTTATTCAAAATTTAAGGATGCTATTCAAATTCAATACCTCCACTAACAATTGACAGAAAAGCTATATTAGAAATTAACACATCAAAATGGAAAATCCTTGTAGAATTATTTGATTATATTAATTGCTTCAAGTATAAAAAGTTGCTCAAAAATATCTCCCTTTTTACAATGTTTATGCATGCCTTTATAGGAAGAATAGGTAGTATACTGATTAGTTACATAATACAAGTGTACAAAGGTAAGGATAATTATCCTTACAAGCTCTATAATACATGTGCCTTTTCAAATCATATTGATCTAGAGGCAAATATGCTAACAAAGTAGCATATGCCTTTACAATAGAATATTATATTATAAAATGCTACCTAATTTTTATTAGAATAGAATATTACTCTAACTTGCTAGTGGGGCCCCTATTTGTTGTTGGAAGATGCTTATGTCCCTATCATATTATTCATCAACTAGCTTGAGATTCACAATAGGTTTTATGATGAACTCCTCTTGGTATGCTAGATCATCAAATTGTCATTTTTGGCCAAGGCCTCTTTGATGCTTCTAGCTTTGTCGATCTTCTTACTTGTATTGAATATCATATCCAAGATCTTGTTATCCTATCCAAACTAGCCTTTGATTTTCCATTGGGTTTTTTGAGTCACCAATGTGGCCCTATGCTTGAAATCTTCATCACTAATGAGGGCAAGGGTAGTAGGTTGTGCAGGATTGACAAGCATGGTCTCAATAAGTTGATCAATTCTACTAATGAGCTCTTTGTCATATTTTAGAAGCCTATTTACCTTGGTGTGCCAATTACTCAAGCTCTGAAACTTATCAATAAAAATCCCCAAGATTATTCCTAGATGTCCCATAATTATGGTTTCAAAGTTTGGGATCTAATTTTTTGCTTGAATACTGAAGAACTAATTAATATTATCCTTTAAGGCCTACTAGTGGGTGACCAGGTCTTTAGATAATGTATCTCGGTCCTCTAATGCAATCTACCTCATCTTCATTGGTTTTAATGGCTCAAACATGTCATAAAATAACTCATCAAACATCTTGATCATGGCATCTAGTACCGATAGGATTGCCTAAGTTTTCGATTTCTCCTTATCCCTTTCCAAATTCTAAATCCTTTATTTTAGAACCTAGACTCCAGCCTTGGCTTATTGTGATTGTTCTTCTATCAAGCTTTCCACATCTTCTTCATGTATTATAGCCTCACCAATATGTTATCCTAAAACAAGGGTCAAACCTATAAAAGGATCCATATTTTGAAATGTGAATTCTTCTATCCCAACCATAGTTGTTTGAGTTTTTATTCTCTCTAAGCCTACTATCTTAGATTGAAATTAACTATGGTAATTGGTTCCCTAAACTGGGGAGCTTCTGGGAACTCCACTCCCGAGCTAGTAGATGATCTTAGAGCATCCATCTTCTTAACTCTTAAAACTGGGAAACCACAATTCTCATCTCTTCTTTCTCCTTCATTATAGCCTTTATCCAAGGCTTAATGTCATCATGCACATCCAAACCAACCTTTGGCATAGCCCATGAATGAGAGAGAGATGGGATCTTTTTCAATTTTCCATAGATGAACCAGTTAGTAATGATTGGTTCATGAATTAGAAGTTCATCATTAAAGAAATTGAATTCACTAATAGGATGAGTGAAGGTCAATCTAGGTTTACTCCTTAGTTCTACTGAGACCAAAGCCAATCCACCTTCCTATTTTCTTAAGGTGCCATGGAAATCAACTCTTTTCCTATTGTTTTCCTAGAGGGGTCCTCCTCTCCACCTGAGCCATAAGACTCTACAAGATCCTTGAGATTACCTTAAAGTGTCTATTATGGCCCCAAGGCTATCATGTCAATGTACTGGATTACGGAAGGTTGCCTCTATTTAATGGTTGAAGGCAAGGGTCCTTCTCTAGGTATTTCTTCTAACCTTATCTCTCTAACTTTTTCCTTTCCTTTGCCTTAATAATCTTGAATTTGCTCAACCTACTATTGAGACTGCTATATTTTCTCTACCTAAGGTTTCTCATGAGTTATCCCATATGGCCTAAGTAGTAAATGGTATTTCAAAGGGTGCATTTACCATGTTTCCATAGATGGCTTGTTGTCCCTAACCAATCTATGCTCTAGCTTGATGTTGTGGCCTTAGATTTTGGCCAACACTTCCCCATAGCTCCTAGCTTTTATGCATATGGTGTCATGTACACCCAATTGGTGTACATACTCAATATTGAGCTTTTTATTCTTTAGATGTTCCCCTACCTTTTTCCTTAGATCCCACATGTTGAGTTCATCTAGCTAAAAGCCAAATGAATTCTTATATGTGACCATAACTTCCACCTCCTTCTAGTATTTAATTATGATTTTCCCAATATCCAATGGGAAGGGGTGAATCAAACCTTTATTATTTTCCTTGTAAGCCTTACCAATGACAAAGATGATCTGAGAGGCAATCTCCTAATCAACAAGTTTATTCGAGACACGTATTGGTAGTCTATAAGGTTGGGACATAATTCCCTCTATCCTAATGACTATGTAATTAGGATAATACCATACATCCCCAATCATCTCCACACACATTTTGATGATGGGGTGAAGCCTAGGCATGGGGACACTTGTAATAGCCTCAAACATTATTGGAAAAATGTAGTCATAGATAAAATGCATGTGATTCCTATACTTGAAGATCTGTAGCTTGGAATAGTGGTGTGATATGGTTGTCCTTCCTTTTGGAGACCAATTCTTAATGCCATGGAAGGTGACCAAAGCAATAAGCACATCAATTAGGTAAGACATCATGTAGAATTACTTAGAGGTCTTTCTCTTGATGGCAATTAATTGCTTGGCAAGGAAGATGCTAATCAAATCTCCTATTGGAGGGGTAAGTTTTTCTTCCATAAAGAAGTGCACATATGAGACCCAAACCTCATTATTGTAAGTGGTTGAAGGGGAACCAAAATATCTATTCAATAAGTTAATTATCACCCTAATACCTTCTCTAAAATAGATTATAGGGATTTTACCATCAAGGGTTCTAAAGATATGAGGTCCTCAGTGAAGCTAGGTTCTGAGGATAGAGTCCAGGTCATGGTTATTGATCTATTCCCTCATATTGAGAAGGTCCACATGGGCAAGGGGGAGTGTATATAACTTTTTGAAATCAACAAAGGAAATGTATGCTACTTATTTTGAGTTACCATGGCATGATGGAGGCCAAACATTTAGATTGCAACTAAGTCACAGTGTCATCTATTGGTGGTGGTATTTATCTGCTCTTCCTTTTATATGGGTTGTAATTCTTATACCAAGAATAAGATCTTAGACTAATCCCTGATGTTGTGGATGTTTATTGTGATGAGATCTAGTTTTGTATCTTTGAATAGCTGACCTTTACTATCTATCATCAAATAGAGCTTGGCCTCTTCCTTTAATTATTTTTTGTTGGCTACCATGATCCTTATCTCTACCAATTAATCATGTCAAACTATACATGATTTTTTTAGAAGCTCTCTTGTGCTTAGGAACACACTTAAGTTATACTTTAATTGAACTATAGAAAATTGGATCCATCTGGGTCATCTTATGTAAGGTCTAGGGTTTGGGAGATTTAATGGCAAAAGATATCTAGGCTTTGACTTATACATGTTATAGATTTTATTTGTACCCCTACCTTTATATCTTTGTGTTTTCAAACCCACAATATCTTTAGTTTTATCCTTTTTTCCTACATAGAGCTTATGTGGCACTGGTCTAGATCTTTCATGGCATTTTCATAAATTCCATTTAAACACTAGCCATTGGTATTTAAAATACCTTCTTTATTTTATGCCATAGGATCAAAATATTATATTAACATAAGTCATTGATCATAATCTAGGCCCTTGTCTTTTAACTAGTTCTTGGTTCTTAAGCCTTGCGGTTATGACACTTGGCATGCCCATTTCCCCATGTTCCAAATATTATGCCATTATTTTGTTGAATAATCATTGGCCATGTGGTGGGTTCATGGGTTCATAGGGTTTTGTTTAAAAATCTCTAGCGACCTTCATGCTATTGGATCAAATCTAGTGACAAAGCATAGACCATTGATTTGTAAAAATGCCCAAACATTAAGTTAGTACACTTTTAAAAGTCACAAATTAGGATTAAATCCCTTAGGCTAAGGTTTGTTTCATGTTTATTAATCATGGGACAAACCTTAAGCTAATGATTTTAAACCCAAGTTATGATTTAAAAGGGGTCAAGGTATAAGCATTCTAGGTTAATGTATGTGTTGTGTTTAGCAAACATAATTAAAACATTAAGCTAAAATATATATGCCATGTGTCAAAAATCATGCCCAAAATAGGTTCAACATGAAATGATAATCTAAATTTTACATAAGGTAAGTATATGATTTAAGGTCCATTATACAAAATGCAATATGGATCCTTAAAGCATATACTTAAGCTAGGTATATTTCTTGCATATATTTGTGTTCTATAGATTGAGGCCTTCCCTTTTGGGCACATTTTAAGCATTCCCTCAACTTGGAGAGCCACTTTAGAGAAAAAATAGGGTTTGAGACATTATATGAACACTGCATAAGAATTTTTCATTAGTTTAAAATTGATGGTCTTGTAGGCATCAGATACACCTTCACAAGCATTAGTTGATGGTTACATAGACATCAAGTTTAAACTAGTGAACATTTCATTTTAGTGGGCTTAAAGTTGTTAGTCATATGAGTGTCAAGTTAGTCTTTTCAAACATTTAAATGTCAGTCTTACAAACATTAGTTTTAAGTTTTTTAAATACTTTAGGTCAAATGCAAGATGCCACTTGGAATTTTTGTGGGGCTTCCCAAGGTCTCAGTGTCGATTTACTCTATTGGATCAAATGTCACAATAAATTGATAGCCATTGGATCTTAATCCATAGACTTTCTTTTAATTGGCTATCATGTCAAGTCGGTACCCTTTCCATTTAGTCCTCAAATGTAATAGTGTCATATGTCCTTATTTTAGGCTCTTTGTATCATTTTGAATTTTAAATTATGCTTCACTCTATCAAATCAAATCCTTATGAGTAAGTGCAGATCATCATATTATCCAAAATGCATGTTATTTAAGCCAAATTTCTTGGTTATATTTACTCCATTGGATCAAATGTCATGATAAAATGAAAACTGTGGGATCTTGCAAAGCACAAGGAAGTTAATGTTAAGACTGTGGAGGCAATAAAAACTTAGGCTCAAGGTGTTAATACTAAGGTCACGATGGTATTAATGAATACATTAGGGCCTTAGTATTAAATTCTTAGGCTAAGTTGGGGAATATAAAAGGACATAACAACATTTAGTTAGGCCATAAGGAACTTTTAAAAATGGGAAATAACAAAGGGGGCCAAGTTTGTTAGTCAAGTTATGTTAAAAAACATGACTAAACCTAGGACATGTGTTTTATATTTAAGTCCATAAAAATGATTCTCACCAATTTGGGTTCTCGTCTTTATTTAAATTTGAATCAAGGGTTTACCAAGGTTTTAGAATATAAAATTATCGAGGGTGTATGCCATGGAACTTGCAACTAATAGTCAAACAAACTTAACTATCAATGTTAGTCTATATTTAAGCAAATTAAGACCACATATGCTTGTCTCTTAACAAAGTGGATGATCTTCAAATTCTATAAAAGACCTTGATATGATGAAATTTCCATGATTTATTTTGAGGGTTTCTCATGGGTCTCAATTCAAAAAATGAGGTATGTTGGTCCCAACAAATGGTGACTCATGGGGGACACATAGAAATATGTTATAACTTATAGACTCTGGGTTTAGATGAATGATTAGGTCATCCACTTCACTTGATCAAAACCACCATCTGGATCAGATTATGGTTGAAAAAAACCTTGCACTTGTAGACTTAAGGTCAAATGCTAGGACATACCCAAATTATTTGTGTTCTTTGATTCCACTTATTATTTTCCATGGGATTCAATAAATGGCTTCTAGTTTCATGTCTTAAATCAGTGACATTGACTTATAGTATACTGAAATGTTCATTATGAAGCATTTTTTAACTTAGGGAAGGCATGGGTATTGCTCTACTACCAACAAATCATCCATAGCACCAATAGAGATGCCTTTGGCTCCACTCATGGCCTTGATCCACTACCAGTCAGGCATCCATAGCCCTGATGGAAATTTTTAGAATCACCTTTACCTGAAACCTTTAGATTTTGCATTGTATCCTATTTTTGTAATTTCTTATATCTTTATTTTTTTAGCAAGGTTGGAAACTAGGATAGCTAGGTTTTAAGATTTGGTCAAGTCTTCAATCTTTATAAAATCATTTATGGTTACAACTCTTATCCCAGGTAAGGATGTTAATTAAGTGATAGTTTGGGTATACCCTAATAATTTGAGTCTCCATTCCCCAAGTGTAATTCTTCTCAAAACCAATTTGAGGTTGAGATAATGGTTAAGGTCTAATGAAATGATTAGCCTTTCCATTTGTCTTTGTTAGTTTCTCTAAGATATAAAATCATGCTTTATATTTTAGATCCATGGTTACTCCATATATGGGATTCATACCTTAATTCTTGAATTGGGGGGCATGTTTTCAAGAAAAAATCATAACTTCTAAGCTCAATATTATCCCTAGGGACTTATCAAAATCAAGGAACCAAAAAACATGAAAGAAACACACAATAGAAAGTATGATAGAAAAATCAACCTAAAACAAATGAATATATGCATTCTTATGTACAAAAAAGGGATAAGAAGGAAATAACTAAAAATAAACTAGCTAGCCCATCTATACTAATCTAAATATCTTATAGTTTTACTCCATGAAGACCTCAGGAGGAGAAGCAAAAAAACAATGCTTGAGGTATTGCATATTGGTGGGAAATGTAAAATTTGCTCCTTGTAGATATTTGAGCTTGAAAGTGTTGTTGCCCAATATTTTCACAATATGATATGGGCCAATCCACAAAAGTATAAATTTGTCATGTTTGCCCTTAGGCTCAGATGCCTTGTCCCAAAGTAGGACCATGTCCCCTTATCTGAACACCTTGATTTTGGATCTTTTATCAAACCATATCTTGACTATGGCTTGATGTTTACTAAAGTCAACAAAGGCTTTCTCCCTTGCATCTTCCATATGAATTATATCCAACAATCTAGAATTGGTCAACTCTTGGCTCTCCTCCATGTACTCTTTCATAAAATTGTATGTGGGCAACTTGAGAGTGATAGGAAAGATGGCTTCCTATCTATACACAAATAGAAATGGTGAGGCTCTTAAGGCTTTCTTGATCCTTATCCTATCAGCCCAAAGTGTAAATTTAAGGAGCTTGTGCAAAGTCTTAGGTTTGTCTTCAGTATATTTCTTGATTTCCTTTATTAGGTTCTTATTTATTGACTCAGAGACTCCATTCCCTTGGGGATAATGGTTGGATTCAATATTGAGAGTGATGCCATTATCATAATCCCATTCGGTCATCTCTATAGATATGAAGGCAGATCTATTATCACATTATCTTTATATTGGGGTCCCAAACCTAATAAAGATGTTTTCTTTAAAGAAGTTGACCACTTAGTTATACATTATTTAGTAGATATAGCTTCAGTCTACCTTGTATAATAATCTATGGCACTAAGGACATATTTGTGACTTTCAAATGAGTTGGGGTTGATTACACTAACAAAGTCTAACCCCCATTTAGAAAAGGGTTTATCAATCATGACTAGCTATAGAGGTATTGTTGCTTTTGGCTCCTTAGTGATAAATATTTGTCATGAATGACATTCCCTCACATGTTTATGAGCATATTTAAAAATAGTTGGCCAATAATAAATAGCTCTAAAATTTTTATGGGTTATGATTTTCCCATATGGATGTCAACTACCTATATTTTCATGAAAGGTACTCATGATTTGGGTGGCTTCTTCTTATGATACACATCTCAAGTAGATTCTTTCAAAGTTCCATCTATGTAAGATTCCATTTTTGATCAAGTAGTTGGCTAACTTTAGCCTCAGAGCCCTCTTTTGCTCCCTAGATAGACCTATAGGATAAGTACCATTGATTATAAAATGTATGATTGGGTCATACCACTCACTATATTAAAACTTTTATTGATCTACTTGCATAATACTTAGCATAGGGTTAGTATTAGCAATCATCTAAATCAAACCTTGGCACCTTACCAGTTTTGTTTTTTTCATATCTAGGTCATATTCCTCCAAGATTGACATCCATTGACCTCTACATTCTCCCAATTAATTATAAATTAACATAAGTTTAGTGGTAGGGTCTGATAATATGGAATGCACCTTATTTCTAAGGATGAAATTCCTAAATTTCTTAACTGCATTAACTAATGCATACACCTATTTATCAATCAATGAATAATTAAACTCAGCACTCTAAAAATTAGTGTTCATAAAATCAATTGGGTGGTCACACCCTTCAATTTTTTGAGTTAACATTGTAGCTATACTATGTTTAGATGCAAAGGAATAGAGATAGAAGTCCCTTTATAAGTTAGGACTTATAAGGACTAGATCTTGATTGATGGTCTCCTTGATATCATGGAATGCCTTCTTGGAATCTTCATTTCATGTGAGTTTGGCATCTTTATTCAACATGTCATTCAGTGGTTTGACAATTTCTATAAAACTGGAGATAAACTTTCTTACAAAATTTATCTTACCAAAAAATGACTTTAGCTCTTTTTAACTATTTGGAGGTTCTATTCTAGATATGGATTCTAGTCTTTCAAGATCTATAGAGATACCATATTTTGTTATAACATGACCTAATAATTTCCATTTAATTACACAAAAGATAATTTTCTTAGGGTTCAAATAAATGCCATACCTTCTACATCTTTCAAAAACTTGTTTTAAATGCATGAAGTGATCTTCCCTATTTTTAGAAAAAACTATTAGATCATCTATTTATATGATAATTCACTTACTAATCAAGCCTTGGAAGGCATGGTCCATAGCTCTTTGGAATGTGGATCCTACATTTATTATCCCAAAGGGTATTCTCTTATCAGTGAAGGTTACCTACTTTGGTGTGAAGGTTTTTTTCATCCTATCCTCTCTATCAACCAATACTTGGTTGTAACCTGAAAAGACATCAAGAAAGGACATCATAGCTAATCCAAAAACAACTTGAATTACTTGATTTAAGGAAGGAATGGGGTAGTTTTCCTTCTCTAATTCTTTGTTTAATTTTTTGAAGTATATACAAAGCCTAATCTCACCATTCTTCTTATTTATTAGCACCAAATTAGCCACCTAGGTAGAGTGCATGATGGTGAAGACCATTCTAACTTCTAGTAATCTTTTGACCTCCTTGAATATCATGGGTTTTAGGACTAGGTTTACATGCCTTTATTTCTACTTGAATGGTTTGAAACTCTCTTTAAGGAGTATAGTATGTGTGACGACCCTTGGATCAAATATCTTTAGGTCATCATAAGACCATGCTATGACATCCTTGTATTGGGTAAGAAGTTCCTTAGCTTTCTTGTTTTTAAAATTTGTGTAGGGTTTCCCAACATTTACCAGTCAAGGCTGATCATGAAGGCCTAGATAAATAGTATTATAGTCCTTCCAATTTACCTTAGGAACCTTAAAAACCTCAAAAATATTATCTTAATCAAATAGTCTCTCTATAACAATCATTCCCTTTAGGATCTTATTGTCACTCAGCTGAATGACTTTATCATTAAATTTATCTTCCCTAGATGTACTTCCATTAGCTTCATCAATGATATGAGCATCAAATTCTCTATAATTGGTCATGAAATCCAATATATTTTGATCATCATTGAAGACTTGGAAGTGGTTAATATTATCCAACACTGAAGGACAAAGGATCAATTCAATGCTAAAATTAGGGGAATCTTGATTGGGCATAAGGTTAGTTGTAGCAAATGCCAATTGATCAATTTCTTAATTCTCTTCCCTTGGGATGGAATTGATGCCAAAGTAATCAAAGGATTTTATCATATCCCAAATTCTAAAATTATACCTTTTAAGTTATGAGAGCTTACATTGGTACTTTCTTCTGACCTGGTTAACCACTAGCTCTAAATCCCCATAAACTAGTAGTTATTTGACATTACTTTTTATACCAAATTGTAAATGATAAGGGCTTCATATTTAGTGATATTTTTAGTACAAGGGAATTGGATTATATAATAATCATGGTAAATTTTTTTATTGGGGTCAGTTAAAACAATACCAACACCTGATCTAACATTACACCTAGCACCATCAAAGTGTAATTTCCACAATCTAGAAACATCACAAGAATTCTTGGTATCACATACCTTATCAAATTCTAGGGTGAAAAACCCTAAGTCTAAGCCTATTATGTTGAACTTCTCATTCATAACATTGTATTTAGTTATCATATGCTTCATTCTTGGTTCTCTCTCAACTCTGATCTGATTGGGGACACCCTTCCAAGGTAGCCACAGATGTGAGCAATCTGCGGACATGTAACCATTCAAATCCTTAGTCTATTCCCTACTCAATAATATTTAATAAACATTAGGTATTTCAACCACTTGAATATCAATGAATTGTTTCACCCTAGGCTCAGAAGCTATTTGTATATGAACATTTAATAAATATCCTACAACCTTAACCCTAGATTTGTCTAATTGGGTTACAACCCTATCAAACTTTATAGGTGTTCAACCAAGGTTCTTGTATATTAATATAGGAATTATATTATTATATTATCCTAAATATAATAATCAATTATGTAAGTTCTTACTAAACATCCTAATATTAAGCAAGAAAAGAGGAGACTCAGCTTTAGTTTTATGAACTGTTACATTGGCATCATCAGTCTTAAAGGGATTATGCTTTCCTGAAAAAGATTCCAATAGGAAATTATTTTTATTTTTAATCTACATGAGTTCATGTAATTTTATATTATCCTTTATTTTCTTCATGTCCTCAACTAAGTTATAACCAATTTTTCTAGAAGAACTAGGAATCTGAACATTGGGTTTAGAAGTACTCCCTTTTGGTGGCTTTAGATTGTTGCTTGAAGAGATGTCAAAAGGAGTTCTAAAGTTGTTTGGATGAATTAAGGTAGTCAACGGTTGCTTCTTCTCTCTATTTCTCAAGGGATAGGTCTTATTCAAGAACTATTGAAAGGCTTGGATCTCCTTAGGAACCTCAATAGGTTTATTTTCCTCTTAAAATGGGAAATCAACGATGTCCACCATGAAGGCCTACTTAGATGGCTTAGATCTAGAGGTGATTGCACTAATTTATTTTTTAGGAACCATTTAAAATGTGTCCATCTCTTCCTATAAGGCCTCAAAATCTTTACATAATTCTATACAATTAATTTCCCCATGTTTGGTTGTGCAATGTACCCTACAATAGTTAGGCAATGCAATATCAGTAAGATTAATGTCCATAATATTATTTCTAGAAGATGGTTCATTAGCCTTATTATTATGAAAAATATGATTCTAAAATATGTTATTTGGTTTATTGAACCTTTGAAATGAGAAAATCCTACCAGAGTGTTCCCTAGTATTGCCCACTTTTTTCTGCAACTAAAGGAAATTAGTGCTTAATTTTTGAACTATTTTCATGATGGATTCATTTTGATTTTTGGGAGTTTAAAAATTATTTACCTATTTATTATTATCATATGGTACAAAAACCTTTTGATCACTTGGGTTTTGCCTATTAGTGGGATGAGTCAAGAATCCCAAATTTTTATTTAGAGCTGCATGACTTAATGGCAACTGGGTTAGATTTGGGAGCTAGTTTAAGGCTGGGAAATTTTGGTTATTGTTGGGGAATAAGTTCATCATAGGTAGGAATGGGTTCATTTTTTGGACTAAATAATCCATTTTCCCTTGGGTTACATCTGATCATTAATGATTACTGATCCAGAATAGGATTGGGCTAATGAATCTATAACTAGGATAGACCTCTTTAAGAACATATAGGTCATAGGATCCACTACATCTTTTTGGATCTCTAGGGTTAAGACATCATTATGCTTGTAGGGTTCCATGGTCCTGCTATACATTTTTTGAAATATAGCATTAAAGAACCTAATGGGTTCACTGGCATCCATTCTAATAGTAGTGAACTAGTGGTAAATAAAACAAGGTCTAATAATTTTCCCAAATTGATCAATAAAGACATTGTTAAAATCATTCCAAGTTGTGATATATTTTTCAGACAAATTTAAGAACCATTCATAAGTGGCATCTTTAAAATTAAATAGAAACAAACTAAGTGCCACATCTTCATGTACAACATTAAGCAATCTTAAAGCAACCTTAAAATATTTTATGTGTTCCTCACTAGTCACTACATTTTTTGGAATAAATGTAGATAGATATTTCTTGGGGTTTTTCGAAAGATCATGAACCACCCTTGGCACATTAATTGAGGAATCCTTTAACCATGCCATACCTAGTCAATGGTTAAAGGCACAAGTACCTTGAATCAGTGAAGTTGGAAGAGATTTATATCTCCTACATGTAACTTTATCGCATTTGGCTTTTCTATGTACCTTGAGCTTGAGCAAAGGCTCCCTGGTTAACGAGTTTGATCTTGTTCTAATTTTTGGCAATTCCATCTTGAAATTCAAATATCCTACCTAAAATATGATGTGTCAAGTTAACATATATAAAGAAGAAGAGTTAAACCTACGCATTGAGCTTATTTTGTAAAAGTGGCATGAATAATTATAAATGGCATTGACCTTTGATTGAATTAGCTCAAAGGTGCATCCAACTACATGAATATTGTCTATCTTTGCAAGTCTAAGACAAAAGAAACTCATATCTATGAAAGATATGACCACCTTTGATCAAAATGAACCATTCTAACCTCAGACACTATGGATTTTCAAAGTTAAAGCCAAATTTATAAGAAACAAACATTAGCACCCAAAGAACTTCAAAGGAAGCACCAAGATGCACCAAAATCACCAAAGGTCGATGATATTTATATATTTTAAGCAAAGAATTTACTCAAAACACAAAGATATAGTGATCTTTAGGTAAATCAAACTAATATCACTAAAGATTCAAATAATTTAGCTCTCCTTCTAGTGTCAATAGGAGATATCTCGTTGATGCTTCTAAATGTACCATGGGTGCCCTTAGTGTTTAAATAACACTTCTCATTTTAAAATTTATAAAATTTAGAGCATGAGTTAAATATTTTGACAATCTAGTTACCTGTGGTGAAATAGCAACAGATTAAGATAAGTGTTCTACAATATTTATATAATTTTGGTGGTTGGAAGCCACCTTGGCCCATTCTTTGTGAATCCTTGTTGATACTTAGTGAATTATGTTCCTACTTTAAGCTACCAACTAATCTAAATGGATATTTATAATGTGACTAAAACTAAGATGATCATGGTGTAAAAAAGAGCCAAGAGAAGGGTAAGTCAAAAAAAAATACATGATTGCAAATTTTAGTCCTAAAAATTATGACAAAGTATTAATGGAAAATAAATATGCACTTAAAAAATATATAATTCAACATAGCCTAAGCTCAAATCTCACTATATATCAGGAAAAAATTAAAGGAAAATGTTTAAGAATCATAAGAAATAAGTTGGTCTACTTTAGGGATTTATCACTATAATTAAAAAGCCATTTCACATCTAAATATAGATCAAAATGAAATCAAGTAGAACCTAAGATATTTCAACTAATCTAGCATAGGCACAAATTAGAAACCCTATGATTGAAGAATTTTATTTAGAATTCAAAGACACTATTCAAATTTAAGACCTTACTAATAATTAAGAGAAAATCTATATTAGTAATTAACACATCAAAATGGACAATCCTTGCAAAATTCCTTGATTCTATTAATTGATTCAAGTATACAAAGTTTCTGATAAATATCTCCCTTTTTAAAATGGTGATACATGCCTTTATAGGAAGAATAGGAATTATATCGATTAATTACAGAATATAGGTATACAAAGGTAAGGATAGTTGTTCTTATAAGCTCTATAATACAATACCTTTTCAAATCATACTAACTTAGAGGAAAATATGCTAAAAAACTAGCATATGCCTTTACAATGGAATATTCTATTATAAAATGTTACCTAATTTCTATTAGAATAGAATATTGCTCTAACTTGTTGGTGGGGCCCCTATTTTTTGTTGGAGGATGCTCATAGCCCTCTCATATTGTTCATTAACCAGCTCAAGATCCATTGTAGGTTTCATGATTCACTCCTCCTCTTGGTCTTCTAGCTCATCAAATTCTTTATCATTTCTATCCAAGGCCTCTTTGATGCTTCTAACTTCATTGATCCTCTCACCTACATTGAATATCATATCCAAGATCTTGTTATTATCCGATCCAAACTAGCCTTTGATTTTCCCTTGGATTTATTAAGTCACCAAAGTGGCCCTAAGATTGAACTCTTCATCACTGGTGAGGCCAAGGGAAGTAGGTTGTACATGATTGATAAGCATGGTCCCAAGAAGTTGATCAATTCTTCTAATGAGCTATTTTTCATCTTTTAGAAGCCTATTTATCTTGGTGTTCCTAGTACTCAAGCTTTGAACATTATCAATAATAATCCCCAAGATTATGGCTAGGTGTCCCATACTTATGGTTTCAAAGTTTGGGATTTGCTTATTTGCTTGGATGTTGAGGAGCTAAGAAATTTTGTCCTTTAAAGCCTATCATTGGGTGACTAGATATTTGGCTAATGTATCTTGGTCCTCTAATACAATCTATCTCATCTTCATTGACTTTAATGCCTCAAACATGTCATAGAATGACTCATCAAGCATCTTGATCATGGCATCTACTATCGATAGGATTGCCTAATTTTACAAGTTCTCTTTCTCCCTTTCCAAATTTTAGATCCTTTATTTTAGACCCTAGACTCTAGCCTTGGCTTTGTGTGATTGTGTTTCTATCAAGCTTTCCACATATTCTTCATGTATGACAACCTCATCAAACTATTATCTTGAAATATGGATCAAACCTATAAAAGGTTCCATCTTTTGAAAGGTGAATTCTTTAGTCCCAACCATGGTTGTTTGGGTATTTATTCTCTCTAATATTGATGTCTCAATATTTAAATGAATTGTGGTAATTGGTTTCTTAAAATGGGGAGGTTCTGAGAACTCCACTTTTGAGCTAGTAGATGATCCTAGAGCATCCATCTTCTTACCTCTTAAACCTTGGGAGACCACAATTCTCCTTTCTTCTTGATCCTTCATTATAGCCTTTATTTAAGGCTTAATGTCATCATGAACATCCACACCAAATTTTTTCATGGCCCATGAGTGGGAGAGAGATGGGATCTTTTCTAGTTTTTCATAGATGAACTAGTTAGGAATGACTAGTCCATGAATTGGAAATTCATCACTGAAGAGATTGACTTCACTAGTGGGATGAATGAAGGTCAATCTAGGTTTCTTCCTTGGTTTTACTGGGACCAAGGCCAATTTTGCCTTCCTCTTTTCTTGAGGTGCCATAAGAATCAGGTATTTTCCTATTGTTTCCCCAAATGGGTCCTCCTCTCCACCTGAGTCATAGGACTCTGAATGTTCCTTGAGGTCACCTTCATGTGTCTCTTCCAACTCCAAGGCTATCATGTAATGTACTAGACTAGGGAAGATGGCCTTTATTGCATGGTTGAAGGCAAGGTTCTTTCTTTAGGTCTTTCTTTTAATCTTATCTTTCTAACCTTCTCCTTTCTTTTGCCTTGATCATCCTAAATTTACTCAACCTACTGTTAGGACTATTGTGGTTGCTCTGCCTAAGGTTTCTAATGATATATCCTAAATGGCCTAGGTAGTAAATGGTATTCCAAAGGGTGCACTTTCCATGTTTCCCTAGATGGATTATTGTCCCTAACTAATCTATGCTCTAGTTTGATGTTGTGGCCTTTGATCCTATCCAACACTTCCCCATAGTTCCTGACTCTAATGTATATGGTGTCATGGAAAACTAGTTAGTGTACATACTCAAGCTTGATCTTTTTTTCCTTTATATGTTCCCCTACCTTATTCCTTAGATCCCACATTTTGAGTTCATCTATCTGAATTCTAAATTAATTCCTATGTGTGACCATAACTTCCACTTGCTTCTAGTATTTAATTATGCTTTTCTCAATATTCAATTGTAAGGGGTGAAGTAGATATTTCTTTTTTTCCTTGAAATCCTTGTTAATGCCAAGGATGCATTGGGAGTCAATCTCCTACTTAGCAATTTTATTTGAGACATGCACTAGTAGTCTATAAGGTTGGAACATAATTACCTCTATCTTGATGACTATGCAATTAGGATAATACCATGTATCCCCAATCATCTTCACACAATTTTTGATGAACGGGTGAAGCTTAGGCATGGGGACACCTTTGATGGCCTCAAAGATTATTGGGAAAATGTAGTCATAGATAAAATGCATGTGATTCCTATACTTGAAGATGTGTATCTTGGAATAGTGGTATGATATGGTTGTCTTTCCTTTTGGGGACCAATTCCTAATGTTAGGGAAGGTGAATAAAGATAGAATCATGTCAAGTAGGTAATACATCATGTATAATTTCTTGGAGGTCTTTCTCTTAATGGTGACAAATTTCTTGGCAAGGAAGATGCTGATTAAATATCTTATTAGAGGGGTAAGTTTTTATTCCACTAGGAAGTGTATATATGAGACCTAAAATTTATTCAAGTGGTTAAAGGGGCCCCAAAATCTCTATTTAACAAGGTCATTATTATCATAATACCTTTTTTGAACTAGATGATAGGGATTTTTCCATCAAGGGTTATAAAGATGTGATGTCCCTTATGGATCTAGGGTCTGAGGATGGAGTCCAGGTCATGGTTATTGGTCCATTCCCTCATCTTGGGAAGGTCCACATGGGGAAGGGGGATCTTATAGTAATTTTTGAAAGCATGAGGGTAAATTTATGATACCTCTTTTGAGTTACCTTCCCTAATAATCCATTTACCATCAATCCTGTAATCAACAAATATAGGGGTAACAATGTTGATGTAGTGAAATACCTCTAGTTTTGTCATGTCATGATGGAGGCTAGCCATTTGGATTATAACCAGGTCATAGTTTCATCTATTGGTGGTGGTATTTCTCTTATCTTCTTTTTAGATGGACTATAATTATTCTAACATGAATAATATCTTGAACTAATTTTTGATTTCATAGATGTTTAGTGTGGTGATATCTAGTTTTATATCTTTGAATACCTAGCCTTCACTATCTGTCATCAAATAGAGCTTGACCTCTTCCTTTAATTATTGTTTTTGGCTACCATGATCCTTGTCTCTACTGATTTCTCACATCAAATTGTAGATTATTTTTGTGGAAGCTCTCTCATGCTCAAAAACACAATTATGTTATCCTTTGATTGAATTATATAAAATTAGATTTGTTTGGGTCTCCTTTATGCAGGGTCTAGGGTTTAAGAGCTTTGATGGTGGAATATATCTAAGCTTTAGATTATACATGTTATATATTTTATTTGTACCCTTGCCTTTATACCTTTGTGTTTTCAAACCCACAAGATCTTTAGTTTTTTCATTTTCTACCTATGTAGAGCTTATGTAGCACTGGTCTAGATCTTTTATGGCATTTTCATAAATGTAATTTGAACACTAACCATTGGTTTTTAAAATACCTTATTTATTTCATGGTATAGGATCAAAATATTGGATTAGTGTGAGTCAATCATCATAATCTGGGCCCATATATTTTAATTGGTTCTTGGGTCTTAAGCCTTGTGGTCATGACACTTGGTGGGCCCACAAATATTCCACATTTTCCAAATTGTATTTTAGTCTTTTGTCAAATAATCATTGGCCATGAAATTGGTCTATAGGTTTATGAGGTTTTATTGAAAATTATCTAGAGACCTTTGTGTCATTGGATGAAATCTAGTGACAAAGTGTGGATCATTGATATGCAAAAATTCCCTAACATTAAGTTAGTACACTTTTAAAAGTCATAACTTAGGCTTACATCCCTTAAGCTAAGGTTTGTTTCATGTTTATTAAGCATGGGACAAACCTTATGCTAATGATTTTAAACATAAGTTATGATTTAAAAAGGGTCAAGGTATAAGCATTCTAGGTTAATGTATGCATTGTGTTTAGCAAACAAAATGAAAACATTAGGCAAAAATATTTATGCCCTGTGTCACAAATCATGCCCAAAATAGGTTCAACATGAAATGATAATCTGAATTTTACATAGGTTAAGTCTATTATTTAAGGTCTATTATGTAAAATGAAATGTGGATCCTTAAAGCATAGACTTAGGCTAGGTATATTTATGTTCTACAGATCAAGGCCTCCTATTTTGGGCATATTTTGAGCATTTCCTTAGCTTGGTGAGCTACTTTAGAGCAAAAATAGGGTTTTGGAATGTTATTTTAACACTGAGTAAGAAGTTTTCAATGGTTTAAAATTGATTGTCTCATGAGCGTCAAATACACCTTTGTGGGTGTCAGTTGACAGTTTTGTGGACGTTAAGTTTAAACCAATGAATATTTAATTTTAGTGTACTTAAATTTGATGATCACATGAGTGTCAAGTTAGTATTTTTAGACATTTAAATGATGGTCACATGAACATAAATTTTAAGTTTGTCAAATCCTCCAGGTTAAATACAAGGATGCCACTTGGAATTTATGTGAGGCTTCCTAAGGTCTTGGTTGTCAATTCATTCATTGGATCAAATGTTACAATAAAGCAACAGCCATGAGATCTTGATTTAGATACTTGATTTTGATTGGCTATCATATCATGTGGGCCCCATTTACTTTTAGTCCTCAAATTTAATGGTGCCATGTGTCCTCCTTTTAGGCTCCCTATATTCTTTTGAATTTTCAATTATGTTTTGTTCCATTCGATTGGGTCCATGTGAGTAAGCACAAATAATCATATTATCTAAGATGCATGTTATTTAAGTTGAAGTTCCTAGTTATCTTCACTCTATTGGATCAAATGTCATAATAAAGTGACAACTATGGGATCCTACAAAGCATTAGGAAGTTAATTTTTGACCATCAAGGCAATAAAAACTTAGGCTTAAGGTGTTAAGACTAAGGTCATGATGGTATTAATGAATATAATGGTCCCTTAGTATTAAATTCTTAGCCTAATTGGGGAATATAAAAGGACATTGCATAATGACATTTAGTTAGGCCATAAGGAAATTAAAAAAGGGGAAAATAATGAAGGGGGTTGAGTTTCTTAGTCAAGTTGTGTTAGAAAACATGACTAAACCTAGGACATGTGTTTTATATTTAAGTTCATAAAAATGATTCCCACCAATTTGGGTTCCCACCTTTATTCAAATTTGAATCAAGGGTTTTCCAGGGTTTTAGAATACAAAATTCTTGAGGGTGTATGCCATGGAACCTAAAACTAATAGTCAAACAAACTTTATTATCAATGTTATTCCAAATTAAAATAAATTAAGTCCACATATGCTTGTCTCTTAACAAAGTGGATGATGTTAAAATTATATAAAAGACCTTGACATGATGAAATTTCCATGTTTTATTTTGAGGGTTTCTCAAGGGTCCCAATTCAAAACATGTGGTATGTTTGTCATAACACCAACTAATTGTATGTGCACATCAACCATGAAACTAGTTTGAATATACACTACTCCTAACCTAAATCTCCTACATCAATACTTTAATGTGAAGGTTGGCATTGATACTTAAGGTAGGAGTGTTAACTAAGAGGTCTAAAATGACACTAATGAAAAGGAAAACTCACTAAATCCTTGCACCTCAATTTAACACTTCACATGACCTATAATAAAATATTTATAACTATGTATAGGTATTAGAATAAGGCAACATGTCCAGGAAGACTAAGAAAATCACTTAACATGATCAAATATCCATATATACACACTAAATTCACTCATAGAAGGAGGTAAAACTAGTGGTATTCATTGATAAAAGTCATACAAATGAGCAAGGCTTCACCATACTCAAGTGGAGGATCCTTACAAATGTTAAAAATAGGCATACTTATAGAGAACATGAGAAAAGAGAGAGAGAGGCGTAGAGGAGCTCATTAAAAAGTGTCACTATTATAGGATCATTTATAATTAAGAAAAGAGTTAGAAATATCCTTGAAACTTATTCATGTGTGTCAAATTGATTAATGATTATTTCTTCATGGAGTTGTCATGGAGGATATTTTTGTGCTTGATGAATCACTAGCATTTTTGAAACTACCCTTATTAGCTTGTGAAAAATGAAAAGTGGCATTCTTAGTCATCAATATCACCTTGAGACACCCTATACCATTGTTCATTACACTTTTCATCTATTTAATATTCTTCTATACTGATATTACAGTGATCATAGTACCTCCTTAGGTGTATTGAAACTCATCAACCTCATTACACCATCTCCCTCAAGAGTATTTATGATACACAAAGATATCATGCCAAGATCTATAGGTAGCCACTTAATTAGACTTATTTATGATTCAATGAGACTCTAAAAAGTATCAAAAATTACTCTTATAAATATTATAAGGGATATCAAGCTCTCCCTGATCCTTCATAGGTTTGTAATTAAGCTTCTTGAATAACATACTAGTATAGTCATCCTTTTGGCCCAAATAGTGACTTGAAAACTCATGCATCAATTTGATAAGTCTGTAAAATAATTATATAGGATCATAGGGGACCTTACATAGGTTTAAAAATCCTTATTGATTTATTTGAGGACCTAACACCATTCTTCATGCTCATAAATAAGCTTGTCACAATGAATCTTAAGCCATTTTCATATAATCTCAGTGCACATGTGCCAACTAATGACTTGATAAGGTGCTCAACATAAGAATGAAGGTTTTTTGGATAATTTAAAGGGTCATACAATCCATTTTAAACACTTATGATACTAATTTCTCCCATCAGGTCATTATAATGGTTTAACAAGGGTTTTAGAGAAATTTTACTCTTAGTAATGGTTCATAGAGGACATAACCTATTTCTCTCTCCTAATGTCACAAGATGGAAGTTGGGTGACCTCTCCATCACCTCCAAATTATAATTTTATCCATTTAAAACTTCCTTCACATTCTAGGTAAAATATTGTGCTCTCTCAAGATCCTCCACAAGGTGAAAAGAGGGTTTGAGATGCTTACCATCTTAATGATTATTCATACATTTGTGGGGATAGATCAAAGAATAAATGATAGGGGTTTGGTGTAGGATACATCCCTTACCACCTAAAATAACCATTTTTGACCATGCACTCCCTCTAAGTATTTTTGATATTTTCAAGTGACTTCTCTGGCATGGAGGACTGTGTGAGAGACTGAGAGAATGGTTTTGGCCTAAAACCCCTTAAAATTGTAATTTATTTTATTATAATAATCCTTGTGTTCTTTGATAAACCTATATTAATACTTTTAGTTTCATGATTTTAATATCCTTAGGTCTTATTGTGCTCAGGATTTAGCCACTTTGCCTATAATAGACCCATTGAGGGTTTTAAGCTTATAAGTGTCCTTTTACCCTTAGAACTATGTTTATTCACTCTTGAGGCCATTTATAGGCCTTAAAATCATTTCAAATTTGTATACATCCTACTTTACCAATCCTTATTTAATACACTTAATGCACTTTTCCTCATTTTACCATATTAAGCCTACATATGTGCATTAGGTTTCTTTGACTATAATTTTGAAAATGAGTGTTCTTAAAATGAAGCTTTGACACTTTAGTTATTAATTGATACTAAATGTTGTTTCATGATTCTATTTAAATCCCTATAACTTTTTATTCTTCTTCCCTCCATTCACTAGTGTGTATCCGTCCCATTTTTTCTTGTTAGGCATGTAGGCCTCATTGGATCTCAAGACCCTCCCCACCTTGATCTAGGGTTGTTTCTTTTCCAATAAGAGCTATCCTATCACCATGATGATCTTGGAAAATTTAATGAAAGGCATTTGAAAATTATCACTCAGTCTACTACCTTATTTTCATAACTAAGATACTCTCAAACCTTTTCAATTGTAGGTGTAGGTCTATAGGCTTATTAGGGATGACTGAGATTGCATATTTGGTGTGGTTTAATCTTCATGACCATTGATCTTTCACTCCACATTTTATTCTCATGGTATTCATGATTATTCACACCTATTGTCCTCAAATGCCTTGTTTTTTCTAAATAACTCATTTTTGGTTAGTGATATTTGTATACACATAATATTTTGAAACTTTTATTGATTATTAAAACTTTGTATCTTATAAGAACCCATCGATTCTTAATCTCTCTGAGTGTATTCCTTAAAGGGTGTACTATGAAAGGGGTGGGCAAACCATTAGTGCTTCATAAGATTGTTTTCCCTTTTACCACTTTTTATCTACACACTTGTATTTTAGAACCATTTAGCCTAACCTTATTATTCTATATTTTATCCATTCCAAACATTTGTCATGTCATTATCCTCCTTATTATTTCCTTGACCCCCTTTCACCATTTGAATGTACTAGGTCAATTAGGTCGACCCTATATAGTTTTAAGCCTCTGATTACTATAGAGGGTCGACTAGGTCAACCCTATACTATTTAGGGGTATTTTTCACTTGGAGTTTTATTAGACCTTCAACCAACCTAGCTTATGACCTAGTGATTTATCTTCCAAAAACATATAGGGTTGACTAGGTAGACCCTATACTGCCAACATATTCAAAAGTATTTATGGAAACATCCACCTATATATATAAGTTCATTTCCAATAATTTGAGAATAGCGAAGCAAAAAAGAATAAGTGAAAATGAACATTTGTTTATTTACCATTTTACTTGAATAAATTTTAGATTTCCATACTTTCATTATAAATATGGATCTTATCTTATGGAGAAGTCTTTTTGATGAAAAGATAGGTTGTGTATCCTAGAGATTATTAATATTTATTATCCTTACATACCACAACAATATCTTACAAATCACCCTAACTAAGGTAGAGATTGAGGCTCAATGGGTTCATCTTCAAAGGTAGGTATTCCAAACTTTATTTCTTCTTGTAAGAGTAGATAAACAATGTAGTTGTGATTCTCTCCCATGCATTAGGATTTTGTATACATTGAAATGAGTATATGTCTTTTATGCATGTTTAGTTAGGTTATTTTATTTATAACCCCCACTTTGTGCCACAAGATTTGGTTTGCACTAGATCATATTTACTTTATTGTTTATTAGAATAGAGTGAACATTAAACCTAGGACTCTTTTAGGGTTGTTGCATGATTATGTTAGACTACAGGCTTGTTAACCCTTTCTAACATTGTTTATTATGATAAGTGATCCCCTAATTAGGTCTATAAGATCCAAATATTGGTCATGCTCTCATTTAACAAATGTATTCCCAATTAGAAGTGTATGTATGCTTTATATTCTATGAGCCATGATTGATTTATAGACATGATACATTTATTATTGCACACATTCTATTGAATTTAATGTGAAATAAACCTTATAGGATTTACTAACCTTATTTCATTCTTTCATCATTATTTTCATCATATATTTGCTATACTCAGTTAACTACATCAACCCAAATCTAATTTTTGTGCACAAGTTTTTAGGTACAAGATATTGGATTGACCCTATCGACCCAGTATAGATTTTTAGATTTTTAGACATCCAATCTAAACTACTAGGTTAACCCAGTCAACACTATACATTTTCAAGCACTCATCAAAAGGTTTATATAAATCTTGATCAACCTAGTCGACCCAATTAGTAAAATTTATAAGAATATATCAAGGTTCTTGAATGGCAATCTTCATTATCTATACCTTTAATCCACCAAGGTTTCTTTTTTATCTCTCTGTCTCTTTCTTTACAGTCTTTCCTATTACAATTTGTAGTCTTTAAAATTTCCCTTACATAGTCAACTGGATCGACCATGTCATCCTAGTTCTATGTTCTATATGTTATCTAGATAACTAAGTTGACTTTGTAAACCCTATTCATTTTTAGACCTTACTTATGTAGTATAGGATCGACCCTATCGACCCTGAATTGTATTTTGTACATACACTATTGACTATATCAACATTATACCTTGCTTCAAAGTTAGAATTAACCTTATACTCTAGTAATTAATTCACACTATCATTTCTTATTTCTTGCATACTTAGAATAGATCACATAGCTTAATTAGGTGATTTTTAATAAATAATTTAGTTTCAATATTTTCTATTTTATGCACACACAACCAAATCACAAAATCTAAATAAGCATTTTAACATTTGTCTTTCCTCTAACCTACTTAGATTTCATCACCAAGGGGGAAGACAACTTGATGTTCTTGTCAAGTATAAAACATTTTTAATGGTATATTATAGATAATCACTCAACATACTTATCACTATAGTGTGTGAAGTGAGGGGTAGTCCCAAATACCAAGTCTATATCATTACCACTATAGATCCCTTTCATCCCAAACTACGTAAAACCATCCTTAGATTGCCTTCTAATTCTTTATTTACAACTAACTTCCCATCACATTTAAAAACATATTCTAATAGTATAATAAAAATTTATGCTGGTCAATTAGTTAGCTATTTAATTTCCAAGTTTATTTCTTACTCTTTGCTCAATTCTATTTTGTATTGTAAAAACCTACATTAGCTAGTGTTGGTGTAAGGTTTTGTGTTGCGTGCCTCAATTATATTGGCCAATGTTAATCCAATTTATTATTTGTTTCCCTTTAGCTATAAATTTTAAAATTACTTGTATAAATTATCTTGTTTCAATTCACAATATGTTATAGGACTTCTAATTTTCCTTATTTGTTATACTAGGTCGACCCAATCGACCTTATACATTTTTCCAACCTCTATTCACTATAATATATCAACCTAGTTCACTTTGTGCTATTTTTATACCCTATTCACTCTTTTTCCAACATTTTTTCACTACACTAGGTTGACCCAATCAACCCTATACTATTTATAGGCCCTTTTTTCTATGTTAGGTTTACCCAGTTGACCCTATACTATTTTTTACCTTTTTTATTTGCCAAATTTGTCCTTATTTTTCCTTCTAGCCTTCTGATATCCACTCCTACTTGGTATCATGAAGCCTATTATCAAATTATTTCTTGATAGTCTCAACCCATTCTGAATGTACATGGGTTGTTCTCTCCTACCTTGTTTGTCAACCATAGAAAATAACTCTTTATGGTGAAAGTCTTCATCACATGGTTCTAAATCTTCCCAAGCTCCCATACCATATAGTAGATCCAGAGAATACTATTATACAAATCCCAAACCATGATAATCATATACCTTATACCTATTTTACACATTCTAAACCTAGAATTTGTAAACTCATCAACCCACCTACATCAAATGTTGGAACCTCACATTATATTCCACATCTTACTACCAATGTTCACAATCCTCTTGTTACACCCATAATAAGATCACCTAGTATTATCACTTCCAAAATTAACATGGTTTAAGCCACTCAAATTGATAATCTAGATGGTTCCCAATTATTCAAAAAACCTTGATGATAATACTATTTACACACATACAAAGAATGGTGTCTTTACAAATATTCCTTCTTCTTATACCAAACTTAAGATAACTAACATTAATGTTGAGAATATTCCACCAAATAATCTCACTCTTACAAACACCAATCCATAAATTGATACAACTCAACTTCTTGTACAAGTCATACAATAAATGAACATCATGTAAAAAACCAATCAATCTCAAATGATGAACATGCAAAAACATTTATTAAACATGGCTAGTCAACCTCCTCAAGTCATCATGTCTCAACCAAATCAAAATTTTGTCCCTCTTCATCTTTGAGATGCCAATGGGAATATCATCTCTCAACTTCCAATGAATAAAAAAATGCTTCAACATATTTAAAATGAACCTTTAGCCCCATTCATTTCATCCATAGATATTGGAAACATTTATCCAACTATCACATATAATGGGACTATGGACCCTACTATATTTATTAAGTCTTTTGGTAATCTCTATCTGGAATGGGTCCAAACTAAGACCTTTACTACCACCAAGATCTTAGCCAAAAAAAAATTTGTTGACGAACTTGAATGGTACAACTAACTTCCTAGCCATTACATCTCATAATTATAAGATTTAGTCAATGCTTTAATGAAGTAATTATAACATGATGACCTTACTACAAATTACCTTAGCCATTTCATCAATGCCAAACAAATTCCTAATGAATCTACTCATAATGTCATCAAATGATGGAAGTCTCTTGCTTATAAAGTGGACCATAACATGAATTATGATACTCTTTTAAAACTATTTGTCACTGATCTTAAACTTCCCCTTCAATACAAAGTTTGAATCTTTTCACCTAAACCTTTAGATGAAGCCTTAGACCAAACAAAAAGGCAAGAATTCTTATGACTCAATTTGAAACACCTCAAATAACTACTAAAGAACCTTTTTAATCATATTCACATAAATTTGATTCATCCAATCCTCCCCAATCTCAAAAAGGAGAATCCAATTCAACTAATTTTAACCTAACCCACCCTCCCTTGAGTCTAGAATAACTTAAGAGTAAATTTCCACCCTCTAAACCCATGTGCTTTGATCATTCCAAACCTCCTCTAAAATGGTACAATACTGATAAATTTGTTTGTGGAATGTTATTATAGATCATTCTCATGAGTCTTGTCATGATATTCATTGATTTAATTTTTCTTCCTTGCTTGGTCTACATTTCAATCTTAATACTCTCACAAAATAATGTTATCAATACTATATTCAAGCTTCTCAAATTCAATATCAAGAACCATAATCACATTAACATCACCTACCTAATGATAAAAAAATAATTGTCTCATACCTATACCTCATCTACTAATTTTGTTCAAACCACAGTTGATCCTTCTTTCTACACCAATAAGGAAAGGATATATAACATGCACAACTTTAAACATATCATTTTATCCATTTAACCTCAATCTCTTAGGTCATATGAACCAAAAGAGTGCCTAGTTCAAATGCCTATTCCAAAACATATCATATAGGGTCCTCCTTTACCTCCTCATACCTATCCTACCCAAAATATGTCACATTCAACCTCCTTAAAATCTAAAAAACCAACACATTTGCCTATCTCCGAATGCACCTACCAACCCAATGAAAACCATTTTAATAGTTCAATATGACCTCACTCTACCTCACATGGTGTGGCCTCTTGTGATGCCCATCCACATGTCCCTTTAGATTTTGGGGCATCTTGTGATGCCCATTCCTACATCTACTTACCCATTGGGACATCCTACGATGCCCACTTTTATTATATAATACATAATAACAGCTAAATTCAGCTTCAAGAATCATTTTGAGACTTATATACTTATATTTCACATGCTCATCTTTGATACAAAAGTTAGCATAGATTTTACTTGTTCTTTTTTCATCGTGTTTCTTAATTTTTGTGAAATTTATGTATTTTACTTTCACTTTAATAGCATCATTATCTTCCTTTACATTCTTTGGTTTTATTTCACATTACATTTAGCATTTGATTTCATTTTTGTCCTCATATATTTCCTTTATATTTTTAGGTCATTCTTTGCCTTAGTAGCTTTATGATTATTTTTCCTTCTTATTTATCATTAACCCCCATGGGTTGATATTTTGTGAGTTTTAGTATCAAACCATGTATAGGACTTGGCCTCCTCACAAAATACCACCTTTGCTTCTTTTCTCATTTTATTGTTTCATATGTTTGCTTCTTGGCACCCTTATGGGTTTCTCTTTTATGAGTTGTAGTATAAGACCGTGGATAAGAACTGGCCCTCCTCATAAAACTACCATTTTTTCATTCCTTTTTAAAGCAAAATATCACTGATTCTTGTTCTCAACTTTAGCTTTTTCTTCTTTTGATAGATGGAATTTGTAAAACAATCTATATTAGCATGTTTTCCTCAATTTCCCTCATTCTTATGATAAGAAATCACACTTTACTATCATTTTACCCCTTCTTAACCTTTTTCACATTGTTTTACAATTAAAATTGTTTCATGTTTCATTCCTCTTGATTTCCCCTTTCTATCACTCCACATTGGATCAAACAAGGTCAAAGTTAAGATAGCACTTTTTATTTCACCTCGATTTATGAGACTCTTAGACATCATGCTCTTTGAATTTATCTCTCTTAGCAAACTTGTCTTAAGTATTCAAATGAAAATCATATTTATCATCCATGTTTGGGTTTCCAAATATGTATGGAGGAGGAATCCAAAAATCCATCAAGAAACTTAAAAGCCAAATAATTTGAATCAAAAGGAAATTTACAAATTTCAAAATTCAAAATCACACCAAAATATGTGATTCCAAGCACATCTCTTATCTCTAATCAAAGCTCAAACTCCATAACTAGCCTCACATAGAGCTAAGGTCCATTGGGGTATGGTAGTCTAGTAGTTTAGAATAGGTGATTTCAAAAAACTCTATGGTTCTACCTACTTTCTCATGCAAGTACCCAATCTTCATAATACACTAACGACTCTATACGGGGTCTTGAGAAATGGGGAACATGTTGTGGGAAGGTAGGTCCATTTTAATTTTCATGCATATAGCCTTCATGGAATGATCTATACACTTCATTTATTGACCTAAGACTTATGTGGCTAAGAGAAGTTCTTCAAAGTCCTTAAGGTCAAAATTCCTCTTTTTTGAAAAACCTAATTTGAGTGTCTTGACTTCGATAAAATGTTATTTTACCTTGTTTTTTCATTAATTTATCCCCTCCAACCATTTAATTTCCCCCCTTGATAGGCAAATTGTGATTCCATATCTATTTACCCTCTTTTATTATTCCTTCTTCTTCACCTTTTAAAACCATGATAACATTACTTTATTTTAGTTTTATCTATCCTTAGATCAAAATAACATGTTTGAGTAACTATGGATTACACCCTTACACCATTTATTAACCACACCACCTCATTTTCATACTATTCATGACATTAGGTGGTTTTGTTTTCTTACATTGCATCTTAGAACAAGCATTAAGTTTGAGTTTTCATCCTTTAGAGATTTTGATTTTCATTTCTTCATCATGTTCTTGTTTGATTTTTTTGGACTTAACTTATCTTACATATGACATTTTCCATTATTACATGTTTCTATTTATATATGACCTCTTCATTTTTGTCTTACATCTTCAATTACATTTCATTTTCCATTTATCATGTTTTTCTTTTTGCCTATATTACACGATCTGAATTTTCACTTTCTTACATATCTTTGTTCAAGTTCTTGTGCATTGATATTTCATTTGTCATTCATGTTTTACGTGATTCCCAATGTGATTTAGTATGTTCTACATTCCTTTTTGGCATTTATGTTTTACATGCTTTCCAACATGATTTAACGTGTTTTACAATCATTTGTCATTCATTCACACTCAGTTGTCATTCATTTGTCATCATTTTGTCATTAATTTTCCTACAAATTATATCCTTTCCTTAATAATCCTAATTTACCAATTTTTCCTAATACCCACATATCTTTTCCTTAGCTCATTTTACACTACTATATGCCTATGTTCCAAAAATATTGATTTTTGGCTATTTTTTGCACTAACTTCTATAGCTCCATGTAATGTTATTCACATTGGACACCTTCACATATATTGACATCTACTTCTTTATATATAGAACTAAGGTAATTAGAGGTATGTGTTTTTCAATTATATCCTTTCATTTATTTTATTTTCTTCTTACTGCATTTTTTTTAGTATCAACATTGTACTTTACTATGCTATTTTTCTAAGCACCAGCCCGTGTTTCACTTATGTGACAAGTGATGAGATTCATGTGGGGCATATGTACACACATAATATTTTCAAACTTTTATTTATTATTGACACTTTGTATCTTGTAGGAACATGTTAAGTCTTAATCTCTTTGAGTGCATGTCTTAAGGGGTGCATCGAGAAAGGGGTGGGTAGATCATTGATACTTTGTAAATTTATTGTCCCTTTTTTTCACTTGACATCTACACACTTGTATCCTAAATCCATTTACCCTAAGATTATTATTATCTATTTTACCCATTAAAAACATTTGTCATATCATTATCTTCCTTGTTCTTTCCTTCACCCCCTTTCACCACTGATTATACTAGGTCGATTGGGTCAACCCTATATAGTTTTCAACCTCTAATTATTATACACGGTCGAATGGGTAGACCGTATACTATTTAAGGTTATTTTCACTTGGAGTTTTTTATCCCTTCAGTCAAACTAGATTAGGACCTAGTGATTTATCTCTCAAAAATATATAGGGTTGACTAGGTCGACCCTATATAGCCAACATATTTATAAGGATTTAGGGCAAGATCCACCTATATATATAGAAGTTCATCTACAACCATTTAAGAATAGAGAAGTGAAGAAGAATAAGTGTGAAAAAACATCTACTTATTGACCATTATACTTGAGGAATAGAGATTAAGGTTCCATAATTTCTTTGGAGATACGAATCTTGTCTTATGGAGAAGTCTTTTGGATGAATAGATAGGTTTTGTAGTCTAGAGATGATTTATCTTTGTTATCCTTACATACCACAACAATCTCTTGTGAATCACCTTGACGAAGTGAGAGAGATTGAGGCTCAACAGGTTCATCTTCAAAGGTAAGTATTCGAAACTTTATGTCTCCTTTGTAAGAGTAGATAGATAATGCAATTTTACTTATCTCCCATGTATCAAGATTTTGTATACATTGACATAGATATATGTCTTCTATACATGTTTGGTTTAGTTTGTTTTGTTTCTATCTCCCATTTTGTGCCACAAGATTTGGTGTACATTAGATTAGATTTACTTTCTTATTTTTTAGAGTAGAGTGAACATTAAATCTAAGAATCTTTTAGGGTTTTTGCATGATTGTGTTAGACTGTAGGCTTTATAACCCTTCTTATCATGGTGTATTATGATAATCAATTCCCTAATCGAGTCTAGAAGATCCCCATATTAATCTTGATCCCACTTAACAGATGTATTCCCAATCGAAAGTGTAAGTATGCTCTATTTTCTTTGGTCTAGGATTGATTTATAGACATGATGCATTTCTAATTGCATACAATGTTAACCTACATGTCTATTGACCTACAGGTCTGTTGACCTACAGGGTTGTTGACCTACATGTATGTAGACCTATAGGTCTACATACACTTTAATTTAAGTCTCTATTGAGTTATTTTTAGTTATATATGTTAAAACCTCACCTTATTTAACCCTCATCCCTATTTTTAGGGTTAAAATCCTCAATAAGGCACCTAGAGGGTCATCTCAACATCTTTTATATAAGTAGTCCTTGTTTCTCTTTTGTTGAGACAGTGGTAAAGACTACATTTGGACTATCATGCCTGAGACTTTTTTGATTACACCTTCCACTTTGAGAGTGACTTAAATTTCTCTAAGGGGACTGAATATAATATATATTTCTTGATTCAAACCACATACATATGAAAATTCTTACAAACTTTAAGAAAACTACTTGCACCTTATTGAGACCTAAGGTCACTTCCTATTTAAAGGCTTGATCATTGAACCATGCAAGAGGGATATTTAGGAGGTAATATCAAGTTAAGAAGAGATATAAATGGAATGATAATAATTGAGAGGATGATATTTTAATGGAATCAACTCATTAAACCACCTATCCTTCCTAATAGTGACCTCTAATAGATCATGTTCCTACTTGCAACTCAACATGAATGGAGATTTTACTTATTATGAAGGTCACATGTGCTAAATGGGTACTATAAAATGTTGTTATAGGTAAATTTGAGATCTACATGACATCCTCAAATCATCCATTTTGTTCACTATCTTACTCCTACTCTAAAACTATTGGAAATTAAGTTTGTGAGGAATGAGGGGGAATTTTAACTACCTAAAATTCATAGTGATCATTCAAGAGGAGGATTAATAAATGTAAGAACTATGGCCATGTAATTTAAGTACATGAGGACTCATATCAGCCACCAATTTCATTCCATCTATCTCTCTCTCTCTCTTTGTCTTGTGCATACCAAGTGAAAAATACTGACCTTCCTGGGGCTTTCAAGGAAGTCAATAGGAAAGATGAATGTGTTTTATTAATTTTTGAAACTAAAAATATATCCCAAACATGGATTTGGCCTTGAGGCAGAAACAAGAGGCCTTATAAGTTCCTAGAAATGATATTCATTGTAAAAACCTACAAACACCCTTTGAAAAAACTCTCTTTTGTTATGAGAACTATCAACTCTGCTTGGAAAACTAATTGAGATGATGAAATATGTGTTCATGAAGCTCCCTAACACTTGTATAAATGTGGTATGATGTGCCATCAACCTCATTCTATATATTACCTACCATTTCTTTTAAAACTCTATTTTTGAATGATATAAAAAGTGTATGAAAGCACTCAAAATGGGTTACAATGTTAGAAAAGGGAGTTAAACATCTATTTAGGAATTTGTACAGAACAAAGGAGATTATGAGGAACTTTGACATGTGTGAAATTCCATAGAAAAGACTTTTAATCCTTTGAAAATATTTGAACCCACTTTAATAAGATAAACATGACTAAATAAACATAAAACAATATGAGCCATTACCTTAAACTTGTCAAAAAGAGCTTAATCTTTCTTAAACATGACTTATGAGGAAAATTTTAAGGCAGTTAATCAAGGTGAAGGTTTGATTATCAAACATTTCTATGAACCTCTCTAATGGTATCCAAATTTTGGCTAATAGATACCTCTACCTCATTTTGTGGATATTAAGTGTGAGGAAATCATTAATAATTTAAATAATATAAATTCATTGGACAACTCCATGCAATATTCATTTATAATGACTTTTCCTATTCTATAAACCACCTCTATATAGTATATTAGTCCTCAAATCTTTGTTTCCATTATATTAGCCAATGTGATACACTCAGTTATTTCTAGATTAGAAGTGATTGTATCAACCAGTCTAAAATAATCATTTTATGATCCCAAATTTGTCTCTACTACATTGAATATCTTGATGCAATCTAGTCTTGTCACTCTTTCCTATTCTATTACATTGTCTAGCTTGATAAATTATGATTCTACATATTTTGTGTAATAAATGACATCGACTAAATTGATGTAGTTTTTTCTCCCTAACCAAATAACATTAGTCAAGTCAAAACCACATAGTTCCTTTCCTAATAATTTTAAATGCACTTCATCTCCTCATTTGGTTGATCTACTTCAGCATTCTGCACCCTTATCTTAGTCATCTCTATCTCCCTTCAAATATGATGAGTGGCATCCCATTGAATAACTTTATGAGTTTCATTCTTAATCTCCTTTCCTTGAGCTTATGAGGACTTATTTTCATTATCACAATCAATTTGTAAAACTCTTCATCAAAATGAATATACCTCAACCTCTACCTATGGGATAATAAGATACATTTCTTGGGTCCAATGATAGTATATAGCAACAATGTGAATAAATCTATGTTCTATTTGATGAGATTATGGATTATTCTCTCTCACTTAAGTTTCCTATCACTTCCATGATCCCTAATGAAATATTAATTTGTGTGGATGACACTCCTCTTTTCATTAGTGTCCAATTTGGTGGCATTCAAGTAATGTGTGCCTTGATAGATGAAGGGTTTTATGCATATGTTTCCTCTCTCGATCTTATAAAAACCCTTGAATACCTTGAATGCAACCTTAAGTCTACCCAAAGTATGTGTAAAGGTTATGATAAAAGGAAAAGTTTTCCTCTCGGTTATGTTTAGATTCCTATCATTTTTCCTCTTTATAGTTGGATTTAAGGTCATGATATTTAACTTATAATTATCCTATAGCATTTTTCTTAATCAACCATAGACTCATTGCATGAGGGTAGTCACATCTTTTACATGTTAGTGTCTCAAATTTTCCCATAAATGTGTTATATATAAGATTCAAGGTGACACTAACCCTTCAAATTTTAAACAATTCCAAGAACATGGCATCTTTAAATACCTAACCTTGAACCTTTTCCTAACATCCATTTCCATGAATATCAATAATTTAAATATCCTTTCAACTCTAACTGAGGCTATAATGGTCACCCAAAGCTTGTGGGTAGAGTACCACCTAACCTCCTAGATTATGATAATGATGAGCCTGATGAAATAAACCTTAAGATCAAAACATTGGACCCCATTCTATCATTATAGCTTAGTTTCCCCTTATTTATGAATTCATTCTCATAAGAAGCTAACTGATGAGCTCATTACTTCTATGGTCATTCCTAAGAAACCAAATTCCCATTATTTATATAGTGATAGGGTGGTAGATTCCATCTACATTGATATTCATGCACTCGATTACGATGATGGCTATTTTCTTAATGATCCATATTTATCGAGCTATGCTCAATATAAGGATGTATAAAGACTCTATTAATGATCATCTCTCTAGTGCTATTTTGAATCTTATTTTTAGCCTTGTTGTATTAATCTAGTTGATGTCATTTTATCTCCTTATACTTAACCTAATTTTATTCATCTTTCACTTGATGTTCATAGGTCAAAGATGGAGCATGTTCAAAATTCATTATATCATTTCCTAGTTACTTATGATCCTCTTTAGAGTAATGTCCTTGATCATTTCATGATGGGAAAATATGATTTTATAAACTTTCTAATCCTTTGAGTACACTTACTCTCATAATGTTGGCTACATTGATCCACCCCACACCAAAGTGGTCTCCTAAAGGTGTAGTTATAACACTAGTTCCAGAACCTACCTTTGGATGCTTTGATAATGATGACTAATTTTATTATGTTAATACACACACACACACACACACACACACACACACACACACACACACACACACACACACACACACACACACACACACACACACACACACACACACACACACACACACACACACACACACACACACACACACAAAGATTATTCTCCACTAAGGTTGGAAGAGTCGTATTTTGAGTTTCATAAGATAGTTAATCATTGGGCCAAAGATTAACTATCTTATGAAACTCAAAATACGACTCTTCCAACCTTAGTGGAGAATAATCTTTGTGTTGTGTGTGTGTGTGTGTGTGTGTGTGTGTGTGTGTGTGTGTGTGTGTGTGTGTGTGTGTGTGTGTGTGTGTGTGTGTGTGTGTGTGTGTGTGTGTGTGTGTGTGTGTGTGTGTGTGTGTGTGTGTGTGTGTGTGTGTGTGTGTGTATTAACATAATAAAATTAGTCATCATTGGGCCAAAGATTTTCGAACATACCATAGATTCTTAGCATATCAAAAGCCACAAGGCTCAATTCCTTCCATAAATAGTCATCTACCATAGTCATATACTTATAGGCATGTTTTATGTTTATATGATACGATCATGAATTGTTTGACGCATTGATAATCTCTTTGATAATACCTAGATGTGTTTTTCCTCAAATCAACCTAGTTTTCTAGTGTCCTTAATTTTCAACTTTCAAATATCTCTACATATTACATCGCAAAACAATAAGAAGTAAATTTCATTAGGAATTAGTGTGTTACACATCATACATATAGATGTAAATTACTCCAATATATTCATAACTTTTTTAGGCATATGGCTTAACTTTCTCAATAATACTCCTATAATCAATCTTGGATGAAGGGGCAACCTTGAACTCTACAAAATCATTCTAATATATCATAGGATAATGATAACCTGATGCTATAGGTCTATTTAATTGAGTATCCTTCATAGGATTCACCATAACAGCCTCCTTCAACTGTTCTTATCTTCTCCATAGAGCTCATTCGTTAGGTAGTCCTTGCATGCCTCTTCAAGAAAGTAGAAAAACTATGATCAGAGTTAGATACTAGCTACAATGAGATTTATCATATGTTATTGATGATGTATGTTGATATTTATATTATAATTTTTAACATATGTATGCTTCATATCGCATTACTCTTCACATTTTCATATGATGGGATTTTATGTTGATATTTTATATAGCATTTTTTATGCCTTATTATACATATCCTATTTACATCATGGTTTTCTTCCATTTTTAGTACTTGAATTGTTAGAATTTTATTTCAAATGTATATCATTTTAATTACACCATTTTTTCCTTTTTTATTCTTTGGTAATATTTATGTTTGGCCAATGTTTATATTGTATAACTTAGGTAACACCTTTGGGTTTCATTTTATTATTTTTGCCTATCTCTTTGTGATTCTTTAGCCTCTATTTATTTTCCCCTATTTTGGATGAACATTTATTTTCCCCTATTTTGGGATGACCATATTCCCCTCCCCCCTCTTTTAGTATGACTAATACTTTCATTGGTGCTTATGTAAGATCCCTTATAGGTTGGTATAGATTCCTTAGTGACATCAATATCAAAGCATAACTCCCATCCCTTTGGAATTATTTTTTTCCCTTATTATGAATAGTTATGAAAATATTCAATATTGAAAATATTTATTACATGGATATATCTTCCAAGATCCCCATATTTCCCTTATTTACTTTTATTTGAGGTACACATAGTCCAATTATGATGTTCCCCTAGGAATATTTAAACACCATTTTCTTTAGGTTCTCCTTTGTAGTAGCACATGTAAGCTCTCTTTTGTTAGATACATATTTCACTCATGTTTGGTCTTCAAAATTTGTATGGAAGAGGAATAAAAAAATAAAAGCATTAAAAAACATATCCTCAATAAAAAGCAAATGTTAAAAGGAAACTATATCTTCAAATTTAGATCATACCAAAATACATGATGTTTTTTTGGCACATATCCTATTCTATTTAAAGTTAAAAATCCATATTTTTCCACATGATATATGTAAGGTTCATTGGGGTGTAATAGGTCAATAGACTAGGGGGTAGGAGGTCTCATTATATTATTATATCTTCTTAATTTTCATGATAGTTATATTCTCACACAAGTACTCAATCTTTGAAGTAGGTTGATAACTCTATAAGGGATCCTATGGATAATGGATCACATTGTGGGAAGGTAGGATCCTTTTTAGATTTCATGCATACTAGTATTCATGGGATGATCTATAAACTTCACTTGTTAGCCCAAACTTTATGTTCACTAGTTAAAGTGTCATAGGTACTTGATGTCGATAGTTCTAAACCTTTTACACTTGTTTAGTTTGTCTCACTCCCACAAAGGATTTTCACATTACCCATGTGGTGCCTTGCATTCCATAATTACATCACATTATTCTTATTATCCCCTTGATGAGTATATCTTATACATTATCACATCCTTAATCACATCTACCTACTTACACCAATTGGATTTATTTTAAGTTGCATTGCAAGACCTTAGATAATACCAAGCCTACCTAACAAACACCCTTACACCATTCCTTTCCACACCATCTCACAGTCATACTTGTTATGACTTTAGGTGGTGCTACTTTCTTATATTGCATTATAAATCAAGCACTAAATTTTGAGTCATCATTCTTCAGAGCCTTTTCAACTTTCATTCATGATCTTATTTGATTTTCATATCATAAATTAATAATTTTTTATTTTCACATACTTACATGTTTTTATTTGTGTTTGACTTGACATGCATGTCTAATATTTTGAATTACATTTGAATTTTTAATATTTTATGTTTTCTTTATGTTTTATTTGACATGAAAATACATTTCATTAGCTAACATCTCTCCATTTGATTTTTTGCATTCATTGATATTTTATTTACTTGCATATATTTGTTCAAGTTTCTTACATTGGTATTTCAATTACTTACAATGTTTTACATAACTCATATTTTGTGGTGTGTTTTATATTCATTTTTATCATTTACTTCACCATTTGTCACATATTTTATTTGTATATTTTATATTTACTTAATATTTTTAATTTCCATTATAAATTTTGTTTTGTTATGATTAAGATAAAGCCACCTTTAGAAGTTAGTGTGAAATCCATCCCTAGACATAGCAAGAGGTTTGGGTCTCCAAAATAAATCATAAAATAAGCTCACAAAGAGGAAAGATTAGGGAAAGAAACCACTAAACCCAACCATAAGCACAAGGGGGCCCAGGTCCAAAAAATGATTACCAAATGAAGAAGGACCTTCATAGGGATCCATGCAATAGATAGGAGAAGGATTACTAAGGGAATCCACAACCAAGAAGACATACAAAAAGGAACCTACAAAAAAATAAAACTAATTTTAGAGATTCCTAAAGGATCCAATCCAAACAAATAAAATAAAATAAATAAGACTCCAAACAATTTCCCATAAGGGAGAGAGAGGGAAACCTCAAGGTCCCCTAAGGACCTAAATCCAACAAGTTGGAACCCCTAACACAACATCAAACTAGAATAGGAGCCAATAATGAAAATAAAGGAATAGAGGAAGAACCTACTAGGGTTCCCAATGGGATAAAAAATACCCTAATACTCCAATGATAAAACCATACCAATTCAAGGATTCAATGGAAATAAGACCAACTTCCCAAGAGCAGCAAATCCAAATTCAAAAATAAAAAACAATGCCTCAACTGACATCATTCTTAATGGTAAAATCAATTCAAAAATAAATAACAACACAGTAGCTAGAATTCATTAATATTACTTCTAGAAACTACCATGGATATGAATTCCATAGAAGGGATAAACTCATTTTCTAAAATTGCCATCTTGAGGGTACAAAAGGGATCCCTTCTTAATTTAATCAAGATGGTGTTACAGTCCTTGATAGGTGTTCAGAAATTTAAGAAGATGTTCTTAGCAAAAGCTTTGAATTATTTAAGAATGATAATTCACTTTCTAAATTGTCTTTACACTCATAAAATGGGTCCTCATCAACCACAAGTTGTCCTATGTTAGTTTCATTTAGGAAAGAAGTCTTGTCCCCATTATTTCTAGGGGGATTATCCAAACAAATTGGGATAGTGATGTCCACACCCATTCTAGTTTCACTTATACCAACATCATCCCAAGATCACCATTCCTCCTTGGATAGGCCATTAAATATGTTGTTCATTTTTTCTGTGGTGGAGATAAAACCAATAAAATAGAGTTATCGACAGGCACATAAGTCTAAATTTGATCATTTAGGCATTTGACTTCCCCCATATGAGCTTTATTTTCAAAGACATCCATTGTTCTAATATTTGTTTCTTATTTTTTTTCATTATATCATAATTTGAATCTTCCATCCTATCCTTGGAAACTTCCAACAACTCCTTTTTCTTATCTTATTGTTTCCCAATCAAATTTGCTACACATTTGTGCCCAAAGACACAACAACTAGGGCAGATTTTGTTAGCTCTTTCATAAACTATATTTTGTAACCAAACACCAAATTTGGATTTCAAATTAATGGACTTTGGAAGAACCTTATCAAAACCCACATGTACACAGAATCTTGAAAAAGTGAGTCTACTTCTTTCTTTTGTATCAGGATCATTTTTTTTTTGTTCTTTTTTACCATGAATTTTCTCACATTTTATAGAAAATAATAAAGCATACATACATTATAGAATTTTACCATAGCATGATAAAAATGAATGATTACTAGAAATAAAATAAATCCATAGTGTTAGAGACTTAGGTTGCACCCTATCTGAAAGTAAAAGTATTCAATATCTAATCCCAAACCTAATCTAGCATGGGAATGAACCTAGGTTGTGGGTTACCTAATTTTGGGTCAGACCTCAAGGGTTTTTTATGAGGCTAGCTACTCAGATATGATAATTTTAATCTCTCTTATTAAAAATTAATTTATTGGGATGAAAAGGGGGGAAAATACATTAATGAAAACCTACTTTAATTTTGGTGATGCACCAAATGTTCAATGATCCACTCTTGACTTGGACGCTTTCATGGTTGCTAATGAATCCAATGGAGACAATAAGTGATCAGATTCAATAAAAAGGTTCTACACGTGGCTATTTTATATGAAGGTTGAAAAGAAACATAAAACTTGAAAGACAGAAAGAGATAAGTCTATTTAAGACACTATGGACTTATGACACTTCAAGAGAAACCTCACTAGCTAACACTTCACACAACCTAAAAAAACTAATAGTCTTGAAGCAAGGTACATGGAAGACACACAAGTGATGAATAATCAACATACACCCTATAAATAAAAATCCAATAAAGTATACTTAGCATTCAAATAGAATATAGAATTATTTAATATTATTTTAAAATAATTTACAAAGTGATTTTAGTAGAGGTTTAGTATACCCAATCGAGGGATGGTAATTAAGAGCTCAATGCCTACATTTATAGGAAGAAAGAAAAGCTAAAGAGAGAAAATTTTGGCAATGAAGATGTCATTAATGAGCTCAACTCCACTCAGAATAGAAGTTACAACTGTCCTACATTTATGCTCCTTAAAAACTCTTAATTGATTAGGTCCACCTCAAAAAATAGTTACAATAGTTACACCATTCCTTCTCCCACTTTTCCCTACATTGATGTTCTTTTAATAGCTCTTAATTGATCAGGATCCTTTACAAAATACACTCTTTACCAGAAGCTCAATCACACTATATATTTTGGATTTACTCCTAAAATTTTGCTTTCAACATTGGCTATTGATCCTTGACCTAGGCTTCATAGATTGAGACATTTATCACTATTGTGTTCTTTTTATGGATTTGTTATTAGCTTTATATACTCTTGCACTTGTACCATGTGTTGAACTTATATTTAATCTAAGATTATTGGCCTTTTGATCTTATTAACATCATAGATCTATTTATGGTGATTAAACATGTGTCATTGATCTCCTTCTGCTTGATCAAACATGCACCATTGATTTCTTCTGCTTAGTTAAACACATACCATTGATCTTAGTCTATAATATCAAATGCACACCACTGATATTGTAACTCACCATGGTTGTGACACTTGGTAAGAATTGATTTTTACTTGGGATCCTTTGACTCTTTAACCTTTGCTCATTATTGATCTACTTTGGTATGATGGATTGCACACCATTGGTCTTAGTTGGACCCACTGGCTTTGTCAGTTCATCATACACTGTTGGAACTTATCTACATGTCTTATTGTGTGCCATTGATCTTGGATCATAGTATTTAAATTTTTATTAGTTCATATTGACTTATATGTAGGAATATATACCATTTATATTGATTTGGGCTCTTTTTAACTTTCACTCGCACCATTAGATCTTCATAGCATGATTGAACATATGACATTAGATCTGTGTTCAACCTTAGGAACATTTTAAACCAAATGGCTATTTGTCATAGTTTAATTTTGACATCCTTGGGCATGGCTTACACTACTAAATAATTTTTTAGATCTTGTATATGTAGACAAAATATGTGCCAAGGCACCAAATTTGTAGAGTAAATACATAGCATGGAAAACATATTTTTCATGTAATACTTCACTCAAGGGTTGCTAAGATAAGATCAAAATATGACCATACAAGGAACAAATTATACATGATTTGAGTGCCTTAAACATGACTAACAATAAAATTTTAAACATAGGTCATGACCCCTTAAGCTATAGGGTTGTCCAATTTCCAATCCTAGAAATTGACCAACATTTATGGCAACTCCGCTGGCTTGACTAGCCTGTAGGTCATGGAACCTAGAATTTGATCATGCTTGCTCATGATGACTAGACAAATGAAGTATTACTTATAATAAGTATTTTACCTTGATATTATAAATAATTTTAAATAATGAGACACAAACAAACAATAGGAAAGAAACAAAAACATACCAAACAACTACCTAAACAATAAAAAAAAATAAAAAATAGAGCAATGTGTAAGAACACTTGAAGGTAAAGACAGATCTTTGTACCTATGTACAAATATCATGACATAAAATTAGTAATATAATTTAAAATACCTCTAATTGATAGGGATAGGAAGGCTCTCTCCATTCATCTTAGCAAGCTCAAAGGCATTGCTTTTTTTGCAATCTATGATGACATAAGGCCCACTCCAAAGACTGTCAAACTTGGAGTGTTTTCATAGTTTTTCATGGTCCTCATCCCATATGAGGAATATATCACCTTGGTAGAATGTATTCAAGGAATATCTCTTGTAAAATGATCTATTTACTTTGTGTTTATTGGACCACATGATGTGCATAGTAGTATCCCTTGTCTCCTCCAACTGTTTCAATTCATTCAACCTTATCTGCATAACATCATCATGAAAGAGCTCAAGTTAGTGTGCAAGCTCTAATATAGGTAATTCAAGAGATCTAGGAAGCTTGAATTATTTCCCATGGACAAGAAGGTATGGGGAGTGTCTATTATTTCTCTTAGGTGTAACTATATCTTCCCATAGGGCAGTCCTCAATCTAGTATTCCATTCCCTCTGACTATCCTTCATAATTCTCTTGATAATCCTCAATAAGTTCTTATTTGTGGACTTTGCTAGTCCATTACCCTATTGGTAATAGTTAGATGATGTCTTGATATAAATTACATGTAAAATAGCCCACTCACATACCTTGTTTATATTTAAGTCCAATGCATTGTCAAGAATGATTGTAAAAGGCACACCAAATCTAGTCACAAGGCTATCATAAAAGTCCAAAATGGAATATTCATTAGTTTCCTTGAGGGTAGTTTATTCAACCCATCTTGTAAAGTAGTATGTATCTATAATGATCCATTTATGTCCTTTACTTGAATGGGGTGTATCATTCCTATGAAACCTAAGCCTCATTGCATGAAAGGTTATTCTACTTGTATTGGTTTCAAGGGAAGGGTAGCTAGTTTCTACTTGCCAACAAACATTTCACGTTTTGGGAATTTACTTACCCAAGAATGTGCATCTCTAAAAATTATGGGATAAAAGTACCTAGATATAATGATCTTAGAATATGTGGTCATAGAAGAAAAATTCCCACTAGTTGGACCATCATGGAATTGGTCAAGCAACTTGTCTACTTGGCATGATTTCACACACCTCAAAAATATTCCTCCTATGTCTCTCTTGAAAAGTAATCCATCTATCAAGACATAAGGTATACTTTTCAACATGAAGTGCTTTCTCTTATCTCTATCTATCCCCATAGAACATTGGCCTAACTCAAGAAATCTAATTATATCATGTGTTCAATTGAAAGATGTGTTGTCTATAACTAACTATTAGTTATCATGGACTGCCAACATTTTGTATTTACTTTGTTTTACCTCTATTTCAAGGTGATCACATAACCCTCTTTCCATTACAAGATTTTTAACTCAAACCTCAAGGTCATACTCTATGCATTTTTTCACCCATCCATCTCTTTTCTCATTGAGGTCTCTGTTGAGTATAAACTCTTTAATATTTGGTTGTACCACCATGAGTATGATCTTACTATTGGAAACCATGTGCCTAAACTTATTCAAACATCTCACTAATACAATCTCATGTTTATCTACAAATCTATGCCTTTCCTTATACCCCTCTAAGGCCTGAATAAAGAAATCAATAAGCTAATTTAGACCTTCTTCATTTTATTGCATCAAAATGGCAAAGATTGTATCCAATGTAGAGAAAGTATACAAGTAAAATTACTCGTTGAAATCAATATTAAAAAGTGTAGTGGCATGAGACATGATCTCCTTGATGGACACAAAACTCCTCTTACCTTTTTTGGTCCATATAAACTCCTTGCATTTTCTTAACATGTGAGTAAGAGGCTTGACTAGCTCTACAAAGCCTAGGATACACCTTATTATAAAATTAATCTTTCCCAATAAACTCTATAGAACCTTCTTGTGCTTGGGCAAGGGTAAGGATAAGATGAACTCAAATATTTTAGGGTCTATGGAAAGGCCATCCTTGGACACTACATGACCCAGTAACCTACCCTCATAAACACCAAATATACATTTTTTAGGATTCAATGATACACCAAATTCTCTACATATTTCAAATATTAACCTCATGTGAACAATGTGATCAATTGGGCCCTTTGAGGAAATAATGACACCATCTAGGTATATGAGCACCATTTCATTGATCAAACCTTCAAAGGCAACATCTATTGCCCTCTGAAAATTTTCCCTAACATTGGGTAGTCTGAAGGGCATTTTTATGTGTGCATAAGTGCCCCAATTTTTAGTGAAATCAGCCTTATGCCTATCTTCTTCCTTGAAAATAATATTATTATGAATGGAGTAGTAATCAAGTAATGTGAACCTCTAATAACCTACCACCTTTTGAAGAATTTGATCCATTGAGGGTAGTGGGTAATGATCTTTTAGGTACACCTTATTGAGGTCCCTAAAGTCAACACACAAATCATATTTCCCCATTCTTCTTCCTCACTGGCACAAGGTTTTCCACCCATGAGGAATGTTTCATGGGGAATATTATCCTAGATTCAATCAACTTAAAATTTTCCCTTCTCATCAACTCCTCCACTTTTGGATTGATAGGCCTTTATTTCTACCTGACTAGTTTTACATTTCTCTCTAGTTCAATGGTAGGTTGTGAAAGTTTGGGATCAAATCCCCTCAAATCCTTGTATTCCCATGAAAATACATTAGATAATTCTTGAAATAAAAAAATAAATGTAGATTTCTCTTTTGTTGTGTTGATATTTCCTAACTTCAATAATTTATCTTTAAAGATTTATATCCTCTCATAATGTTCCTCCTTGGCTGAGATACATGCCTTACCTCTTCTCACTTGGTCATCTTCATTAAATATGATTTCCAATGTCACAAGACCTTTATATATCTTATTAGATCTCAGATACACTATCTAATCATCATAATGATGTTGGAATTTGTTTTGATTCTTGTGGCATAATTTTGCCTCCTACATTAGAAAACATATAATTTGATCATCATTATCAAATACCTACCAACTCACCTCATTGTTAGGTATAACTATATTTTATATGACCTTGACCTTGTATTTACTTTGGCTACCTTTGACTCCTTCCACAATCTCATATTGATTTCCAATGGCTAAAAGCCTATCTACATGTTCATTTTCCTCTCTTGGTATGGACTATATATTGAATGCCAAGAAGTCCTCTATGAGATCCCATACATGATGCTTGTAAGATTTCAAATGATGGTTCTTGATTGTACTTATGCCTCTCACTTATTTCATAATGAATTCACTGTCACCCTTGATTTGAAGAATTTTGACACCTCTTATTCTTGCCTCTTGCAAACCAAGTAAAAGGGCTTAAAATTTAGCTATATTTGAAGTGTAATTGAATTAAAATCTTGCAAATAAATAGTAATTTTGATCTGAGGGTGAAACCAACATGAATCTATCTCCAATACCATTATTTGACCTTGATCCATCAAATAATAAATTCTATATACCTTATTCATCTTGAGTGGTGTTAGTTAGGCAAGGTATAACAACACCCCCTAATGTATATAATACACCCCCAAATATGATTCTTTAATATTGGTATAAGGATCAAATCCATGATTTTTGGCTACCCATTTATCTAGGTACAGGTCTAAAATGACTTCAAGATGATCATGACGAGCTAGGTATAGTTGACATCTACAAGGTTAGGCATATATGGCTCTAGGTGGAACCTAGAGATAGGTTATAGCCTAACAATGACCCTAGTCCCATATCTAGTCTTGAAAACCATGTATGACCAATCATAGGATAAATAACCCCCAATTTTTTTAGTAAAATCCCTAGACATGCATAGGGAAAAATATGGTGGTAGGTCTATAACCATTACATCCTGAGTGATGACACAATTTGGGTAGGCTTCCAATGTGATCTTAATATCTTTCAAGATACCTACTATTTTAGTGGGGGAACCATCCAGGTAATGAACACCCTTTTCATTAGGCACATACTTAAGCTCAAGTTTATCTGCTATGGTTTTAAGCATAACTGAGGTTGAATCGCCTAATTCTATCATGCAATTATACACTAAATAGTCCCCCTATGATGACTGATAAATATAATGGAGAGGAATTGACAACCTTAGGGGGATGAACAACATTATTAACTTTATCTTCACTAGGAACTTGACTAGAAACTTGAATTTGACTAGGTTGACTACTATTGGTAAAAATAATGTTCACCTTATCAATTATCTTGTTCACATGAGAAATCTTGAAGAGATCTTACTAAAGGATATATTTATATCACAAAATAGATATAACATCATACATAGACATAGTGACATTAGCCTTTTTCATATAATCCACAATATTGAAAGGAAGACTAGTACCTTTGAACTGCACCTTGGAAGTAGAAGTATCACTTGGCACTTGAGTGATATGAGGAAAAAAAGGAGCCTTTTGTTTCTACCCATGATGTTGAGGTATTTTTTGAGTTTTAGGAGATTTATCTGCTATATTTGAAGTGGTAAGATATTGAATGACTTGTGGAGGTGTTGAAGAAGCCTTAGGCTACCCCAAATTATCATCCAACATCCTCTTCTTAGCCCTTGTATTGGCTACAACTGGTTCACATGTCCTTTGTGTAGTCTGCCCCACATTTACTATTACATGCTCAAACATATGCTCCCCTTCTTGAAATTTTATGTACATGGTGTTAGCTGGTGCCTTATCCATGCTCCCTTACTGTTGAATTTGAGCTTTTGATGATGTTATGGTTGACATGTTATCCTGATTCATTAGGGGGACTTATGGTGGAGGAGGCATTATGTCATGGCCTTAGAATGAAGGAGCATGCTACCAATTAGGATCCCAATACATTTATCTACTTATAACCATTACCATCTCATTGGATTGCCTCCATGCATTTCCATTGACCCTCTTGAGCAAGGTTTTCTTGTGTGGGAACCAAGGCTATTGAGCTACTTACAATGATGGGATTGTAGCTATTATGGGACATACCTTGAGTAATTTGGCCTTGTACTTGTTGATTTGATGGATAAGGAGGTCTATTATATAATTGAACAAGGTATTAGGTTTAGAAGGGACCTTGGTATGTCCTATATGAATTATGTTACTATCTCTCTATAGTTATTGGCTTGTTATTTTGTGCCTTCAACAAGCTCTCAATCTTTGAAAATTTATCCACTTGAATATCATTAGGTTGAGATTGATTTTTTGGAGTGGGTAATGAAGAAATGGTAGGTGGGGTTGGTTGAAGCTTAGGAAAAAGTGGCATGAGAGGTCTTGGCATGAGTTTCACCACTTGTATCAAATAGTTTTCTACCCTTATATATATCTCATAAGTCTTAGGTAGAGTTGTCCCACCCATAGATTGGATCATGACTGCAATGTTTGAATTTAATGCTCTCAAATAGTAAATAAAAGCATAATTAGGTATGGGCTTAATGATGATAGGGATCCTATCCCACATTTTTTAGAATCTATAGTTGAAATCAACTATAGATTCTTGGGATGCCCTTCTAATTGAGGTGAGTTGTTCAACAAGTAACACATGGTCACTTCTATCCTCAAAATGATTACATAATCACTCATCAAACTCATCCTAGGTATTGATTGAGGTAGGATATATACCCCTATACCATTTCATGGATTTTCTTGTCAAAGATGTGGCTAGTAGTCTCGTGGATATATTCTCTTGCATAATGTTATGCAATGAGCTAAGGTTTACAATGTCATATATGTACTCTACAAGAGTGGTAGAGTTTTCTCCTATAAATTATGGTAGACTCTTCAAATAGGTAGTATGGATATCATCATGTTGTTGAAGGTTAAGAGGGATACCACCATTGAAGGGTATAAAAGCTTGAAATCAAGGCCTTGTCATTTGCATTTATTTTGGTGGATTGAATATGGGAAAAAAATGTAGATTTTGGAGATGTGGGAGAATTAGGGGGTGTTAGGTTGGGGTTTGAAATAGGTATACCTTCCCTCATTTTAATATCCAAAGGTAATTCAATGAAATGAACTTACTTACCTTTTGAGGTAGACCTAGTAGAGATTTGGTGCATGAATTTGCCTTCTAGTCTATCGATGACTACTTTAAGACTTTCAAGTGTTCTCCCACATTGCCAATCTATCCCAAGATGATGTCTATATGCCTTAATTGAAGTCCCATTGGGTGTGCCAAAACTTTTGGAGACTTAGGTTGCACACTAGGTGAAAGTATAAGTGTTCAAGCTCTATTCCCAAACCTAGTCCAACATGGGAATGACACTAGGATGTGGGTTACCTAATTTTGGGTCAAACCTCTAGGGTTTTTTATGAGGCTAGTTCCTCAAATATGAAAATTTGAATCTCTCTTATTAAAACTTAATCTATTGGGATTAAAAGGGGAGAAAATACATAAATGAAAACCTACTTTAAGTGTGGTGATGCACCAAAGGTTCAATGATCCACTCTCAACTTGGGCACTTTCATGACTACTAATGAATCCAATGGAGATAAGAAGTGATCAGATTAAATAACAAGGTTCCAAACATGAGTATTTTTTATGAAGGATGAAAAGATACTTGCAACTTGAAAGACATAAAGAGATAGGTCTATGTAAGACACTACAGACTTATGACACTTCAAGAGAAACCTCACTAGTTAACACTTCACATAACCTACAAGAAACTAACAACAGTGAAGCAAGGTACATTAAGGACACACATGTGATGAATAAGCAACATACACTCTATAAATCAAAATCCAATAAAGTACACTTAGCATTCAACTAGAATATGAAATTATCTTATTTTTATTCAAAAGAGTTTACAAAGTGATTTTAGTCGAGGTTTGTTATACCCAACTAAGGGATGATAATTAAGAGCTCAATTCCTACATTTATAGGAAGGAAGAAAAGCCAAAGAGGAAAATTTTTATTGTTGAAGGGGTCATTAATGAGCTCAAATCCACTCAAAATATAAGTTACAACCTCATATGTTTATGATCCTTTAAAAAATTTAATTGATTAGAGCCACCTAAAAAAATAGTTACAACAGTCGCACCATTCCTTCTCCCACTTCTTGTTGCATTGATGCTCTTTTAATATCTCTTAATTGATGAGGATCCTTTAAAGTATAAAGTCTTTACTAGAAGCTTGATCATGTTATATCTTTTGCATTTGCTTTTAGATGTTTGCTTTCAACACTGGCTATTGATCCTTGACCTAGGCTTCACAGATTGAGCCATTTGTCACCACCACATGCTTTTTATGGATTCACTATCAGCTTCATCTACTCCTGCACTTATGCCACATGTTGACCTCATGTTTAATTTGAGTTCATTGACACTTGGTAGGAACTCATTTTTTATTGGTATCCTTTGACTCTTTGACCTTTGCTCATTGTTGATTTGATTTGGTACGATGGATCGTGCACCATTGATCTTAGTTGGACCCATTGGCTTTATCACTTCACCACATACCATTGGATATTATTTACATGGCTCAATGTGTGTCATTGATCTTAGGTCCCAGTATTTAAATGTGGATCATTTATCTTGACTTATATATAGGAATGTGCATCATCAATCTTGATTTAGGCAATTTTTGAATCTTCACAACATGATTGAGTGTATGATATTGGATCTACATTCAACCTTTAGGATCATTTGAACTTAAATAGTTGTTTATTGTAAATTAATTTTGACATCCCAAGGCACACCCTACACTACTAAATCATTTTTCAAAGCTTGTATCTATAGATATAAAATGTGCCAAGGCACTAAATTTCTAGATTAAAGACATAACATAGAAAGCATCCTTTTCATGTAATACTTCACTTAAGGGTTGTTAAGAAAATATTTAAATATGACCATACAAGGAACTGACTAAACATACTTTGAGTGCCTTCAACATGACTAACAAGAAAATTTTAAACATAGGCTATGACTCCTTAAGCTATACGGTTAGACAATTTCCAATCCTAGAAATTGACCAACACATAGATGATACCATTGAGTCATACAAAAGAATATATATATATATATGTGTGTGTGTGTGTGTGTGTGTGTGTGTGTGTGTGTATATATATATACATATATATATATACATATATATATATATACATATATATATATATATATATATACATATATATATATATATATACATACATACATACATATATATATATCTATATGTATATATATATATATATATATATATATATATATATATATATATATATATGTCAATGGCTTAAATTTTTATACATCATGATACATCAAAATAATACATAGTGATAAAACATATGCTCTAAGGTTGTGGTACACCCTACCCATTAAGAGGGGGATGTGTCATGTTCCCCATAGATGTTTGTCTAGACTATTCCCTATGTAGACTCTACTGTATAAATTTTATACATGACTATAAGTCTTAGACCTATCTTTGTAGGTTGGCCACTCATAGCTACAACCTTGATACATTCCTAATGTGTCCATTTGTACAACCTTATCTTGGGCTAACTCCTGCCATGCCACCACCTATCTTTCCCTAACCTTGGGTGGTAAATAAACCTGAGTAATAGCTTGATCTCCTTTTCATATCTCTTGAGTGGCCTCTCTTATTAATTTAAACCAACTAGCATGTGATCTATTCATTAATGCCATGGGATCTTGCATCCAAGTGGTGTCACGTTGAGGAAGAATGAGGTCCAAAATATCATGGTGGGAATCTTTAACTAGATTCCTCCACTATATCTCATCTTATATCATTGCACCTATAAGACACAAACCAAAATAACATTAGATTTCACACACACACACACACACACACACACACACACACACACACACACACACACACACACACACACACACACACACACACACACACACACACACACACACACACACACACACACACACACACACACACACACACACACACACCATAATCAATAGTCTATATATCAATAGTACCTAGTATGTATATGTATACCTCTATGAAATGAAAGTGAACAATTTTACTTACCCATAGTAGTTTCATCCCCTTGACCACCTATCACATAAGGGCTATTGTTTATTAGAGGATAAAATATCATATATCTCTTTAGTCAAATAAATATATCCCAATGTGATCCCTTACATGTTCAACACTATATAGTCCAACTGTTGGCTCATTATGCAGTATGATCTTTTTATTATTGTTAAATTAATGCTAGTGGAGATCCACCTCCTCTCTCTACCTATGTTATTTGTTGTCATATATGTTTTCATCTCTCTTCTTTGGGTTGATGAGGTCACACCATGGTTACCCTAGCTATCACTCCTCTCCCTCCAACACCATGCCACTCTCTAGCATGGCAAGCCCAAAATGCTAGGAACATTAAAGGAGCAATCGAGTGTGAAAGTATACACCATATAATAGTGTGATCACATGGATGAGGTTAAACCCATGAGGTGTAGTGTCCCTTGATATGTCTCTACTCATGTGCCTATACTATAGTTTTTCATGACGACCACACATCCATAGTAACTCAATACAATGTCTATATGATTTGTTCCCCCAACATGGTCTGTAATGTTTGTGTGTGTGGATATATTCATACTACATGATCATGTGACAATATCCTCACTCATGGGAGGGTATCATCTATCACATGAGTTAACCCCCCATGCATGTACATGGGGAACCTCTCATATATCCAACTACCAAAAAAGACAATCGACCCCATAGTCTATTAACTTTGACTTAAAATTTTGTAGAAGTCATGTACACATTGCACCTAGATAAGTGACCCCAGTTCATATAGCATGCCCTGCTACAACATCAAGTGACACAAATATATAACATACAATGGAATCACTCAATTTGACTTATGATAGATCGCATGTGTTATCATAAGAAAAATCAAGGCCTTCCAAATGTTTAGAACACTTGATATGTAAACAATGAAGAATCACATGACAAGAACATGTTGGTCATACCTGTTGTATCTAATATCCCATTGATCCCATTGAGCTAAGGCTATCCTCTCATATATAGTATTTGAGGTATTACACACCACTAGTGTGCCCATAATTGGTAACCCCAAAATCACATGTATACCCTCTAATGAAATGATAAAAAAATGGACCATTAATACATTTCATACCTATGCAACTCCAACCATAGCGGTGATGTATCCACCATCATGCCTACCTCCTCATCTGCAATCCATGATCTCTTGAATTGCTAAATTTTATACATAAAACTCTAATTTTCAAAAATGAAAATGTGCAAATGAATAATTTTTTCACCCATAGTTAAATTAAACATACATTTATCTTATAATATGTTGTATATTTGTTACCAATAAATTATTCACACATTTTTTATGTAAGAAATAGGACATGTAACGAAAGGTTTAACAACATTAGTTTAGTCATGGTTTGAATGCACTCCTCCCATGTTGAGAGATGAAGAATTCCACTATGAGGCAGGAATGGAGGGAAAAGCACTAAGTCAAATGCACTCCTAGTCAATATGTACAAATTTGAATAGTTTGTAAAGAGGTTTCAAATCTCAAAGTGACTTCATGAAACCTTACATAATGTTTCACCTCCTCTAAAATGACCCTAATGAGTGACTCAAGAAATATTGACCCTTTCATGACCTCATGAATGCCTTTTAGGATCTTTTTTTCCCTAATAGACAAATGAATATAGTTTTTACATATTTACAATTTTTTATTTTACCTTTTAGTTATTTATAATGAGATTATATATTTTTCCCATATCATTGTTTCCTTAGGTCCTTTTCATGAAAAAATAATCCTTATAATATTGGTGACATAGATATTTTTTATGTTCTAAAGTTGCAAGCTCTAGATGGTAGAATAAATGAGGAGTGTGTTCAACTATGTAGCAATTATGCATGGATCAAAAGACTGATTACAAAAATTTATATATATCATTGTACCATTGTGAATGTACCACATTATGAATATTAAAAAAAAGACCTGTAATTATATATTGATATATTCTATTTTTTGCCCATAAGTTTGTTTGTATAGGTCCTTTTCACAAACTAAAAGATGCCTTAGAATCCTTATGAGATGGATAATTTTTAGGTGTTAACAAAATATTTTTGAAAAATTTAGAATTTTATCTTATTTTTCAAGTCCATTATTTATTCCACATATTGTGCATTTTTTATCATCTGATACATGTGTAATTTTATTCTAAAAGGTAAGTTAAGTTACATATTTACATTCTATTTAATTTCATTTCCTTTTAGTATTTATTTTTGTACTTCATTTTAGTTAGCTTAGTTATTATGTTTTTTCTCAAAACACCATTTGATGTTACACTATTGTGACATGTGATGAGCTCTAGGTGGGGAATATGTATACATATAATATTTTTCACTTTACCATTCATTGACAATTTCTATTGTAAACACTTGTTGATCATCAATCTCCTTGAGTGCACACGTTAAAGGGTGCATTGGGAAAGGGGTGGGAAGGGTAGTGGTGCTTTATGAAAAATCTTGTTATTTATGTCATGATCATATCATTCATATTCCCAGTTAAATTTTCTTAAATTTGTCTTGCCACCTACCTCTTTCCATCCTACCTCACTCATCTATGTCATCCTACCTTACTGAGCTATGTCATATCCCTCATTTGATATGGCATTAGCCAGGTCAATACCATTTACTTAACACCTTTTACCTTCTTGTGCTTTATCGACTAGTTTGGGGTAGTTCTTACAGGTTTCCTGACATTCATATTAGATTGGCTTGGCCAATGTTGTTTAGTTTCAACTAACATATTTGGACTATATTGATCTGGCTGATGTCATAAATTTAGCCTTAGGGTTAATTTTGGGTGTTAGATAGCTATATATACCTGGGTCATATTTCATTCTAAACACATCATATACACTCTGCTTACACCCACACTTCTACCCTAAGTCATATTTTAGAGGAGTTATAGGTAGAATCATGTCTTGAAGTAAACTTGTCTTGTGAAAGTCTTGGAGATATAATAGGATAAGTAATCAAGAGTATTCTTTGGTCTTCTACCAACCATTTAACGTCTTCACAACCATACCAATATCTTGCAAATCATTATTGTCCAAGGGGAAGATTGAGGCTTGACAAGTCTAATCCAATATAAGTATTTTTAACCTTATACTCTTTCCTTTATTTCATTTTATAGTTAGATGTTGCTTGTCATTTAATGAAATGAATATGTGTGTATCTTATCTATGTTCTCTCTACACTTAAATTTGATATAGCTATAGGATTGCTTAGCCTTGACATATTCTATTCAAGGTTACCTAGACCCTCATTTTTCAACCATGGCACCTTACCCTTTTTTATCATCCTGACTCTTTACATTTAGTTTATTTTACTTTACTCTCACAACTACTTACATTGCTTACTTACAATAGATTACTTGCATAGAGGTCTAGTTAGAGTTATTTCATTGTGTTATATGCCTAATGTTTAGGGATCCTTTCCTTTGATATTGATGATATAGGTACCCATCTTTATAAGTATATGGATCCATTGATCACTACCTAAACATTATGTATCATAGGCTGTATTTGATTAATCTTCTTTGAGTCTGAAACTTTAAAAATATGACAGTTATATGTTAATCTTAGCATGTACATACAGACTCACCCTTTCACCATATAGGTCACTCAAAAACGATATGCATGTTACACTTATGATAGGAAAAATAAAGCGTTCTTATGTAAAGCTGCAAATTTTAATGGAAGTATGGATTTTCTATAAATGAAGGAGATAGATATCGAGATGCACATGTTCCTTGCTTTTAATTTTTTTGTGAATGAAGAATAGACATGTTTGTTCTTATCCTTTGATGGTAAGTTGAGGCAAGGGCATTTCATTTCCACATATTTTTTTATAATTTTAGAAGAGGCTTTTATTATGTCCCTTTTTTTAAAAAAATCTCAAAGTATCTCATGTAGATATTTGAAAAGTATAAGTATGGAAATCATGATTAATATAATTGAAGTTAATATTTCTTTTAAGAAATTTTCTAAATTGTTTTTTCAAAATATTTTAATCCATGTGGTGGTAGATCTTTGAAAAGTATAAATATAAAAACCAATGATTGATAGAATTGAAGTTAATATTTCCTTTAAAAAAAGGAACTAAATTTATCTAGGTAGTAATAATTCAATTGATCAAACATGAAACAATTTGTGTATTGATTATTAGGTGTGTGTTAATCTAATTTTCAATTATTTGTAATATCAAAATATTTCAATATTTGTAATCAAATTTCAGTCTTTATATTAGTAGAAAAAAATGGTCATAATTTTCATTATTCAATATTTAATCTTTACAAATATACCATATTAATTAATTTTCTTCTTCTATATTATACAAAACATTGTGTATAATATGCAGAGACAAAAAATTTAAACACAAATCATTTAAAAAAAAATCGAATGAAAATTTAAAAAACTAATGAAAATGAATATATGTCAATGAAGAGAAACTCTCTATCTATGCAACCCCATCATTGTTAGCCTATTTGATTCGATTACAATATTTAAAAACAACTATAATTTTTGCCTCGTTGTAATTGTCAAATATTTTATCTGTGTTTTTTTATTCTAAATGTTTTACTTTCTTAACAAAATGTATAATATTTTTTTGGTCATAATTGCTATTACTAATGCATTTCTTTTCAATCAAACATTTCGTTCAAAAACTTACTTATCATATCTAATTTATAATTTAAAGAAAGGGTTTAACAGTTTGTTTGCTGATATTCAATTTGGAAGATTGGCCAAAACACTAACGTATAAAAGCCATTATGCATGATTTGACTTTAAAATATTATCATCTTAAAGAATAGATACACTTTTTTTTTGGTAGTTTATTCTATAATTTTGATTTGATACACGTTACCAAGAATATCATTTTGGTATAAAGCCCAATTATGGTATAATATACTTCTCAAACACTCAACATTTAAATCCTTGGGATGTATAATGTTTTTTAATTGAACATTTCTATCTATATATGGGTAAATTTGGCACTATAAATCCAATTAATATATTTTCTTAAATTATAAGCTTAATTTTTAAGGATTGTAATTGATATTTATATTATGTTCTTGATTTTTTTGTGAAAAGGGTTTGTTGGAGTATTAATTTGGTATGTTATGAGGTAATAGCTGATAATTAAATTGTTTGTTTGTTATGACGTAATAGTTGCTAATTAAATTGTTTGTTGAATAGTTTTAATATTTATATAGATAGTTGAGTGATGAGCAGATAATAATTAATTTGAATTATAGATAATATGGTAAAAATATTGAATATAAATGTTTAGTAATAATTTTATAGTTATAATTTAATTGATGAAAATGATAATAAAATATTTTTGTTAAACTATTTATTAAAGTATAAATCTTTATAGTTATAAAAAAGAAATGAAATGGAATTTAAGTATTGAACGAATTTAATTAATAGACAATTCTAATTTTTAACATTAAATCAAAAAAGTAAATTATTTATGTATCCTTATAACAAATCTTAAATACATTTGGTAAAATAAATACTTCTCAATTTTTAATAGCAAATCGAAGAAGATTAATTAATTATAAATTCAATTTTAATAAAATACTAAAAAAATATATAAAAATAATTGTTCTTCTCTTTTTTTTAAAAATGTTTTTTTAATATATATCTTACATTTTTCTAATATATAAAGCCACTTGCTAGCTAAGTATCCAAAATTAGGTGGCATGGATTATTGAGTTGTAGTAGTCCAATATTGCACACAATCAAAGATATGGGGAGTTGTTTGTACAATATTTATTTATTTATTTATCATGAAGTACTTCTCTTTATACACGCATAAGCATGTGCACAAGGATTGAAATTGGAAGATACGTGTCATCTTTGTTTTATACATTGTTCTCTTCCAAATTATTATAGTTCATAGCTGGATTGCAATTGTGTGTTAGGTATTAATAATTAACAAGTTATTATTGTAATGTTCTATGAACTTTCTTTATTGTACCATGCGAGTTTTATCTTTTTAAGGTTATATTTTAATATTTGCAATGCAATCATTTATGTTATATATATTTTAATTTGGGAATAAGGAAGATATAATATACTTAATTTTATTTTTTCTATTGTCCAATCCTAACTACACATTTGACCTACTAAACTATAAAAATAATGTGTTTGTCTCCTTGCCTCAAGCCCACGTGGAAAAAATAAGGAATTCCATATTCATATCCTTCCTTTAATTGCAAGACTACAGAGGATGGAGATTGAGAGCTTAACAAAATTGTGAAGATCATATGTTCATACATTTTATTGTTTAGGAAAGTGTATGTTTTTATACTTTATTAAATAATATAATTTTTTTTTTTTTTTGCAAAAGGGAAGTTTCATATATTAAATTGATGTTTTATTTAATATTGATTTATATATATTTTATAGTAAAAATTGTACTTTCAAATTTAAAAGGATAGGGTTGTACACTTTATTAAAATATCAATTTTTTTGTGAATTTTCATTAAAAAAATATCATATATATATTTTATAATGAAAATTACATATTTAAATTTGAAAAAGGTTAGAGTTTTAGAAAGAACAATATAAGGAAACCATCCATTTTAACTAATTTGTCTGCTATTCATCGATAGTATACAATATAAGTTTGTAAAAGTGATGTATAATTATATATAGAATATTTTTTATTTATAATATTTGTATTATTAAATAGACATAGTAATATGAAATAGGTCTTGAAAATTTTTAAAATATGAGAGATTGTTGATAATGAGAAATAAGTTGATCTTTGGGACTACCAAAGTGTATTATTAAAATATATATTATCTTTTATCTTGAATTTTAGTGTAAAATATATCATTAATGTTGTTATTATCATTCAATTGTGTTCCATGTCTTTCATGTCCCAATTATTCAAAATTTCTTATTTATAAAATATTATCAGATTTGTCATAGATATAAAAATCTTTTTTCTCCATGATCTTCTACCCCTATTTGATTGTATGTAATTTCTAAGCAAGAGAGGAAAGTGATAGATAATGTAGCACTCACTCACAAAACTATGATTGAGAGTGTATATTCTTTATCATGCATCTCTATATTTAAACATGGTACAATGAAGGCACTCAAATTATTTTAATTTTTGGAAGCTATGAGTTTATGGGTAGTAGTCGAGTTACAAAACATGGTGAAATTACTTCTCAAATTATTAAAGGAAGGAATTATTAAAATAAAATTGTTTTTATCTTCAATTTCAATGTTTCGTAAATATTACAAAACTATTCACCCTAAGATGTTTTTGGGTTATTATAACAACTAATTTCACTATAGGTTTTGTAATAATTACCCACCATTAGCATTTATGTAAAATATTCATTATAATTTTTAAGTTGATGGATTTTAGAAAAATAAATTTTATTATTCAAATTGGGGTTTATATAGTCTTTTTAGTATTTTATCTTCAACTTATTAACAAATTCATTTTCACTCCAAATTTAATATTTAAAATTATATGAATATTATTGATTAAGTTGTCATCTAAGATAAAAAATAGTTTTTTAAAACAATTTTTTCTTCAATCAATGAAAGTTTTTACTCATGTTATAAATAATAATAGGGAGTCTATTGTTATTCAAACTTAAAAACTAGTCTTTATATTTCAAGTATCTAGTTATAGGTTTACACTTTATAGAAGTACAACCAAGTTTAATTAAAATAGCTATTCATTTAAAGTATTACATTTTGTTTGAAAAGTGTAGGTTATAAAATACTTTTAGATTTTTTTAATTTTATTTAAAGTATTCTGGGAGATATTGTAAGCACATACTTCACAAACATGTAAAATAAGAATAAAATTATATTTCTTCAAGGGTGTTTTTATCATATAAAATTGGAGGATATAATTTCTTGAGTTTAATTATCAGTACCTTGATTTTTATCAACATCAATGGTGATTTCTTCATCTTTCAAACAAATATTCAAATAAATTTGATTTTCCTGTCTATTTTTTATAATAATAATAATAAATTGTCAACATATTAAATTTTTATATAAAGATGATAATGAGACCAACCATGTTAATATCAATGTATCTCTTATATTTTTTCACATTCTTGTTTATTATTATTTTTTATTATACAATAGAATGTTAAGAATAAATAAATTATTATAATTTAATTTAAATATATAGGATATACATAATTGAATATGAAATATAGCAATTTTTAGAATTAGAAATGAGTAATAAGTAGTAAATTGATAAAATATATACAAACCTAGTTTGGATCTAATTTATTGTTGACTATGTAAGTTGACTATGGATGGAAACTAGTTGAAAATAATTGTGAACTATGTCACATTTGAAAATAAAAATTCAAATTATGCTAGTAAAAAACTATGTTAGGAGGATAGGGTCGAACTATAGCTTTTTTTTTAATTGCATCAGCCAATTTATTGACTATGCATTTGATTTTATGATCTAGGTACCTATGATTGTCTGCAGATTGATTGGTTGTTTTGACTTGCCATGTGAAAGACCTGCAAAATTAAAATCCTATCTCTTACACAATAAACATAATATAAATCAAATGCTAAAAATGGGGAATAAAATTAGGAGAACCAAGATATATTTTTAAAAAACTCACATAATCTAAGCATTTTTGACATACCCCAAAAGGGCCTCAGGTTTGGCCTATGACTATTAAAATAAAATAGAATTGGAATTAGAAATAATAATGTTATTTTACTCTGTGTGAAATATAATTTACAAATGATTTCTAGATGATGCTTTAAGAGGCCTTAATACATGATTATATAGAGAAAATTTGAAATTATATATGTAATTGACCTTGTTAAAAGAATGCAAGGGTTAATATTAAACATCTTGAATTTAAAAGTTATTGTTAGAGTGTAGGGGACAAGGCAAAATTAATGGAAAAGGTCACTCTATGGCTTTGTCTACCCAATTTGATCTTATCCCAAAAGGATAGAGACTTATAGGATCTAGCTAACAAATATCTATAAGAAGAATAGAGATGTATGAATAGTGTTTTTAGTATTTTCAAAGTAGTAATTAAAATAGTTAATATTACCATATATATTGCAATTTAACGAAATGGTGAATAGGCTAGATAAGGTAAGGATATCAAGATTAAACATTGTCAAGTAACTAATGATAAAATTTGAGTGTTTACTTTTACCCCCACTTTATTGTAGTGATTCAATGAAATGAAATTACTAGAGTAAAGGCGATGTAAACCTAAGTGTGTATACACACATTTTATTTTAATGTGAATCTTTATTATGCGAGATTACTTAATGCAAAACCTATAATAATATTATTGCAATTAGTAAATACTCATTTTTGAAAATATCAAAAACTTGAAACTTGAAATTTGTAATTTTAAAATAGATCAAGTAAAGTATACACTTGGAAGAGAACTAGTGAGATCCTTTGAGTTGTAAATATTGTATGCTCTAACTCTCATTAAAATATGTAGATTATTCTATAAAATAATTTGAAAGGTGGAACCACTAAATTTGGCTTATTACAATCAAAAATTTGAAACCATAGATGTTTAATGTCATTATACTCTAATGTGGACTACTTGCAACATGAAGATGAATCACACTACTACAAATAAATATAGACTCTATTTGAAACTGTACACTTTGAAACTTATTGAATTTGAAATTAACATGTAGAAACATGAACATGAATGAATATCATGTCCAAGTATATGTACTAAATTTATATTAAAATCAAACTAAAATTGTAACTATTTGAAACTTGTAATTTGTTTGAAACCTATAACATGTAAGTATTTTTCACATGTGCATGCATATATATCAAGTTTATATGAATTTATATTGAATTAATTATAAGAATGAGTGCACATGCATGTCACATGCCCCCATAATCTTTTAAATTTTGAATCATATTATATTTTGTCATAAACATGAAATTTGTTTATTCATGAGGATTGAAATCTCAAGGCAAGCCCATCGTGATGCCTCCCTTGAGATGAGAGATGTATCAAACAAGTCACGTATCTCAAAACAAAGCATATGTGAAAGATATAATCATGTAGTATAAAAATAAATATTTGAATTGGATGGGTATGGGGATGGGGAGAGGGAGGAGGAGGGGGATGGGGTCAGTCGAGGCCCTCACCTGAGGGTGGCTATATCTAGCACTATATCTATCTATATGGTGATATATCGAGGAAGACTCTCTATATTCAGGCCTAAGGAAATGGCTACTTTAGGGTCCAACTAGAGATTATAGATAGTGGGTGAGTATCCATAGTTGGAGTGACTTTAGCCCCGCCACTATCTAGACCTAGTTATATATATGGGGGCTAGTATATATTTTAATTGGTCACCCCTAGACCTAGTTATATAGATGGGGGCAGTATATAGTTTAATTGGATACCCCTATATATCACTCTATCTGGGGGCCCTATATCTAATCATCTATCTAAACAGAGGGGGGATGAAATCCCTATATAGATAGGGATTTAGTGGCGTAATTCCAAGAGTCTAGATATCTACGAGAGCAAGACTAACTATCAACCCATCCTGAGCCATATATATAGATAGGCGACTGATTACAAGCTATCTAACTCTATATAGCTCGAGAGGGAGAGGACCACCTATCTTCCCCTAACCTTGGGTGGTAAATAAAGCTAAGTAACAACTTGTTATCCTTTTCATAGCTCTTGAGTGGCCTCTCCAATTAATATAAACTAATTAGCATGCGATTTGGTCATTAATGCCATATGATATTACATCCCAATGGTGTCATGTTGAGGAAGAATGGGGTCCAAAATATCATGGTGGGAATCCTTCACAAAAGATGCCCCTAAATTAGCAAATATGCTAGATAATAAAGGAATTTTGTCATCAATAAATCATGTAAAAGTATGTCCTGTATGACACTCACGTACCTAATAAAAAAACATTATGCATTAAAAATTTAAATATGCTATTTACTTAACATGAAATAAATAACATATGTAAATAAGTAAGCTATCAATATTTGAAAATGCTTTTAAGGTCTTAATTTTGAATTTTTGAAAGTATTTTAAAATTTGACATATATTATTTATTTCAAATTATAAAATAATAGATTTTTTTTTGAAATTTTGAAAAAATTAAACTTAAAGGATTTGAAAAGTGCTAAGAAGCAAAGATTTTGAAAAAAAAAAAAAGAGGGATTCAAAAAATCTGCAACAAAGTGATAAGGAATAGTGTGACAAGAAGGAAGGCAAGCAATATGCCATAATGTGTGTGTAAATGAGTCATATCAATGTAACACAACTGATAACTATGAATATAAGAATGTGCATACCCCCACAATGGGTAAGCTTGTATGTGTGCTCATGGAAAATGTGGGAGTAGATAAATGTGATCATATAATTTCAATGAAAGCCATGGTATAATATATATGCAATATTAAGAAAATGGATTTCCATAAATAATGAGCATTAAAAGCATTGTAAGATAAGTATTTTGAATTGTTAAAAAAAAATTAAAGTGAAATAAGATAAGTACCCAAGGTGAAAATAAAGCCAAGGACTATAATAATACTTGAAAGTTTGGAAAATAATAAGTAGCTATGAAATAAAATCAAAAAAGTTATATAAAAAGGGAGATATGTAACTATAAACCAAGGATCCTATTAAGGGCATGCTGCATATTGACCTTGTATCATCAGTATCATATCAATCTTTTATAGAATTAGGATCATAATCATAAATTTAATTATTATCATAGGAAATAGCTAAATTCTTAGGATATTTTAATTATCTTTTGTATTTTCATATAAGAAACATACTACACCATAAATTTGATTTATGTTTTTAATATGTCCATCACTATTAAGATCTTGCATCTTATTTTGAACTAGAGAATGATCATGTATTATTGGTTGTACATTAGGAACATAAGTAATTTGTTACTTGATTACTTGAGTGGGATATGTAACAACATTTTTTTTCTTTTCTTGCTCTTCTATGGAAGATATAGTACTTGAATCATAGACTTTATATGAGTATTTGACTTTGAAAATTTAATCATGAGAAGCCTTCTTAGAAAAGTGCTTTCTTTCTTATCTTTAATTTTTTATTACGAATTTTCTTATGGTAATTGTTATTTTTTCAATCTTGATTTTTTATTTTGTATTTTCATAATCTTTCATTCTCTATTTTTTCTTTTTGAATATTTTATTGTTTTCAATTGTCCTTTGGTATCCTTATTTTGTCTTTGTATTTTTATTACATTTGTTGGTTAAGAGATGAAATATAAGTGGGTTGCTTAATATATTTATTTATTATATGATTACCACTATAAATGATACTTTATATTTTATTCTTTAAAGATAAACAATTATCGGTATAATTCCTATACAGTCTATGATATGCACAATATTATTTTGATTTTTTTGGAGGAGGTATAGAAGGTAATGTAATCAATTTGTTTCAAATTATTTCTCTTAAAATCTCACTTATATTATTATTAGCCTTTTGTATAATTTTTTAAGCATTAATTATAAATGTATGTTATTTTTTAGGCACATAATAACTAGATGAAGATATATATATATGTGATTGATACTAGCATTCTATGGATTATTTGTATATTTATTGTTATTTCTAAGTGATATGATCTTTGAATTGGAATAATTATTTTTATTTTAACTCTTCTTTTGATTTTCTCATAGTGATGATTTGATCTTGAAGGGCCTCACAATCACAAACCCTAGGTATATTTTATTGAATATGCATAGAAAAAATATCAAAAGGAGGTGTGGGAAATGGAGGATAAGATATTCCTTTAGACTAAGAGATTCATTGATTATATATGAGTTACTTATTTCTTGTTGATTGATAACATTAAAATATCACTAGAAAGGGATGCATTATCATCATGTGGTAACTCTATTATAAGATTCTAGCATTGACGTATAAGAGTAAAATCATGCGAAGATAAGCATGAGGTGGAAGTAGATACAATATAATAAGATATATTATAAGGAATGTCATGGATTTAAATTGGATATTGTGATGTGTCAAGGGAAGAGGAAGGAAGTTCATCCTCATTGGTTGACAAGAGAGAAGGGCTATGACATGTAGGCTCAAGATCTACTATTTGGAAAAGAGTAATCTTTGAAATTGATTCTTGACTTGAAATGCATTTATTAATAAATCATTATTTTTTAAATACTTTGATCTTGATTTGATACCTTTACCTCTGGATGTTTCTTTATTTGAGACTTGAATTGTTATTTTTACTATAGATTATTAGTTAAGGAAAAAGGTGAATTTGAAAAAGATTCTAAACATGAATTTGTTTTTATGGACTCATGTTCCTCAGTTTCATCAAAATCAATTTTTCATTTCATTATTACATAATCAAAATCATAATTTTTATTAGATCAGGTAAACAATGGGTTTTTAAAGGCCCTAAAGCCTTATACAATGGAGAGAAAGATAAAACATTAATATTCTAATGGGATGTCTCTACTAATGACAACTAAGTGGGTGATAAGAAACCTACATAACAAGAACTTCTACCAAAGAACAAATAACAAAACTAACTTACCCAGGAAACTTTGGTGAAGTTTCCACCAAACTTATCTTAGGGACCTGGCCCCTTTTTCACTTATTTTTTAGATATTATCATAGGGTCCCCCCAGATGGAGAGACATACAAAAAGGTTGAGTCATTTATTTTCTATATTTTTTATTCTTTTGAACCATAAACCATCCTTCCTTATTTTCATCCTGAAGGGATGGTGAGACTTCCACAAATGGGACATAAGGTTAGGATTTGTCTTCCATTATTGCACTAGTATTAGCTTCTACCCTAGGAAAATCCAAATTTATAATCTCCTCTGAGGAAGACGTTGAAATTGACACAAACTTCTTTAGAGAGATTAAATCAGCCAACAATTCTTTAGAGTGTGAAGATATTTTAGGTCCTCATTTGAACTAGGGGAAGCAAGGACTTTAAAATAAGAAGAGGCATAATCCTTGCTATTATTATCCACTTTTCATTCACAGCCAACACCATAAAATATTTCCACCAAGATGAATCCTTATTTCTAAAGAGACAACAATTGTTGGTCAAATGCCCTATGCCAAAACAACTATGGTAGCGAAACAATTAGCCTTCATAGTCAATAGCTTGAGACCAAGTGCAATCTCCAACTTGCAGGGTGATTTTTTTAGAAAGATTCATGGAGGTATCAATATTCACAAAGATCATAGTAAATGTAGTGAGGGAAAAACTATTGGTATTTGGATGGAGTTGTTGAAACTCACCCATATATCTACAAATAGACTTTAGAATAGAATCAGTCCAAAATTATAGTGGGAGATTAGGTAGGTGATGTTAGGAGGCCCCTTATCCAACGGTAGCACAATTGATTACTTATATATGAGCAATTGAACACGGAAATTATACCAGAATGATTAAGAAACTAGAAACATGAGACAACAAAGAATTTGAGAGACAATACACACAATTGTATTAGATAATACTAGAAGAAAATACAAATAAGGAAGATGCCACTTCTTCCTCCACCTCAAAGGCTTGCCACACCTCAAGACCTTCTTCCCTCTCTCTCTTGCTCAACACAAAACCAACTCTAAACCCTGAGTTACAATTCCTCCTTGAATGCTATAGCTGATCTCCTTGACCTTACACCTGTAGATCTCCTTGACCTTGCTAGCTTCAAATGCCTTTACTTGCCTTAGAATTACATTACAATACATGCCTTATGGGTCTATAAATAAGATCCCATGCTTACAAAAATATATATCTAACTACTAAAATTAGACACACAGCTCGCGACTTAAAATAGTCTCTTAGCATGCAAACACTCGATTTAACTAACTGACTGTTCGTAAATAGCAGTTCTGGACTGCACAGGCGACCGACATCGGTCCCTGCTTGTCTGGTGCTGCCGACGTCGGCCGACTCTCTGCCGTCCCCGGTCTCCTTCTCCACTGCATCTGACCGACGTCGGTCATACTGCCGACGCCGGTGGCTCTGGTTCTTCAGCATCCTTTCTTCATGTGTGTGTAAATGGTTGAAGCTTTTAGCTCCACACCCTAACAATCTCCCACTTGGAGATAAATAGCTGCAACCTGTACCTGTACACCATCTATTTTGTTCCTTAGGCTCTGTATCCCTCTTCAAAGTCACCCTTGAAGACCAACCACCACGCAAACTTGTGATGCTATCCCTGTCACCTATGCCACAAGAGTTTTGTTGCTCCCAAATTCTTCATGACATACTTCTGAACCAACTCTACCCTTAGCTCAGAAAACTCCCTATATATGCAACCCTGCAAAAAGTAACACAATACAGTAACAGGATAATGTAGCTAATATTATCCAACCTGGTAAAGATAAAATACAATGGTCAAACCTCCATTGCCCTGCAGCTAACTCAAGACCATATACCATAGCCTTCTGTCTCAGATGTCCATCCACTCTCTTCTCTAAAACAGGAATCCATCCCTCTATCTAGCTGACAACTCCGCCAACAAGTACCTGTTTGGCTTTACTCCAAGGACTCACACTCCTCATCCATGTCAAGCTCCCACTGTTTCTGGATTCTACCTACATTGCTTCCTCCATCTTCCTAGTTCATGACTAACAGTAAGCAATATAAAGAAGGTGAACAACGAATATGAGGTTCACATACCTTTCCTGACCTCCACATGGGTGTTTGAGACTTAGTAATTCACCCAACATCCGTTCCAATGACCAATCTAGGCCATCTCCCAGTCTGCTCCCGACCGATGTTGGTTCCCTGCACTGACCCTGACTGCCGACGTCGTTACCCCCTGGCCGACGCCGGCATCCCTTCTACCGACGTCGGTCCTGATGACCGACGTCAGACTTCTCCTGTCCAACCTACTGACCCTGCTGGTCTGCACATGATCAATGTCGGTATCTGGATGACTGACGTCGGTGCCAAGCTGCCGACATCGGTGTCTGTGTGTTCCTGTAAGTGATGAATTTTTCATCCACGAGCTCTTCTTGGATCATACCTCTGTCCATGCTGCCCTGCTCAGATTTATTCAGCCCCTGTGACTGATCTCTGTCCTTCATCTCCTCCATAAACACCAAGGCTTCTTTGTTCCTGTCAAAGGCATCAAATTTTCTCTTTCTGCAATGAACTATATCTGTGCACATACCTTTTGAATCAAGAACTTCCATTCCCTCCCTGTTCTTGTGACCAAGCCTATTAGGCCACATCTTCGAATCTACACCAGAAGTGGAATCAGTAATACAAGTAGATAGATAAAGAGAACCTACTTTCTTACCTCTTGCTAGAACAAGTGCTCCCTTGGTAACCTTCCAAGAATCCGCTGTGAGGGTTATTGTGCATCCCTCATCTCCCAACCTTCCTATAAAAATCAGACTCTGCTTCAGAATTGGAACATGCATGACCTCCTTCAACACCCACGTGTTGTCAATCTGCAATCTCAGCTGCACTTTCCCTTTGCCAACTATCTGACAAGGCGTACCATCCCCTAAATAAAGAACTCCAAAATCTCCCTGTTCATACTCATGAAACAAATCTCTGTTTGGGGATGCATGAAAAGATGAACCAGAATCTAATATCCATGATCCTACGTGACTATCCAAAGAAAGTATGAGAGCATCTTGTACCACAATATTTGCATCTTTTGCTTCTTCCATACCTGTATGTTGATTCTCTTTATCTCTCAACCAACACTCCTTCTTTGTATGTCCTTTCTTTCCACAAAACCAGCAGGTAATACCTTTAGACTCGGATCTCCTTCCCAACCTTGATTTCCCTTGCTCAATCTTCTCCTTTTGCCTTCCTCTGCTTTCCACGCTTAGAGCGTTCCCTGATGATTCACTTGTGCTTCTCCTGCGTATTTCCTCATTCAAGATCACACTCACAACATCATCAACTTTTAAGATTTTAGAAGCAGATGCAAAGTTACTTACTGCCATAACCATACCGTCCCAACTTTCAGGCAAAGAACATAAAATCAAGAGAGCCTTTACCTCATCATCAAAAACAATGTTGACTGAAGCTAATTGGTTTACCAAACCATGGAAATCACTGAGATGAGTATGTACCGAACCTCCTTCCTGCATTTGCAAAGTAAATAGCTGCTTCATAAGGTATACCTTATTAGAAGCCGAGGGCTTTTCATATAAATTTGCCAAGGACTTTATCAACTCTTCCGTTGTTTTGCACTGTGATAAGCTGGAAATCACAGAAGCTCCAAGACTCAACCTTATGGAACCGAGAGCCTTCCGATCAAGAACACTCCATTCTTCATCCTTCATATCTGTGGGCTTGCATGCAACCCCACCCAACGGTAAGTACAGATCCTTCTGATACAGATAGTCCTCAATCTGCATCCTCCAGTGTTGATAATTCTTGCCGTTAAACTTCTCCATTTTTAGCTTGCTTTCTTCTGCCATTGCTGAACTCCCACTCAATCAGAAAACCCTGTGAATGACCTGTAATCAAAAACAATAACCTGCTTCTTGCAAACCGTAGCTCTGATACCAACTGTTAGGAGGCCCCTTATCCAACGGTAGCACAATTGATTACTTATATATGAGCAATTGAACACGGAAATTATACCAGAATGATTAAGAAACTAGAAACATGAGACAGCAAAGAATTTGAGAGACAATACACACAATTGTATTAGATAATACTAGAAGAAAATACAAATAAGGAAGATGCCACTTCTTCCTCCACCTCAAAGGCTTGCCACACCTCAAGACCTTCTTCCCTCTCTCTCTTGCTCAACACAAAACCAACTCTAAACCCTGAGTTACAATTCCTCCTTGAATGCTATAGCTGATCTCCTTGACCTTACACTTGTAGATCTCCTTGACCTTGCTAGCTTCAAATGCCTTTACTTGCCTTAGAATTACATTAAAATACATGCCTTATGGGTCTATAAATAAGATCCCATGCTTACAAAAATAGACATCTAACTACTAAAATTAGACACACAGCTCACGACTTAAAATAGTCTCTTAGCATGCAAACACTCGGTTTAACTAACTGACTGTTCGTAAACAGCAGTTCTGGACTGCACAGGCGACCGACATCGGTCCCTGCTTGTCTGGTGCTGCCGACGTCGGTCGACTCTCTGCCGTCGCCGGTCTCCTTCTCCACTGCATCTGACCGACGTCGGTCATACTGTCGATGCCGGTGGCTCTGGTTCTTCAGCATCCTTTCTTCATGTGTGTGCAAACGGTTGAAGCTTTTAGCTCCACACCCTAACAGGTGAACCCAAATAGGTTTTACATGCAAAGGTTTAGTGAGGAGATTGAAGGTAGGGGACCATTATTTCAAGACCAAGGGGTGATTATTCAATCTCCAAGATTGGTTCTGAATCTTTTCCTTATCCTTAATATTATAAAAAATTATAATAAAAATGTTTTTAGTACAAGGGTAAATATCAAGACTACCTAAGAGGAGGGGTTTCCAATGATTCAATATCTAGTTGTTAAGATCTCAAACTTCTAGCTAGTGATCCACAAATTTGTAGATGACACCCCTGGTAGAGAAATATTCCTCTATTTTAATAACTACCTTGGATTTCTCCTCATAAAAAATCACCATCGGGTCAAGAGAAGAAAGGGTGAGGGGTTTGGGATCCACTCTAGGAACTGGCCTATGGGAGACAACATCGATGAAAGAGGTTGGCTTACCTCCAATATCTAACTTGACCTCTACCTCCATTGTCCTGACATCCCAGCCCCTAGAGGTAGGATTATTGATCTTGGGCTAAACATAGTTGAAGGGAAACTTTGACCAATCTGGATGACCTATTATTTTTTTACTCCCAATGTTTAGCTTAGATCCAGGATGCTGATGGTGATGGGAGGTGGTTGGAATTGGTTTCATCTAGAGTAGAACTAGTTGAGCATCACCTCCAAGCTACAAATCAAAGATAGTGTCAGCTTCAGACTAGGACGCGGTAGAGGATTCATCATTTAAAATGGCACTAGGTAGGAAGGGAAGCATCGATGAAACATCGAGAGTCATCATAGTATCTAAATACTTTGTATTACACACACACACACACACACACACACACACACACACACACACACACACACACACACACACACACACACACACACACACACACACACACACACATTGCTCATTATGATTTGTCCATTCATTATCATAAGTAAAGGACACATCATGAGTAGAGAACAAGGAAAATTGACTAGCCATTATATATACAATGAATTTAAATACAACAAATGTAACAAATAAAATGCTTATTACTATCAAGTAATATTGCATGCACAAAACAACTAACAAATATGAATATAATATAAATAAAAAGTAAGGAATAAAGGGTGATCTAGGTAAGGTTTTAAATGATTATATGGGATCTCAAATATACTTACTCATTTATAGATTAGTGTTGGATCTATATTTCAAAACACTAATTATAGAGGCTTAACTTTTTATATAGGCCATTATCTTGTCTCTAAGAGTATGATGAGAGTAACTTTCATGGGTAATACACTTTTCTCATGTGCTCTATAAATCAAATGGATAAAATAGGATTCATATGGTATAAATAAGGGACCCTAGGCATGTCTAATATATGGTGAGGTATAAAAAAAACTAAATTATGTGTTTAGTTCTATACAATGGTTTGAGTATTGGGAAGTACCCCTCACACCACAATTTTCATAAAATAAATCACCACTTAACCCGTAATGACAATTGCTAAGTAGTTTTAAAACTATCAAAAAATAGTTTATAAAACAAGAAACAACCAAATAAAAATTAAAATTGAAATATTTTTGTGTATAAAGATCCAAAAATTTTAACCCGAGGTTGAAAAAGAGTTTCATTATCATATTTTATCCAAGGTGACAAGACTATTTATTTAGTATCAAATTAAATTCAAGGTAAAAAAAGATTGATTTGTGATGTCATATTTATATCCAAACTTGAAAGTTTTTTCTTTTAGTGTTAAAAATTTACATAAATTTATATTAAATCTTAAGATAAAAATCAAGCAAATAACAAGCAATGTTCAAATAAAATAATGGGTTCATCAAAATATTTAATATTTAATTTAAATTAACAATTAAATGATAAGAAAAAATAAACTATTTAAAAATGATTTAGATTTATCGAAAATATATATATATATATATATATATATATATATATATATATATATATATATATATATATATATATATATATATTCTAATGAGACATAGATAGTAAATTGGTAAAAGATATGTAAACCTAACTTGAATTTGATTTATTTTTGATTGTGGATGGAAATTGACTAAAAAGACTGTTGAACTGTGTTGCATCTAAAAATAAAAATTCAAATTATATTAGAATGATAGGGCCATACTGTGGCATTGTCCATTTATTGTAGTCACATCTTGATTGACTATGTAATTAATTTTATAGTTTGGGTACTTATGAACATCTATGAGGGTTTATTGATATACAATGTGTCTTGATTTACCACATAGATGAATGTCAAAATTAAAACCTTATATTTTGCATAATAAACATAAAATAAATCAAATACCAAAAAAGGTGGAAGGGAGTTAGGTGAATTGTTGAGCTATCCTCAAAAAACCTTATATAATTTGAATGATACTACATGACTCAAATGACTTCATGCCAATGTAATTCTCCTTTATAAAGTAAATATGTGAATCTTGACTTTGCAATATGAATGTAACTATGATATATTTATTTGAATGCTTGAGAATGAGTGTTCTTGACCTATAATAAAATAACTTCAAATTTGACATATCACTCTTAGAATAAAGAAGAATTAGAATTGGAAAGAGTAGTGCTTTTTTGCTTAGTGTGTAATAGAATTTCCAAGTTATTACTAGATAATATTTTGAGAGGCCTTGATGTATTTATATAGAGGAACTTTAATTTTTTTTCAAATGACATTGTTAAAAGTATGGGAGGGATAATATGAAATGTATTGAATTTAAAAATTCATCATTAAAGCGTAAAAGATAAAGTCACACTATTAGATGAGATCACACTATAACCCTACCTACTTAATACGATCTTATTCAAAAAAGACATAAACTATTAAAATCTAATTAACATAAATTAATAAGTAAAATAAAAATGCCTGAATATTAAAATGATAATTTTTTTATACAGATTATAATTTAATAAAATGATGAATAAATCGATTCAAATAAAAATATCAAAAATAAATATTATCATACACCACTTAATAATTAAATTTGAGCATCTAAAATTCTTCAATTTTATTAATATAAAAAGTGTTAAAAAAAAAACTTCCCTTGCTTAATCCAAATAGTACAATTGATATCTATTAAGACTCATTCTAGTATTTTATCCTATAATAACTTTTTTATATAGCGTAATTAGACATTACATGATTCAAGATGGATATTGGATTCAACATTCCGGCTCAACATTCTAATATTTTTTAAATTCTTTATTTTTATCTCTAAGATATTTGGGAATAACTTTAGGTGACAAGATGATCATAGAATAACACGTTGATTCTTAAAATTAGAATAACATTTGGTTCTTTTATTATCATTCTCAGTATAATAACTAATTTCTATTTTGAATATTAGGCCATTCAATCTATTAAAGAGAATTATAAGAAATATTAAATAAGAAAGTGGGTGGATTTTTTTTTTTTTTTTTTTTTCATTTAATAAATCTTAATAAATACATGTTAATGTATTAATTCATATAGGTTTATAGATATATAATAATAATAAAAGTGAGACTCCTCATTATTTTAAAATAATTAGATATTTATTTAATTTTAATTGTAATTGTAAATTATATTAACAATAATTTTTAAGAAATAAAAAATAAAAAAAAATCTTAATAAATATAAATTATCAATAATTAATATGAATTAAATAATATAAAGAAGAGAAGGTAAATAGTAAAAATATTCTTTTTTTTAATGATAATTATTTATTTAAATATTAAAATAATTGATAATAAAATAAATTTAATTTTATATAATTTAATATTTGATGATAAAATTAAAAAAATATTAAAAATAATTTATATATTTATTATAATTTTGTAAGTTTATTTTTTACAATTTATCCAACATATTATCTTACATTTAATACAATTTAAAAATAAAACTCATAAATAATATTAAGGAGAAAACTAAAATAATTTTAAAATTTAAAAGTAAAATAAAATAAAATTTTATATTAATTACATATACAAATATTTAATATCGTACTAAAAAAATAAAAATTTAATATTTTATAATTATTAAAAAAATAAAAATCTATTATACAAAAAAAGTTTAAAAATCTTCCAATTCGAATTTAATACTTCATAACCATTAGAAAAGGCAAAGATCCACACTAGCAAAAAAATTATAACATGTGAGGAGTTGATTAGGAAAGATGTTTAAAAAAACTTTGAACACGTGCGTATTAGCATATTAGCATTTTCCATTGTTTAACATTAGGTACAAATAGGGATACATGCAATTTTCTTTTTAATAAATATCCTTTTCTAAGCCCTTACTCCTAAATATTAAATATCATTAATATTTTGGTTATACTCTTTCTATGTGGCCCTACCACTTTTAAAAAATAAGATAAAAATTAATTCTTCAAACTAATTTCTATAGTACTTTAAAGGTAGAGATTAATAATTTAATAATAAGCTTTGAAATTTCCACTATGTTGTACCAAACCCAGGGTTTATAATGCTTAAAAAGAGATACCTACTAAATTGAATGGAGTTTAATGTGAATAACTAAAAATAGATAACATTTATTAGTATTGACTAAGATTTTTTAATTTTGATTCGTTTGTCTTACTTTTATTTAAATTATTTCATATATTTTTATAATTATATATAACATTTTAAACTAAATATAAATAAATAGATATCAAAAAAATCTTGATCAATATTAAACTTATATATTAAATAGCTTTTTTCTAAATTATAAATAAAAAATAATATCGTTAAGTGTTAAGTATTTAGAATAAAATATTTCCTAAATTAATATATATAATTAAATTCAATTCCCATTAAACATTGCACTGGAGATGGTAAATCAAGTATATTTATTTTTCCCCCTATTATATGGATAAATCTCATTTGGGTTCGTCTTCATGAAAGGAGGCCTCAAAATTATAAACTTGTTGCCTTGAATGATAGTGCAATATCATCAAAAGGGTAGTGGTTTGATTAGGGAGGATGATGGTTGCTTATATCCATTCACTAAGTTACAAATCCCTCTAGATACTCGACATGAAGAGTAAAGAAGTTAAGGCCAGGATCATGCCCTAGATAATTTTGATGGCGTAGATGCCCCTTATCATGACTACTAACCAAAATCACTGACTAATTTAAATGTATGCTTACTCAACATTGTAAATCTAATATATGTTTATTTTTGAAATATAGACAAAGATGTTGGTAGTCTATATATTTCAGTGGTTACATAAAATGCCTTCATAAATATCAAAAAATAAATAAAATGATAATGCAATATCAGTAATCTTTTGTCAATATAATCAAGTTTGAAGATATCATAGATACGATATAGCCATTATGTAAGCCTACGAGATTGACTTCTTAGTACGCTCCATCCCTCCTTGGAATAAAATAAGCTATGGTAAGCATAGGATGAGTTTTAAAATGATCTTTTGCTCTCTCCACAAAGAATCTGAGATCGTTCCACACACCGATGCTGAGGAGTTTGATGTTGGGGTTTATGTAGATGAGATTGCTACTGAGCCAAAGGATGTTTTTCACGGCTTGCAAAAGGGTTACTCTACTATGTCAATGCCATTAAATCCACTCTTTTGTTAGTTAGCTCCCCTCAGTCAAAGGGTGTCAATGCTTTGTGCAGGGGGATTCGGTCTATCAATGGGGTCACGATTTCTTATGCTTCGGTGGTATTTTCTAATCATGGCTCATCTCCCTCTATTTTGTCTCCTCCTGTGGTGTCATCTAGTCCCATTTTGGTTCTACCTTAAGATTCCTCTATTATAGACATTTTGGCTAGACCCTTTGCTATGGTGGTTCCCACATGTGCTCTTCTTGGTGGTCCTCATCCTCTTTTTCTATCCATCCCTACCACTATTACTTTGGATGTAAGTTTCCCTTTGGAATCTCCTTTTTGTGGCCCTCTTCCTATTCCTCCTGATGCTATCTCAGATACGGTGGTTGGATGTCCTAAGTCTCACTAGGTGTATGCAAAATGTAAGAATGCTCTCAACATGTTCCATCACTATTCTAATCTGTGCAAAACTTATATCCCCTTAGGCTTTGAATCTTCAGTCCCTCGTCTATTGGATGCATTTTGGGTTTCTTCTTTGGCCTCAATTGAGGATATTTTGCTTGGTGATGTTTAGGTTTGGGTCACCTTGTTGATCCCTAAGTTGGTTATCCCTAACCCTATTTATAGGAGATGGAAGCTAACATAGGCAACAAATACCTGATCAAAAAATACATGGGGTTGTTTACTTCTCCTTTAGCTCTCTCATCTTGGGCCTCAAAGGAATGACATTCCATTGGTCCTCCTTCTTTCTCCTTGTTGCTTTATGGTTTCTTTCTGGTAGAATTTTAGAGCTCGATAGACTGGGATTTTGTGTATAACTCTAATCCATGGTTCTTCAACTGTTACGACATCTTATTTTGACCTTGGAACCCATTTTTCTCACTAGATTTGATTCATCTTAACGTTGGCTCGATGTGGATTTGCATATATTTTCTCCCTCCAATGATGAGGAATAAGTGCTTCATAAAACTCTTGGTTAACAAAGTCGGTACTTTCATAATGATTGATGCTACCTCTTGGAGCCTTATCTTAGTCTGTGTTTATGATTTCATTGACCTTTCCACGCCTCTTTTTTTTTATAACATACCCATTAGGATCTACCTAAAAATATGTGATTATATATATATATATATATATATATATATATATATATATATATAACAACACATTCTTTAATTAGATTACACCACAAGACTTTAATTAGTGACCATATAAAATACTCTAAGTATAATAACTATAAATGAAGTATATGAAATCATACATCACTGATCACTATCATTATAAGAAACACATAATTAAATATAGAAGATAATTACAAATATCCAATCACGATTAGTACAAACATACAATCATTGTTGCCAATGTACTATAAGTAAGTAATTATAGTTCAAAAAGATAATGTCTCAATAATAAATACAATACAATGTACATATATAATATGCATGGCTCCACGGAGCATAAGTTTCCCAAACTCTAGTATCTATGGTAATCTCAAGTGTCATCTCCAAGTAAGTACTACTACGTGGAGGGAGAGCATCATCTGAGTACTTTTTCACACCAACCACGGACTATCAATCCCCCACATAATTCTCCATCAGGGAATGACCCTTCCTTCATGGATGAATAGGTAGTGATGGTGTAGAAATCCAAAGAGACAAGCTAGTACTCGTGTGCTATATGATTTATAAAAAAACATGTAGTGTACCATAAATTTTTTTATTTTTACAATATATCACACAAAGATGTAAATCATACATATAAAATGATAATGTATAACTAACATTACTTTGGCCAAAGTTTTTAATAGTTATTGATCTCTAGAATCAGTCAATTTCAAACACACCACTTTATTGAATTACCTTCATCTGACATTATGATGTTAGTAAGCTAGTGAAGTCCATCTCACTACTTATTCAATACTAGCAATGTGAGATTAAGTCAACCTATTATAACCAATAGATTCATATAGATTACATCCTACTAGTAATCAAAAAACATGTTAATCATATGAATAATAAAAAATCATACATTTAGTCCATCCAATGTATGAATGAATCTCCAAAACAATTTTTAACACACAAATAATAAGAATGGCAATTTTGATTTATACCAACTAGGTATAACTTACAATTAGACTGAAACTTTCTAGTAGTTTTCAAATATAATGTACTTTATGATAACCCATATTATCATATTCCACTATTATTTAACACAACTAATTATATACAAACAACTATTTATAACAATTCCAAGAATCAAAGGTCTCATAACCTAATAATGTTTTGGTTGAACATGATCTTTCATTTATACTTCTTGTTATGTTATAGGAGCTGTGTACATATATATGTGGCTAGTGTCTTATTCTCCTAGAGTGTATGTATTAGTTTGTATCAATTAATAGAACTATAGGCACACACCACAATACACTAATACATGCTACATAATTATATATGCCTATACATACTAACACACTCAGAGTATGTATTATACCCTATTTTCAAAGGAATAATATAAAATACACCAATAAAGTGAAATACATCAGGCTATCAAGCTGAGATGATTCAATCAAAATGGTGTTTAATATAGCTCTTGTTCCAAATGAACTTGTACCTATATATAGTTGGTTGAAAGTATAATCACACCCACAATTATCAAAATAGAACATATAAATTATATAGATGGACTTTGGCATGGTTTTTCAGTTTACTTCCTTTTCATAGTTCACTATTTTTATACATCATTGTATATGTTAATAAATACCACTTCACTTATAATCCTATAT